>CM040184.1:35654906-35807406 GCA_022606455.1 Callitettix versicolor
AAGCGCATTAACGGTAAGTCGGCAGTTATGCTAAGATCCCGAGCAAAGATATAAAGAAAATGTTATCAGTCACATTTAAAATGAAATGGCCAAGCACGTGCTTTTAAGTAAGCATTGAGTCTGTAGTCCTTTTGTTTTTTGTCTTTGTGTGACGTATTATTTGACACTAGAAGTTGTACTGATTGCAAATAGTAATTCACATAAAGAGTTTACATATAACAGCCAAAACTCTTTAAAAGTTCAGTTTTTCCTATCATCCTCTCTATTTTTTTAAAATTTTATTACAATTGAAACTGAACATTAGTCCATCTATCAATATATCTATGAAATGAAAGAGTTAGATGATTGCATATCCTATGACGCCCGAACCTCTTCATGCACTGTAGCAATAATCCTCTCTAATGTTGACATGTTAGGACAGAAAAACTTTAAATATTTATGAGCCTAGTTTGGAACAAAACAAAAAACCTGTTTTCAGGATTTTTAGAACTTTTTCGTACTTTTTCCTTAACGTATTTTTTCGTACACATTTTCGTACTTACAAACCTTAACAAAAGCATCTTTTGAAAAATATATTATCACCAACTTTCGAAAGGCTTCTTCATGCTGCTTTACCTTTTGCTGTATTGGTAAAAACAAGTACAATAAGATTTTTAAAAGTAATTTTTATGTCTGGGCATCAAAATACCTTTCAAAAAGAGCACTTAAATCATACGCTACTGTATTGATAAAAGTAAATAGAATACGATTTAAAAGTTATTTTTATGTTTGGATAAATCATACGCTACAGTATTGATAAAAGTAAATAGAATACAATTTAAAAGTAATTTTTATGTTTGGGAATCAAATAAGTTTCTTAAGGAGCACTTAAGTCATACGCTACAAGTAGTGGTGATATTGTCCGAGTGATGTGTTCAAAGTGACGGCAGTGCAGGCGATACCCAAATCAACTGATCCATTTTTGTTATTAGTTTATATTTGATATGTAAGTAAATATAAGCATCAATGTTGGATACCAATTTACAAGGACAAGAAAGAAATCACCTGCGGATCGTCAATGTACGCTTTGAAAGAATGTGCTTGGCCATAACATTTGATTAGTGAAGATTTAAGAAATAATAATACTTAGTAGCTGATTGTTTGCCATAAAGGAGTATCAGATTAAAGTTTTTGTCATTACAAGACAAAATGAAATTTTTAAATAAAAAAATAACATAGAGCATAAAAGTTATACAAGTGTGATGTATAATCTTTATCAATATTTCTATAATGCTTATTTGATTATTACTCTTCCAAGTCTGCGCATCACCGGATGTGCTTTTGTCAGCTTTCAAGTGTTAAAACAAAAAACACGCGTTCACACCCTGTATAAAACACAGTGATTAACTAAATTGAATCCGTACATCTGAGATGTTTCCACAGATAATACGAGTTGTATACTTAAAATCTCCGGTTCTGTAAGAATTATTTGTGCCTAACTACAACGAGGCGCGAAAGCCAGGATGTAGCCTATAATTTGAGTAGTTCCTCTGGTGGTAACGACCTCTTTAAACCGCATTAGTGTCCCTCGAACTGACTAAAAGCGTATTTCAATTTATTAAAGTCATTTCAAACAATTGCTCGTACCCATTTCGTCGGAGTGTACAATTATTTTCGGTGGAAGGTAAATATTATGATTCTCTCTGTGATTTTGTAAATTAATCCTTCGTACGCCACAGAGATGTCGTGACCTCTTCGCCGGATTAGTTATTGGTTAACCAGAGACTGTCCGTGTGAATATTTCGCAGTGGATTTTTTAAGTTTTCACATTATAAGTTATAGCATTCACATTAAATGCAAACAAGGCAAAAAATTTCCCTTCAGCTCATCACACATATCCCGAGGTTCTCTAGCTAGATGTAACCATTCTTCATATGCTCTTAAGCAGATCTCTTCATCCCAAGCCAAGGTGGAAGAGGCTGCGTAGCTAAAGAGGTGCTTAGCTTAAGTATGCCGGGCTCTATATGGGTAAACATTTTATTTTTCTAGCTACTTCTGAGATTTTTATGACTGGAAACAAACCGTCAAAATCAACAAACCCCAAAAATTTCTGGAAACAGACAAAAGTAGACTTGGGGAGTGAAAATAACATCAGATGGAGGATACGGGAAGTATCTAACTCCATGGAACTGTGAGAAAACTAGACGGGAAAATCTGCAATTGAAAAGTGAAACGTGCAATCTGCATGGGGTCAAAAAAATTAGTAAGGCCCTCCACAAACGTCTATGGGGAGCGAGAATCGCTAACTGAGAAGATAGAAGGCAATAGGAAAGGGGTTTGCAATTAAACTTAGAAGCAGAGTATATTCTAAGGTTCAAACCTTGGTGATGAGAAATACAACCCCTATAGAGTTTAGATGTCCGGGCTGACTGGAACTTTACTCGAAGACTGTAGGCCTGTCAGCCAGATAGGAATATTGTACCAAGGGGAAACCGTGCGTAGGTTATGCGGGACGGATAAGTGAACTGTTAATGCCAGCGGGAAACAAAAGGTGTTTGGTTTCGAGGACCATGATGACCTACAGTAGAATGAGCGTGTCAGTGGATATGTTAAACTCATTAAGGTTACCAGTCTACAAAAAAAGAAATCAAGACGATTAGATTAGATTCAAACTAGAGGAAGGGATAATACAACGCCAGGTACTACTTTTAACGGATCTATTGTGCAATTAAACCTCTTGAGTACTAGTTTAGCAGATTGATGTTCTTAGTAAGTTCCACCAGTCCACTGGCTAGCTCATTCTACTGGAGAACCCTAGCTCCTGGAAATCAAAAGCCCTTGGCCTCCTACCAGCAAGAGCATCGCAATCACGAATTGTGTCCTGCAGTTTCCTCTTCTTTCATGCACAACGTACACACGGTTTCTCCGTGATACATACTTAACCCCATGATTTTCTTTAAGTTGTACTCTGCCCAAAATATCTGTCGTCCTTCAAAGTCCTCCATGTAACCTTTGTAACAGGCGCTTACTATGGGAATGCCCATGAATGTTATTCAATCTTGTCTGATGTTGCTTGTTAATCTGCCTATTGATAACAAACCCGGCCAACGACAGACAAATCCTTAAAGTCGGCTCGGATCCGATAAACCTAAGATGCAGATCCCAGTACAGCCAGTCGTTCTTCCTTCTCATTACCCACAACTACCTTATGCCCTGAAACCCAGTCAAGAGTAACCCGATTTTCTACGGACAGAGACTAAAGGTTCTTCCTACTAATTATAGGACTCGCAAGTGCTCTGATTGCTGTCTGACTATCGGTGTAAATATGAATACGAGTCTTCCTGAAAGCTCGTTTCAAATTCTCTCGAACACAGTCATTACTTCAGCCTGGAATAATGTTGCATACTTTTCCAGTGTAACAACTTTCTTCAACCTTGGTCGCAGACAGTACACTCCAGCACCAGTGCCTGTCTTTGTCTTGGAGTCATCTGTATACCATACTAGGACTCCAAAATTTCTCAACACACGATCTTCCTCCTCAAATGCCATCTTGATTTTGTCTAGAAACTATGTGTCGTTTGACCAGGCCACATTATTAAATGTGTCTAATCAGGCCACATTATTAAATTCGGGTCTTTGATTCTAACATGCCCTAAAGTTGAAGACAGCCAAACTGCTTTACGTGCCTCCTCGGTGAAAAAAAGGTCAATCGGGGGATTCGACCTAACTAAACAGTTTTGAGGTCACAATAATCGACTGCATCCGCTAGGCTTTAAGTTCTGATCTGCTAATGACTCGTAAATATTTGTCCATTCGTATTGCTGCATTTTTCCTGTCAATCGGGTGCCGAGAAAATGTAGCAGCATTTATATGCTAGTTATTTATAGTAATACATAAAATATATGTGAGGCAGGATTTTATGTAAATAAAGCCTAATAAATAATTCATAACGCGAATCGGAAATGTATCGCATCGGCGAAGACATTATTTATTTCATCAGAGTTATGTTAATTTTTAGCCCAGAAATGACGTTCATTTAAAACGTTCTCGGTTTGGCCGAAGAAATGATTTCAGAAAATCAAATGCAATCTGACACCCGAGAAGTAGGCTGCTTAGTATGTCAGGCGCACATTGTTGCAAGTCAAAACCACTTCACTTCAGAGCAATTCTTGAGTGAATTATTTACACTGTTTAACGTATAAAGTAACTTCAAAACTACAACGTTTTTGTGCAAATCTACAGTGCTGCTACGAGTGAAAATAATGGTTCTTCGGTAATCAGCTGATTTTGGATAATGGGTGTTTTATATAAATTATGATGTCAGCCACTTTGAAAACAGGATCATGGGAGTGTTTTGCAAAAATATTAGTAAAAATATGTTGCAAAGTTTTGAAGCTTAAAACACTTATTTCAGAGTTGATTTTCTGCGAATTTCCATTAAAACCCGACCTACTGATTTCAATCAACCTTACGTTTTCAATTGAAATCCGATAATGTGCGGGAACTTTTTCCTTAGTTCTGTGGCTTTTTTCTACAGGAACTTAAACAGGTCCAATCTAACCTATAATTTCCTACTTTATAACAGTCAATTTCAATGATAGCATCAATCAGTCAACCTGATATTGCCAATTGAAATCCGATAATGAAATACAAACGGTCGATCCGCAAATAAATGAGTCAAGTCTCTCGCATATATCAGCGTCACCTCAAAGCAATACAGCTACCCCACTCCTTGTCAAATCATTAACACTCAAGAACCAATCATAGAGCAGGTGTATTGTCACAGAGATGATCGCCTCCTTCGCGCACAGATCCGCTATTCCTATTGGCTCACGGATATGACAATTGTTAACCAAAGGTTAATCTCGTGTCACTCCATCTTTGGTTAGCGATTTGTTATTATTGTCAACACACATCGGGTCGATAGCAATTGGAACGTATCCAAAAATTTATTAATCGAAATGCAAGGCATGTTGGTTTTAATCTCGAAGTTTCGGTAAAACAGAATATTAATGCTGGATTTTCGATGGTTGCGCCGGAAATTAAGCCATTCCGCGCGTTTCCGGTGTCGATGACACTTTGGGCTAACCTTGCCGCGGTAATTAAAGACGGAAAGTTATGGTTGTCTTCGACGTGGGCTGTTTCGTTCTAGTTTTATTGCTAATTAAAATAGTCGAAATTTATCATTAGGTCTATGTTCTGGTAACTGAAGCGGCATTGAAAAACTCACTCGATCATTAATCGTTTGTGGTATTAATCGATATGAACTTTAAAATTCCGAATCGAAAACTATCCACAAGGATCAATAAATCCAACCATGAAACTTGATTTTTCAATCCAACTGAAATTTGAGGAGAAATGTCAACCATACGTAAGCTATTTTCGTTCCTAATGGATATATATTTGAGCCAATTTAGATGAAACTCTTTAAAAATATTTTTGTTAGAAAAATGTCACTTTGTTAAGGAAGCGATCTTTTATTTTGAAGTTACAGATCCAATTTAAGAAATCCCACGGTGGAAAATTCAGAAGCAAATTATTAGTTAATTTTCATTGCAGTGGCCGTCATTGTAAGACCCAGACCCAAGATCTTTTAAAATGACGGCCGATCCTGACTTCTAGATCATATTTATAGGCGGTCGTTAAAACTTTTATAGAGCCTTTATATACGGTATATTTTATTTACATAAAAGAGCAATCTGACGTTCACAATTTCGTATTTGATTGAAATTTGGAACAAAAATCGATTTTGGTAATAGCTTGGACAAGTTCGTTTTTCGGCAAAATCTGTTCAAGCTTTTCAAAATGACGACCATTTCAAAACTTGAAAAAACTTTTTTGTCTTGATTATTCTGCACAAATTAGCATTTTTACGCTAGAAATTAAAAAGTTGAATTTGACGTCGGCCAAGGTTCATTTTTCAATGTAATTTAAAACGCTAATATATGAGAATTTAAAAAAAATATGATAAAAAATTATTTTTAGGTATTCATTTCCATCACGTCAGAGAGACAGCTGCGTGCGTCAATTGTTTTATTTTTTCGTTACGTTTCTCTCTGTCGAGGTGAAAAAAGTCATAAACTCAATTATCCTACCCAAGCCAGCTGGGTTATAAGTATCAGAAAAGCTATCAAAGAGATCGTTGAAATTTTATGCAAAACCAGTATTATAGAACACATTTTTAATAGAATGTTCGCTCCGCGGCTTTGTATAAGACAAATCTATATAAGACAAATCGAATGTTTTATCTTATGATTCAATAAAATGCGTATGACGTATTTGGTAATTTCACTGTATACCTGTAGAATTCGTTTATAAATTGTTTGTAGATATTAATGAACCTTTCCCTCGCTATTGAAAACGTTTCTTACCTGAAGAACTCTCACAACCAATAAAAAAATCGACATTCTATCTACATTCTTGAAAATCTGAGTTTACCATCTGATTTGCATTTTGAAATGACATTTACTCAGTTTTATTCAGCGTCAAGCTGCCAACAATGTTGGTCAGTTCCATGTAGTCTACAGTCGTTGAGTCTTCCACCCACCACTAGTGCTCCCCTGAATTGTACATCTGTTCTTTAGTTCGTAACGATGTTGGACCCAAAAAACAGATAAAATGGTTTTTACCAAAAAAGTAGCATTGCGTACAAAATAACTTCAAATTTCGATCTTCATGTTGTTATTTAAAAACGTTGTAGCCTACAGTATGTACGAACGAAAAATGATTTAGAATCTCAACCAATGATGAACTCTCACAAGTTAAGTATTTCATGAAATAAAATTATTTCTTTCTTGTTGATCTCCGCACTTAGGCTATACAATGTTCACAATACGCAGAAAAATGCACACGAGGTAAAGATGTACTTTACTAATCGTGTCAATTTTGGTAATTTTTGCGCCAAAACGCTTTATTTTATGCCTGATATTAATAATTCAAAAATATAAAAAACAACGGGAAGTTTGGGGAAAAATGGAAATGACAGTATAAAAATATAACCTCAAAATTACTACGCGAATGTAGGTAACATGTTTTTCATCGCGGAAACGATTTAAATGCATATTATGAATAATGAAAACAATAGAAATTTTTTTTAAAAAAAGACAGCCTAACACGGTTCTGTGACAAAACAAAGCGTACTTCACGTAACGCGCATGAGCAGTACTTCGGTGGGTGATCTTGGCATAGTAAATGTAGCGTGCTTTATGCAAGGTAAACAACAATGACGTCACAATATAGTTCTGTTAAAAGTGGTTTAAAAATGTAACTTTTCGTAATGAATTCAATCTTCCGCGGGTGAATATTTAGCAATTCATTAATGAAGCACATAATAAAACCAAAATATTGTAAAAATCACTAATTTAGTAAAACTAGTAATAATTCAAAAATACTTATTCGAGTATCTGTTCACAATATATATTGTTTTTCCCCAAACTTCCCGTTGTTTTTTATATTTTTGAATTATTAATATCGGGCATAAAGTAAAGCGTTTTGGCGCAAAAATTACCAAAATCGACACGACTAGTGAAAGTGCATTTTTACCTCGTGTGCATTTTTCTGCGTATTGTGAACATTGTACAAGTGCGGAGATCAACAAGAAATAAATAATTTTATTTCATGAAATAGTTTACTTGTGAGACTTCACAATTGAACACAATAAATCCAGACAGTTTTCAACATTGTTTTTGTCAACTATGTTGCTAGACACCAAAATTGCCTAATGCGAAAACTACTAATACTTGAGACTTTTAATTAGCATTGTATTTAAATTTTAGACATTTACAAAGATTTGTAACTGAAGTCAGTGACTAATATTTGTAGAGAAAGAAATGTAGATTCGAAAGTAGGACGATCGGAAATATCGTTCATAGAAAAATTAACAATTAAAAAAAAAACAAATTAGAATAAAGATCGTGTAAAAGTTATAAACACACTTTCATTGAACACGAATTTGAAGTAGGCTATGCCTAGATCAATAAATAAATTCCCATAAAGATAACACTACAATAAACTTCTGAAATGTCTCCGTGTAAGTTACATAGCTCAGGTTCTACATTTGTTGGCAGCCGTTCATTCAAGCGTTCAAAACATGATCAACTCTTAAATCACGCATGCGCAAACGCACGTGTGTGCTGATGTTTTCTTGAATTCTAATGATTCTATTTCCTTGAGTTATTTATGCATTGTGTAGATTGCAGGACGTGACTATGCAGTATGCATTTTTAGATTACCTCCTTACATGCATTCATCTCATGTGCTCCCCGTGTCAATGAATGGCAGCCATTTTGGTTTGTAATTCGATTTTATTAAAAAAACCTTATACAAAGACTTACTTCAGTGTACGAATTATGGTATTTTAGATGGTATTTTTCTAAATTTGAATTACATTTTGTTTTTGAGTTTGTAGAACTAAACTTCTTAAAGGCCCTAATTTGGCATAGCCTATGTTAGAGTTAATTTTTTTGGATGGATTGTTACAAATATATTACAGTAGACAGAAGTCTTGTAGCTCAAATTTAAATTTAAAATGTTGTAATGACAATTTGAAGGCTTGAAATATCATGGATAAAGAGCTCCACCCATTATGTTTCAAAGTTCAAAAAATTATTGAAACATTTAAAATACTATCAATTTGTAAATGAAAGATGATTATCGGACATCTTTAATTAGGTTATCATTTAAAACCACAAAGTCAGCTTGAGGGTTTATTTCAAGAAATGATTGTCAGATACAAAATATTATTGTTCACAACGCTTTATTCGATCAAACGTTTTGAAATTAGTTTTCTTTTATTAGTTTAGCCAAGTTTTGTTATTTGTCATAAATACGAATATATGGAGATATGTTCTTATTTGAAAACGAAATAAGAAAAAAAGTAGTTTGGTGTTTAAATCCAATATTACGGAGTGAAAACATAACAAGAAGAATAAACTACATTTACAATACAACGATCAATAGCAACGGATTTAAAACCCGAAGAGTAATTGAAAGAAAGAAGAGAAGAATAGAAGCTGAAATGGATGCGGTTAGAAGATCTGTCAGAGTATCAAAAATAAAGAGAATAATAAACGAAAACATTTGACGACAAATGGGAATAAAGGGCATAGTTATGAAAGATATCGAAAGGAAACAATCGGTCTGGTATGCCACGTTCAACGAATGTAACAAACTCGAGTGCCAAAATAAATACTAGATTGAAGAGTGAACAAGTAATATAAAACAATTTTTTTAAAGTCATTTCCTACTTAGGTCATGCGCTTCCATCACGTCAGCGAGACAGATGCGTGCTGCGATTGCTAAAACCAACATATGATAAAACATAGGTGTTATTTAAATCAAATCCTATCGTATAGTCTGTACAAGTATGCGACATTAATATTTGACAAAAAACTGTATTAACATCAAGAATCATCCACTACAAGTTTTAAAAAAATATTTGGACTTAAGGGTTAATAGAAAGTATTTTATTAACGATTGAAAATTTGAACAAGTTTTATATATATATATAGGGAGTGTGAACTGACAGTAGGGATTGAATAACAAATTTAAAAAAGAAAAGAGGGAGAAAAAATTGAATAATGAATCAGAAAACCCATTTATGATTGAAAACTACAAGAAGGACGTTGACAAGATCGTTATCTAGACATTGCACTACGACGACATTTGCTTTAAACAGCTATGCATATCATTCTATCACGTTGAAAAAATAAGCGAGAACACATTTTGTGTTGTATTGAGTAAACAATTAAACCAATATTAGATTGGCCTTTTCATTTGTGGTATGATAAACTATATATTTCTTAGTTCTGTTATCGGGGAGAAAAATATCATAGTAAGCTAATAGACACTTCACTGGGTTCACCTCAGTGCTTTGTCCATGGGAAAGCGATTTATTCTTCACTGAGTTCCGGACCATAAGGAGGTCGAGGGTAATGAGGAGGCAGGAGCTTGGTCGGACCTGAGCCGGCTTTAGGGCTCTGTCGTTGACCGGATCTGCTATCAATAGATGGATTTACGAGCAATACCAGGCAAGATGGGATAAGCTATATGGTCTTTCCTGTAGCGAGCGCCTCTCACGAAGGACTCAGATGTCTTGGGCAGAGCATGCCTTAGGAAAATAATGCGGCTCTTTACTGGAGCACAGAGAAATGAGGGTGCACATGAACAGGATAGGCATGTACCACAGAAAACCTGTGTGTAGGTTTTCGGTAAAGAGAAGGAAGAAGCAGGAAACATAATTTATGATTGCGAGGTTATCGCTAGCAGAAGACAGAAACCCTAGGGTTTTGGTTTCCAGGACCCTAGAGACCTTCAGTAGGATGAACTAGTCAGTAGACTGTTGAAACTTACTAAGGGCACCAATCTGCTAAACTAGTACAAGAGGTTTAGTTGCACAATAGGTCCGTCGATCGTAGTGCCTGGGGTTTTGTAATCCTTTCCTCTGGTAGGCTATAATATAATCTAAGTTAATGAAAATGGTGAACAACAAAAAGAGTTATTATCAGCAATTTAACAGAAAGTACTGCGTCTTTAAAACAATTTTCGTTTTATTAACCAAAATATTAAAATCTTTAAAAAAATTTCTTAATTAATTTTTTTGTATACGTATATTCAGAATCGATTTCCAAAAAACTTTTAAAATTTCATCTCTCTCTCTCTCTCTCTCTCTCTCTCTCTCTCTCTATATATATATATATATATATATATATATATATATATATAAAAGTGTGTGTGTGTGTGTTTCTCCCGGTGTGTCACAAAATTTGTAAACATGGAAAGGACAAATCGATTGACTTAAAATTTAAAAGACCCCAGACTAGCTGCACCTATTAAGAGGATTTAGACGTCCCTCGCGGTAACCGAGTCTAACACACACTTAAACTTACAACACTACACTTACGAATTCAACACTTTACAGTCACACTTACATTTAGGGAGGCGATAATAGCCTCAATGTGCTTTTCGCCTTAAAAAAAAATTTTTTTTTTTTTTTGGTGTTTAACGTCCGACTATTGTGCACACTTGGGCTAATGCAGACGATGGGATGGTTTATAGCGTATGAAAATGCCAAGCCCTAGCCGGGAATCAAACCCGGGTCCTCGTGGTGAAAGCCCTGTACGCTATCAACTAGGCCATCGAGGCGGCTCTCCTTAAAAAAAAAAATAATAACGCTAAATGGAAACTGCTTGAAATGATTACTTTATTATTTTTCAGCATTGTTGTTAAAAAATGGCGGAGGGTGGAGGAAAATTATAGGAGTTGTAAATTTTCAAAGGGGGTTTAAATATCGGTTATTTCGATTAGGGTGTCAAATTTATGTACATTTTGCGTTGAGTCCAAATATCCCATTGAAAATGAATAACTGAGGATTTGTTAGGCATTAAAGGACAAAAAACGTAAATTTTGAAATTTTTGATGCCAACCTGAATAGGTAATTTAAGTTATCAAACATATCACGTAGAAATTTTAAATGGCAGAAAACCATTAAAATTTTTCAAACTCATTCGTTAAATAAATAGTAAATTTCCCGCTGAACGCGAATGGGCCATTAAAATTTTCCATTTTAAGTTTTGAAACTTTTAAAGGGCTAATAATACCTATACTAAGTGCATGATATGAAATGTAAAGACTTCTCGTTAATTGTCTTCGTATAAATAAATTTCGTTTCTTATAATTACTTAAAATGTAGTCTAATTACTTTAAAGTATTGTCTGTAAACAAAAAAACCAGCTGATGCTTACACTTTGTAATGTAACAATTAAATGCTTACGTTATAATTAAGTGAGTAATTACAGACGAAGCCAGCAAGCGTGTCTGTTGACCCAATGTCGAGGTTTTTGCAACAAGTTTGTGTTACCGGTTACATTCCACGGCGTGTCACACGCACGCGGCTACACGTACACGTACAGCAGAACTAGTGTCACTGCCAACCCAATTCTAAACACGACTGTTTCTTTCTGCACAAATATGTACAAGTGAAAATCAGGTTCCATTGTTTACGAACTATAGTCAGGAAATCGTAGAGGCATTTGTTGGCCGTTTGGTAAAATTCCACAGCGGTGGTCCGTTTATAGTGCCATCTTGCAATGTTAACCGTACAGACGACCTGAATTCGTTTAAAACTAAACAGCTGATTATTAACAACGGATGTTTCGTTCCACATACGCGATGAAAGCAAATTTTCAAAAGTGTTTTTGAAGCTTTGCTTCTTTAGGCGCGTTGTAGCACTTTTTTATGAGTAAAAAGCATTGGTTTCGCGTCAAACTTGAGCTGTATACAGCGAGTCATCTTATATAGCTTATATATAGTATAGCACTTTTTTGGATGTGTAAAAAGCATTGACTTCTCATCACACTCGAGCTCTATACGATGGATAATCGTTTACGAAAACGTATATTTATTAATTGATGAAAAGATTATAATATTATAAGAGAAAGATCATGCTTAACTTAAATAAGATGATTAACGTAAATAATCATTTTTGGGAGTTACGAGTGCCGATAGATACTAAAATTAGGCTAATGTTATTGATTTTAATTTAAAAATTATCAAATTTTTAGTTTTAATACTACAATTAATTTGATAGTCAAATATAAAAAACCGAATACACATTGTGTTTATTGCAGAGTTAATATTTACAAGCTCATATTTTCTAAATTTAACATTTTTAAAAAGGTCTTTATTTTGTTTTTGGTTTTCTCTCGCAGATTATAAAATGGAAAATTTATGTTTGAGTCAAAATAGTATTATGTGTTGAACTATTAATGTCTGTAAACTCATAATTAGGTAAATGAAAAATGAATATATATATATATATATATATATATATATATATATATATATATATATATATATATATATATATATATATATATATATATATATATATATATATATATATATATATATATATATATACCTGTTTAACAACAGCGATTAAACAGATAGAAGTCCTAAAGGAATGTGCAGAGAGGGTCGGTCTACAGATCTCGTTTAAAAAAACCGAATTCTACTGTACAAAATTAAATATTCAAGAACTAAACAAAAAATATGGTAAGATAAACAGAGTCAAGCACTTAAAATATCTGGAAGAAATTCTTGAACCCACAGGTGGCGAGAAGGCTGCGCAAAAGGTTCGGCTACTGAGAATGAAGAGGGCTCTTGGTATAACGCGTGATATCTACAATAAGAGATGTATGTCGACGCACACAAAAATCAGACACTACAACACAGTCATATAATACCGGAGGTATTATATGCAAGCGAGACGCTAGCACTCCACACAAAAGCTACCATGGAGGGTATTTTGAAGGAAGAACGCAAAATCTTGAGGAAGATCCTTGGTCCGAGATTAACAGAAGATGGATACAGGTTGCACTCCCGGAAGACCACAGAAAAAATATCGAACCTGGCAGTAGATATCAGAAGAAGGAGGCTTCGGTTCTATGGACACATCAGTAGACTCCCAACAACGAGACTTGCCAACAGAATCCTTAAGTATATACAAGGTGTCAAATCAACAACGTCGTGGATCGCACAAGTCAGAATAGATCTACATGACGCAGGAATAGACTCAACAGATGTTGAAGATAGGCACGCATACAGGAGAAAGATGCTCGGTTGGAAGGTCCCAGAGAATGAAATCCCAAAGAGAGCAGGGGTAAAATGGACGGAGGAGCGGAAGAGGATCCATGGGGACAGGATGAGGGAGGTGTGGAGGATTAGAAGGAACAAGACATGAGTCGGAGTGCTTTGCGTGATCCAACAGGGTCTATGCGCAAATAATAATAATAATAATAATAATAATAATAATAATAATAATAATAATAATAATAATAATAATAATAATAATAATAATAATAATAATAATAATAATAATAATAATAATAATAATAATAATAATAATAATAATAATAATAATAATAATAATAATAATAATAATAATAATAATAATAATAATAATAATAATAATAATAATAATAATAATAATAATATATATATATATATATATATATATATATATATATATATATCAATGATTCTACAATGTTATGAGCATGTTACTTTCTATAACAATTAGCTAAGCAAAGCTTCTGTCGGCTAGTCCCCTGACTGCCACGTTTTTTTTTAATTTACTTTTTTAGAAATACTGTTTTAACTTCACAAGCAGATTAAATTAAAAAATATGTATTGGCTATTTAGAGATAATTCAGGATTAAGTATAAGTAAAAAATTAATATTTTTACAATCACGTTCTTAAGCCGGTGTGGAGCTATGGACTGCAAGCATTCAGGGACGTGCCAAGAGAAGTAATATAAAGAAAATTCAGTTTATTCAAAACAAAATAATTCGGATAATCATAAATACGCCGTGGTACATACGCAATGAAAATATTCAGAGAGACCTTAAAGTGAACACGATTGTTGGGGAAATTAAGGCAGTAGTAACGAAGGATGAAAAACGACTCCAAACCCATACTAATGGTTATGTTCAGCAGATGGTAACACATAGGACTTGGTGCAGTGATAGCATATCAAGCTAAGAGGCTGTAGCTGACACCAGAGCCATTCAGTGGAATGAACATCTGACACAGTGATCTATTTTAAGTTATAACTAGATAAGTTTGTACTTAGTTGTAGTCCTCAATAAAAATAAATAAAAATTAAATTAAAATCTTCATATATTAGCGTTTTAAACTTTCAATTTAGGCTACATTGAAAATACAAAAACGAAACCTGACCGCCGTCTAACTAAATTCCTTAATGTCAACGGATTTTGAAAATTCCTAATTTATGCGTTTTTAACGCGGTTTACAATGGTAAAGTCAGATTTTAAAAACAAAAAAATTAAGAAAGTTTTGAATTTTTAAAGATTTGAAACTGTCGCTCTTTGAAAACTATTGAGTGTCAAAATTGTTAACAAAATCGATTTATTTGCCAAGTTTAAATGGAATCGGGCAAAAATTGCGAACTTGAGCATGCTAAAACAAGACACACTATCACAATAAAAATTTTAACTACCTCTCAAAATTAGAAGTCATCTTGAAGATCGGTGTACATTTTAGTCGAGTCTGGGTCTTAATGATGGCTGTTCCAGTAGCTCATTTTCCCATGGAAATTCGCTAATAATGGTAAGAATCAGATCCAGGATATCAAAATGAGCGCCGATTCTGGGGTCATAATATATTTTTATATACAGTACATACTTGCGTTAGCTGTATCTTTCGTTCGCAAATTTAAACTTGGCGCAAAAATCGATTTTTGGAGCTCAAAATCCGTTTTACAGTTTCAAAATGGCAGCTATTTAAAATGTTTATATAATCATAACTTTTTTATCGTACTGTTTTTTGAACATATAATTTTACATCATAATAAGCGTTAAGATCTGCATAAATTAACGGCTTAACATTTTTGGGCGTAACAAAATCACGGAACACTTTGAAATAAACTAATCTATCTAATTCTAGTGATCACTTAATTCTTTTGAATTTAATTCTACCTAATGGTAACGGATGCGGTAACAAGTATGGACAGAGCAACGCTAAGCCAAACACTAGTAATGTATTCCGTTCTTTATTGCAACCGTCGTATCTTCTCTCTCTATATTAATGTTTACAATCGTCACTGATTGAAACAAAACGTATATATCACTTTCTCTTGGCCAACAATGGTCGACATTTACGACCCAGGCATATTTACAGTTGCTAAACTCATACACCACGACTTTGCCTGGATATTCAGTTTACCTCATACAATTAATCACGTCTGATTCTAGTTTTGACAACCTCATTACCAGTCCTTTGTTCCTTACTTAAAGAATCCTTTGAGCTGTGCCTTTCTAATCAAGGAAATCTTAATAAGTTGGCCGTCCTCACCTCAAGAATCCACTGGCGACTAGATCGTTGATTTAGTTTTATTTGTTCAACAAGAAGACAATTGTCGGTCTACAAGACAATATTACCTTCTTAACTTTTATTATTATTGGTTTTTCAAAGTTCGTTGTTAGTACTTATATAGCAAAGACGCTTGTATTCATTCGATCGTTCTTCTGTTTGTAACGTAACCTAGTGTCTAAACAGTAAGCAGCCATATCATACAAGTTGGCAGGTTTGTTATGTATGCGATTCTAAAATAAGAGAAATAAATGTAAATATAATTTGAAGTACAATGTAGAGAAGCAAAACTGTAGACATACTTTTAAAATTTAACGAATTAGTTTTAACACAAAAATTTTGTGGTTTTAGGTGTTTGAACGGAAAATTAATGAAAATAAATGGGGTAAAAGTAAGGCACAAACTTTCTCATATTTAATACAATTATATAAAAAATAAACCTGAAGCATTCAAACTATTAGCGAAAAACTGAAATCACCAATGAGGACAATCTAATAGGCATAATTTTTAAAATCGGTTAATCATTTTTTGCTAAAATTTCAATCATAATATAAGGAAATTTATAACTAAAACCAATGAGCAATATTTACAATAAACAATTTACAGTTTTGGACCGAAAACTTACACAATAGCGAAAGCAAAAAGTAATTTTTAAAATTATTAAATTTTACGAGAATCTTTCCCGCATAAAACAACCGTAAACATAAACGTGAACACCTTTGAATAAAACCTTGCTACATTCTGTGGTGAATCTAATGAACTATCGGTTAATGAACGTACGAGGTGCTGCCCAAAAGCTGGAGGAATTTTCCCATAAAATTGTTTACCATAACCCCTAGATTCCACCATCTTTAAAATAGTCCCTTTGGGCATGGATACAGCGATGCCAGCATTTTGTCCATGATTCCACGCATACCTGGAAGTCTGCATATGTAAGTATGCGATTCAGCCTGGATATCCTAAATTTTGTAAAAACGACGGTCTTTCTGATTCAACTTTATATTGGAAAACAGAAAATAATCGCACAGTGCGAGGTCAGATGAAAAGGGTGGGTGGAGGATCATTGCCGTGTTTCTGGAATCTAAGACGTTCCGAACGGCGGGACCCTGCAGAGGGTGCAGACTAGCTGCACCGATTGAGAGGGTTTAGACGTCCCTCGCGGTACTCGAGTCTAACACACACTTACACTTACAACACTACACTTATGACTTTAACACTTTACACTCACACTTACATTTTGGGGAGGCGATAATAGCCTCAATGTGCTTTTCGCCTTAAAATAAAAAAAAAAAATCCAAACGACGGTGTGCGCAGGCGCATTGTCGTGGTGGAGAACCCAAGTTTGTGCTCCCAGTGTTCTGAATGTTTGCATCTAATGCTCTCACGTCGCTTCAAAACCACAATACAACTTTCCATGGACAGTTTGACGAGGGGGGATTGATGTCAAAAATAATCAATATGAATTTCAAGTTGCTGCGATCCTGACTGGCTTTTTGCCACAGTGGAGATGGCGACTTCCATTGCGATGACTGCTGCTTAGTTTCATGGTCATAACCGTAAACCCATGTCTCATCACTGGTTAAGATATTAGAGATGAAGTTAGGGGTTATCTCTTATTGCATTTTTCAATTCAGTGTAGCAGCTATGTGATGGTCTTTTTGGTCGCTGCAGGATACAAATTTTCAGCAATGCGTCTCATGTCCAAATTGTCTGACCAGATAGATGCGTTGCTTGGATCCGTACTACATTCCTACAATCGCACAAACACATCACGAATTGTTCGTCTACGATCTGTAACAATAGCCTCTCGCACTTTCGCTATGTTTACCGGTGTTTACTTTCGCTATGATCTTCCTGAAGCTCATCGTAGTCGGCAGACGTTAGTCCATCCTTGAAGCGTTTGTACCGCAAAAGTACACTTTGATAGTATCGTCACCTAATGTACCCACAAGCATGTGATTGGTTTTTGCAGCAATTTTTTTAAGCTTGCAGCAAAATTTTATGTAGTTTCTTTGCTCCTTAAAATCGTAAATTAAGCCTAATTAAGTTTCATTTGTGACTTTTATCTTGTGCTGTTTTCATTTTTTTTATTCTAACTATAATTTAAATACAGTTTCAAAATTTTGTTTTGGATTAATATTGTGTATGATTTTATTTAAATGTTTAAATTGTGTTCAATATATTCATAATGCTCACAAATTTTGTCTCCAAATTATTTATTTGCTATAACAACATAACATATAAATTGATTTTTGTCCAAAAAAAGTAAAATCAAAATAACCTAAAAATTACAACATACTTATGTCATATGTTTAAGAAGCGTCATTTTTTTGAAGTGGCTATTTTTTTCGCAGGGTATGGGTGTAGGTTTTGTACGGGAAAAAATCAGTTTGCCATCACAGAACGCTATACCGTCAAGAAACGCTCTAATTGAAATGTTAAAGTGACTATTTCTTATCGCGGGGTATGGGTGTATGACTTGCACGAGGAATAAAATTCAGTTTTCCGTCACGGAACACTCTATCGTCACGGAACGTTCTAACGTCACGGAACGCTCTAATTTTTGTTTAGTGATTAATAAAATGTATTTTTGAAGTGAAAACTTGTATGTTTGCGGTTGACAAAACATGGGTATAAACATGTGCTTTCGCATCACGCTTGAATCCGTACTGCATACTTCACAGCATATATTGTTCTTTTATATATCTTGACTGGAAGTGACTACTTCTAAACAGCTAATTTCGCACAATACCTTCAATATCGTTTATTGTTCTTGTTAATTTTAAAAATGTGTATTTCCTAAATTTGTGTAGTTAAATTGTTTAATGGCCTATACCAATTTTTGAATGCCAGAATCACAAATATTACATTTATTATTATAAATAAGTATTATAAGTAGGTAGTAT
Source organism: Callitettix versicolor (assembly GCA_022606455.1). Taxonomy (NCBI): domain Eukaryota; kingdom Metazoa; phylum Arthropoda; class Insecta; order Hemiptera; family Cercopidae; genus Callitettix; species Callitettix versicolor. Next base: position 35,673,684 of record CM040184.1, read on the forward strand.
AACTGTAAAAAGTAGGGTTATAAACTATTTAATTATTAAAGTCCCTTATATAGCCTAAGATACTCAAATTCATAGTATGTGACAGTTTTCAGTTAATGTTTAAGTTGTGTACCTACACACACGCGAAATTTAATAGGAATATAATTTTCAAGAGTTGCCCTTTCCTGCATGCATCTAAATTTAAAAAAATAATTAAATCATAATGCATGCCAAAAAAAGTACTCACGTCTGTCGGCCAGTCACGCACTGCCTAAATTTTTTTTCAAATTAATCTCTATTTGAAAGTTAATTGGACATTAGGTAATCTTTGATAAAAAATATATTTTCGAAAAACAGAGTGCAAAGTTTATTTAGCCATTATGTTAATCTAGCATTTACTATTGGAGCATTCAATAAATGTTCTAGGAACCGTTTGTAAACCTATTAACACGTACATCAGGTTCTGGTTTTAATTCTGTTTGTGCTCGCTACGCCCTCCCATGAACTTCTTTCGCTCCGCTCACAAATTACCCCGACCAGTTTCGTCGGTAACAGTGACAATTTATAAATTATCAATTTGTTAATACGAGCAAAGCAGAGTCGAAGGCAGAAGCGGGAAGTGTAATTAAAGTCTGAATGGAGACTTGACAATGGCGCGCTCAGCCGCTGGCGCTTCCAGTTATGACCGTGAACCATGGAAAATTCTGGCGCCAAAACTGACCAGACGCTCGTCCCTTCAACGGTACATGTTTCAATTGACGCGGGCATTGTTTGCTGGCTCCGATCCGATTCCCTTTGAGCCGGCCGATAATGTCGCAGCACTTGGGGACTACTTGTGTCGTGGACTCGGCCAAGTAAATTGCGCTTTAATGTGAGCCGGAACCGAGAATTAAGAAAATCTGAAAGGCTGTTATCCAGCTTTACTTTCACGTAGGGAAGACGCTTCTGAGAAATTTTTGTGGTGCTTTTAAATAACTTCAGTGAAAAGTCACTTATTTTTTTTACTAGCGAATTTCCATTGGAAAATAAGTTATTGGAACTGGCCATCATGGTAAGACTCAGACTCGGGAATTTGAAAGATTACAGTTCCTGATTACTAAGTATATTTTTTAGAAGTTTAGAGAGAGAGAGAGAGAGAGAGAGAGAGAGAGAGAGAGAGAGCGAGTCTGTTTTACCACTCACGTTCTCGATTTTGGTTCGACTTGATTCAAACTTGGCGCATAAATCAATTCTGGTAATATTTGAATCTTAATCTGTGGTCGATTTGGCTAAAGCACCAGTCAGTCTACTGTGTCACTGAACTGCGCACGTAAAGGTTCTTAGTTCGAGACGCAGTTACTCCCGTTACTTTTGCCTTACCGTTAACACTGATCTCTCTTAAATATTTGTTAAACAGTTTCAAAATGGCGATCATTTGAAAATGCATAACGTTTTTTTGCCTTACACGTATTTTGAAATATTGTTTTGGCAATCGTAAGGAACATAAAAAAGAGCCTAAATTTGCATTTTAAATGTTTAAATTCCATTGAATAATGCTACAAAATAAACATAAAATAAAAATAATTTTTGGAAATTCTCTTTTATTACGTCAGCGACAAAGTTGCGTACTACGATTATTATTATCAAATTTCCACTAGGAAAATTATCTAATCGGCCATCATGATAAACCTCATACCCGGTATTTTGAAATTAAAGTCAATCCACACCTCAAAACCACTTCTAGAGGAGTCGTTAAATTTATATATATATATATATATATATATATATATATATATATATATATATACTGTATTTATATTATATATATGTATACTGTAAATATGTATGTACTTTATATATATATATATATATATATATATATATATATATATACACACATATATACATATATATTTAATGCATGAACCCCTCAGGGGGGTGCAGACTAGCTGCAGCTATTGAGAGGGTTTAGACTTTCCTAGCGGTACCCGAGTCTAACACACACTTACACTTACAACACTACACTTATGACTTTCACACTTTATACTCACACTTACACTTAGGGAGGCGATAATAGCCTCAATGTGCTATTCGCCTTAAAATATATATATATATATATATATATATATATACTCTGCATGAAAATAGATTTTGGTAATAATTTGGATTAATTCGTTAGCCAGTAAAACTTCAACGAATGTTCAACAATTTTTAAATGCCTGCCATTTCATACTTTTTTTAAATTTATAACAGTTTTGTCTCAAACGTACAAGAATATCTGATTTCACCGTCCTAATCGATGTTAAAAACTGCATGAATATGCGTTTCGAATTTTCAAAATCAGTTGAATTAAAAAAATTAAACGGCGGACAGTGTTCATTATCGTATTTTCAATGCAAGCTGAACGTTTAAACGCTAACATATGCATATTTTAATGGAGTTTATGGTTGTGAAAACAGTGTTTCAGAAAAGGGTAAGATAATTTTTTTGTAAATTCTCTTCCATCCCGTCAGCAATACACCTGCGCCACGATTATTATTTTTTAAATTGACATTTGATTATTTTTTTAGCGGATTTCCTGTTCCCCTTGTGAAACTACTTTTGCATTATGCAAATAGTCTATTCGCACGTGTTCATTACATGAAAACGTGTTTTAAATTCTTGTTCAAATTCGTGGGCAGTTATCATTTCAGATCTAAGTGAAAACATTATTACATTGAATAAGTATTATTAATATCACGAAAGTTATTAAAACAGCATTCTATAACGAATATCGTTTAACACCTCAAACTGTTATTTTCTAATCACGAGAGAAAGTCTTAAAACTATAGTCGAGTCAGTTTGTAGATAACACACCCATAGCGTTTAAACAGTAACGCAAAACATATTCAAAGTTGGCACTTTTTGCAAATAGTCTAATTAAGCCAAAGCAAAAATCGACTGCTAATAATTAGAGATGTGGAAAAAAGAACAGAACTATTAGAACAGTAACCAAGGAATAGCAGGTGTTCTGTAAAACTGTTATCAGATACACACCGACGTGACCACGGGGGCAGTGGTGATAAGATGTAACTCATTAGTTAGTATCTGTGTATTCATATAATATAAAACAGTTACAAATAATTTATTTATAATTATCCTATTTTATCTCATAATATTCTTCTTTTTTTCAATATTTTTATAAATCGTATAAAACCGAACTAAATTTCTGTTATTGAACCAAAAATAAAAATCATGTATCATATTTTATTTTCCTTTTTATTTTAATTACGACAATTTGTTCGAAAACACGACATAACCTAAAACGTATATAGCCTATCAGCTGTTCAATGAAATCAGCTGATCTTCAATCTTGCAGTGATCACAGCGCTGTGGTGGTTAAAACGTGTCTTGCTTTAACTACTCGCTGTTCAAACATGACAGAAAAACTTACTGAATATGTAAAAGTGCGACACAATTTAACATGTTTTAGGGCTGCTTGTGATGTTGGATTTTGCGTGATGCGAGTACACTAATTTATACTGATATATAGCAGTCGCAAAATATTCGAATAACTTGAAGATTGCAATTATCGAGATAATTTAAATGCAATCGAGAGTTGCATCTCAGTATATTTGCACTGAACAGTCCCCGACTGCATTTAAATTGTTAATCGAAGATAAAAATTGTCTAAATTATTCAAAATACATCGTGTAATGTTCAAATTACTTCGAAAGTGTGTCAGGGATATAACATAATAAGTGTGTGCAGTCACTGATAACATAATAAACGAGTTGCACTATTTTATAAACTTAACATGTAAATTCATAATTTATGAACTAAATACTCGGGAAATATTCTTCACCATTCATTCTAACCAGGGAGCCGGAGCGAAATTTTGCACTATTAAGGTTTTAAGTAACACAGCCTTTTTCCAGGGTTGATCAAATATAAACGAGACTGACTTTCTAAAAACTTTTCCGTTGGACATTGAACTCTAAAGGGTGGGGTTTCAGGTAGCCTGGGAGGTTTGGGACGGGCGTAGACGGGCAACATTTCCGTTCGGACCCTTCAGTATAAAACTATACAATGAGTGAGAGTGAAGTGCACGTTTCCGTGGAGCAGAGAATTATTATTAAGTTTTTGGCCAAGGAGGGGTCAATCCGACTGAAGACCCTGTCAAGAGCTCGCGTTTTTGCTTGGCACAAGGAATTCGCCGAAGGACGGGAAGCAGTAGAAAACCTCAGCCATGATCGTCGCCCGACCACTTCCGTCACGGACGAAAACATTGATGCTGTTCGGAAGCTCATGGACGAAGACAGACGTATATCGCTGCGATTTATTGCAGATGAACTCCAGTTGAGCTATGGTAGCGTTCAAAAAATCGTTACATCAAACCTGGAACTCAGCAAAGTATCTGCAAGGTGGGTTCCACGAATTTTGACCTACGTTCACAAACGGAATCGTTTGGAGATTTGCCAGCGACTATTGATCCAATTTGAACGAGATGGTGAGGCATTATTAAACCGGATTGTCACCTGTGACGAAACATGGGTTCACCATTACACTCCCGAGTTGAAACAGGCAAGTATGGAGTGGCGGAAGAGGGGAGAGAGGGCGCCTCTGAAGGCCAAATCACGATCGTCGGCCGGGAAGGTAATGGCCACTGTATTCAATGGCTCAATAAACGCCTGAGAATAAGAGTAGTCGTTGGAGGTGAAGTTGTATCAAGAATAATTTGTAAGTAAGCAATAATTTTTTAAAAATCAGTCTCGTTATTTGAAGACAGTTTTAATGTTTAAGCCGGTTAAAAAATCTTTGTAAAGTCATTTATGCTGTACGAATAGTATGTGCTGAGAAAAAGTGATGTTGGCTCGAGAAATAATATATGTGATATCTTGTTTTCAACTTTTTAATTGTGTTTCCTGTTTTAGCAGTAGTGTTTTTTTTATTTCTTAAAAGTATTTTTATTTTAAGATTATATTTCTGTTGTTTTTCCCAATGTTCATATCTTACCATTCAGCCGGTTACGTCGCGTTACCGGACACCGCAAGAAGCTGGTGCGACTTGCTGACCGGCAAAAAATATATTTGCAAATATCGCGAACCAATCACAAAACGAAGACGACCGCGCATACAGTGACGCAATGCGTGCAGTGCAGTGTGAAATTAGCGAGACACATTAACCTGACTGGAGCAGACAGTTCGCAACGCGTTAACCCCGCGCAAGAAACACTTCCACCCGACCGCGACAAAAAGAAACAGCAGAGCGACATCTGCGCGAAACTTTGTCAACGTCGCGAACAGATGTCGGTATTAGTCCTCCCTTTTCGTGTCTCCGGTTGGAATTAATTTGCCATTCAAGACAGTCGCAAGTTCGCGCTAGAACAATGTAATATTTGCGCGTTTAACTGCGCTAAACACGTGATTGTGGGCGGGGAGTCCGCGAAAACTTTTGTCATCAGGAGATGTTTGTGGGATCCAAGACTTGTGTACCGGTGATGTCCGTTGCAATGAAACCGCCGCTGATCTCTGGTAGCTAAAATTTCTTTTTGAACGAAATAAATAAAAACAATATTAATTTCTTAGCGGTTAACCACTATCTAAATTATAATTGAAGAAATAAAATTGCCAAAAACGTGCTTTAAGATCACGCACTGAGAGCCTGAAGGGGCTTTGCATCTTGTCGTTAGTACCTATGTTGAAATTTTTGAATCTTTGTTTTAAAGCTGAATCATATCATCTTCCGTGTCGTCTGCACTACCGCGACGCGTACCAGACACTGCTAATCGAACCGTGATGCGATACCCAACTAAGTTATCCCCATAGCGAAAAATCGATCGGTGTGAAAAAAACCTTTGATAGATGGTAAATTTATCAAAAGACGCGTGTATTGATGTCCGTGCGTACAAAAATACGTAAAATATCGAAAATGTCTGAAAATTCGTTTTTCATTGTAATCCAAACCATCCAGCGGAGGCAGCTGAAGTGAGCAGTTGATGGGCTTAGCAATTCCACCGTACCTCACTCATCTACTCGCGGAGTACTCACTCAACACGCGGAGTAATAAACATCATTTCAATAGTAATCGCGGAACCGTTTCTTGATTTACCACCTTTTTTAATTGTTGACTTGGAGGGGAACGTTTTACAACTTGGTGGTTTCTGTTTAGATTGGTCATTTTCGGGTCTTAGTCATGGTAAATAATGGCTGCTCCAGATCGTTTTGACGACGGAAAGTCGCTAAAAACATATTGAAACTCTTCACAAAAAGTGAAAAAAAGAATTTGGTAAAACTTATTTTGCCAGTTTATTTGACATAATTTTAATTTACACACTGATTTTTTCTGTGCTATAATACAAGTTAATTGATTACGTGAATCATATTTCATTACGCACACTGCAGTCATTTAATTTATTCTTGAAATAGTTATACATGACTGATTTGTATCAAATGGTGTCTAGATCCGTAAACCATTCGCCGTACACCGTGGCTAATGACCACTTGCTTTCGCCTCATTGTAATGGCTAAATAAATACCATACTGGTTTTTGAAGTCAGCTTTAATTCGTGAATAAAAATGGTCGATTTTAATTTTAATTCGAGCGATTTGTCAAACATATTTTGAACTTTACATAAGCCTAATACGAACCAATAATAAAAAAAGAAGAGGTATTTCTGATCTAACTTCAAGTAGAGGTTTGCAGTGTTTAAGAAACTAGAGATGATACTAGTTCAGTGTTTGAAAAATACAGTATTGAAAAATATTGCAGAGTATTTGTTTGTTTTTTGTCTTATATTTTTTTTGAAAATCCGAGATCTTTTTTTGTAATCAGCGTTAAATTTACATAAATTAGGATTTTAAATTTTCCAAAATTTAAATTGCTGATATATGCAAATTTCAACAGTGGTAATTTCAGTGTTAGTAAAAACAATTATGTGTTTTCTTAAAGATTTGGTTGCCGATCGCGAACTCGTACACGTGCGCGGGCACACACACACACACACACGAACAATTCTACCAACCAAATTCCTCCTCCTTCTAAAGTTTGCCATACAGTGCTGTGATATTTTTTTAAAATTAAACTTATGGACGTTCGGATAACTGATCATTCGGATTCCCGGTGTTCGGACAATCGGTGCTCTACTATAATTGCGTCTCACTCTTTCAATCGTCCATTAATACAAGAACGCTATACGGACTTTCACGTTCTCAAATCGTGTAAAGAATGTGGGCAGCGTATAAACAGACTTAATAAAACAAAGTCGTTTTAACGTAAATCGAAATTACGTTCAACACCCTTGACATATTTGTTGTTTCCTGCTCTGACCCGAGCTTATGACCTGCCTTGGAATGCGCATATTGAATAGCAACACCTGTTCAAACTGATAAACACAACTAGTAATGCGTTATTCATATCCGTAACCTATTGTTAGAGACAACTCCTACTTTCAAGAATACGGAATAAGCAGAAACACAGGGGTAATTTATTTTCGCCGCTAAGAAAATATGCGTTTTGTAAGTAATTGTTTTCTATACCAGTGCTGGCATGCTTGAATGTCTTTAAGAGGTGAATCAGATCCGGAATCATGAAAAGCACTCGTCTGATTAAAGATTGGATCAGGTGATTCAGAAGTATTTCCATTCACTCTAAACTTTGACGGAAATAACAATCTACAATTTCAGACAGGTGCAACTTTAAGTTTAAGTATTTGTTTAGTCGAATCAATATTTTGAATAGACTTTCAATGAAGAATAAAATATAGGTTGTTCTTTCAGAGACAAAGATCTAGTTCAGGAGCTATCGAAAAAAGTAGTATAATTTCGCACATCAGTTTCACCAGATTTGGCTAAAAATTTTGTCATACGAATGTCCTAAATTCAACTCATTACAGCAAATTTGAGAAAATAGAAATTTAATGGTTCTAGGATGAGTTGGAAAAAAATAGGAAGTCGCGGTACTGGCCGACAGAACTTCTTTTGGCGTACCTGATTGTGTACTTTTTCACTGTTATGATTTAATTATTTTTATAAAAATTTAGATGCATGCAGGGAGGGGTTCAGTAGTCTAAGTATAATAATAAATGTAATATTTTTGATTTTGGGATTAAAAAATTGGCCATATTCATTAAATAATTTAACTACACAAAGTTAAGAACTACACATTTTTAAAATTATTGAAAATTATATAACATATAAAATTAAATTTGATTAAAATTTTTATTTCTCACACACACACTTCTATATTAGAACATCCTTCAAATTTTCTCTTCGTTTGATAGTCTCACTCTCTCTCTCTCTCTCTCTCTCTCTCTCTTCTCTCTCTATATTTATATATATATATATATATATATATATATATATATATATATGTGTGTGTGTGTGTGTGTGTGTGTGTGTGTGTGTGTGTGTGTGTGTGTGTGTGTGTGTGTGTGTGTGTGTGTGTGTGTGTGTGTGTGTGTGTGTTCCACATATGTATATATATGTATAAACCTCAGTGTGTCCCACGAAGAGGTTTACGCATTTGATCCTCCATTATTTTCTCATTCCTCCATTGATCATTTTGAAATTACAAATACTTTTTATAGAAAGTACCATAGAAAGTACCATAGAAAGTGACATAGTATTTGAGAATTTCATCTGGCTGATGTTTGTAGAAACAAAATGGAGGTCTAAATAAAATATAGAACTGATTATATTATTTTGTCAAACAAAATTTCATTTTTTAATTATTAATTTTTTAAAATTTAATTTGGTACAAACTAATTAAAAGAAAACTAAATAGCAATAAACATTTCATAAATCAGACCTATTCAAACTGGAAACCATCCACAGCTACACACTGATAACGCCGAACAAATGTCAAAAATTCTGTACATTTTTTTGGCCGCAATTTTGTTTCTACAAACATCAGCCAGATGCTATTCTCACATACTATTTCTGATATCTTCTTTAAAAAGCGTGTTTAGTTTCAAAATGATCAATGGTGGAATGAGAATACACTCTTTCCATATATAAGTATATATGTATATTTGTCTACATATGTACTTATACTAGCACTACCCGTCGCGGCTTCGCCCACGAAACTTAAACTGTTTCAGTAACGTAATAATTTAGAAACATAAAAAAATATATTAGTAAAAGCGTAATCATCTAAAATCATGATTATTTTACAGTGAATATGAAAAAATATTATAACCTGAACATGTTTTATTGTCTTCAAACGTATTCCATTCGAATTTAAGTAAATCTGATAAAATAATTTTTCTCCAATACAAACATTTATACTTTTTTTATATTTCTGTCCTTTTTGGGGATGAATTCGGGGGGAAAATGCTGAATTACGTGTATCATAATTTGTGTTTTTAAAATATTTTGTTTACTTTTAAGAAAATCCGATAAAAAATAATTTTTTCCAAAGAAAACACTCTTTTTTCTCCTATGATATATCTTTTTTACATTTTTATTCTTTTAGGGAATGAATTTGGAAAAATTTTGAAATATGTGTTTCATTATTTGTGTTTCATAGCATATTTCTAGAATGTACGATCCACAAAAAATTTGGAGTCTCTAGTTTATAATAGTCTCGGCTGTACGTTGATTATTAAATTTGGACTGGGTAAGTAGTTTAATAGCGTTAAAATAAAATTTTCGCAAAGCCTTTCTTAGTGCACGTCAACATTGTTGTAAGAAGCTACCCTGAAAATTTCAAGTCTTTAGTTATAATAACCTTGGCTGTACGTTGATTATTGGACTGGGTAAGTAGTTTAATGGCCTTAAAATCATATTGTTGCAAAATGCTTCCTTAGTGCACGCCTATATGGTAACATAAATGTACCCTGAAAATTTGAAGTCGCTAGCTAAAATAGCTTTGGCTCTGCATTGATTATGAATCAGTCAGTCAGTCAGTCAGTCAGTCAGGACTTCTTTTATATATTAAGGTATGTGATGGAAAATTGAAGAATTTTTCCTGTCCAAAAAGTACACAGTCAGGCCTGCCAAAAGTAGTATTCAGTTCAAAAATATGAAGTAAACCCTGACCTCTGACTGATTTACTGTGGAGCTGTGATTGTTTTTAGCTTATTATTTGTACTCAGTAACAATAATTAAGATAGGTACCTATGTGACAGGCAGCGGTTGTGACTAGATTCAAACCTGCCTACTGCTTCCAGTTCCCAGGAACTAGTTACTGTGTCACTGAAGAGCCCTTCACTTATTTAATTTCTAATTTGGTGCAACTTGTCGGGTTATAAATTATCCACATATGACATTTTATTGTAACCGTTGCAATCTGCAATCAGCGTTTGCATAAATTTGCAATATACATAACTGGTTGAATTGAAGCTTAATAAGAGCCTGAGGATAAATTGTCGCTTTTCTGAACTTGTGCATTCTAGGTCGTAGGTTTGAGACTCCAGTTACTGCTGTAAGCTTTACACTATCCCATAACGCCGATCCCTCGCCTACATTAGTATAACTGGCATAAAGAAAAACATTGCATAGTAAACATCAATTTTTATTGGTACGCCTGTTGGGCATTATGGAACATTGTAAAGATAGTCATGGTATGAAAGTAACAACAAACATTTTAAGGAATGAAAATCAACAAGAAATTCACGATTATGGAAATATTTGAAGATTAAGAAGTGAAAATAATAAAAATAAACTACAAATATTTTTTCATGAATTACTTATGGCATTTTTTTGAAAATCATCCATTATAATCAACGGTTATCCTCAAATGAGTAAACACACACACACACACACACACACACACAAGTGGACAGTAAGCAGACATTTCACCGATAGCGACCACAACACTATTTTTTACGAAATTGTTGTCACAAGGAACTCTTGGACCTCCCAACCAACACCGCGATGTAAATGGAATCCTAGGTCGCTCGACCCGAAGGCGCTTGCCATAATGCTTGAGGGTAGTATACTTTTGGAACGAACTCCGGAACAAATGGCTAACTCTTTGATGGAAAGAGTGGAAGGTGCATGCGATGCTTCAATGACAAGAACCTCCAGAAGACAACATCATAAACCTGCTTTTTGGTCGACCGAGGTTATTTCAAGCCTTCGATCTCGGTGCCACCAAGCCAGAAGAAAATTCCAGAGAGCACGTCGGAGGAATCGCGATCCTGAGGTGGCAGAACAAAATTACCGTGCGGCTAAATGAGCGCTCCGTAAGGCTATAAAATGGAGCAAGTGCCAATGTTGGACAGACTTGCGTGAATAGGTAAACAGAAACCCATGGGGAACGCCATATAGGTAGTAGTAATGGGACGGTTGGCGGAATTGCGACAACAGCAACCAACGTGCCAGTTCTTCCGACGCAGAGTGGTGTTGACACTCTTTCCACACTTGGACGAGCCCATAAGACCAGAGATTGTAGTGCCGGCGGGGAAAGTGATTCCACCCATCACGATACATGAGCTGCATCAGGCGTGTAGGAGGATCGGGGATGCCAAAGCACCCGGCCCGGATGGCATACCAAATGCGGCTCTTAAAGTCGCTCTTGAAACCATTCGTGATGTTTTTATTAAAGTATTGGATGGCTGCTTACTGGAAGGAACTTTTCCCACCAGATGGAAGGAACAGAGGTTGGTTCTGATACCAAAGATGAAAAAGCCTCCTGAAGCACCATCATCATATCGACCGATATGTCTACTTGATACAGCGGGGAAGATTCTGGAGAGGATTGTCTATGGATGACTTGAACCATTCGCTGAAGGCGCAGATGGGCTTTCGGAAGATCAATACGGATTTCGGAGGGGCAGATCTACTATTGATGTTATTTACGGTGTCATTACTAAAGCGAGGGAAGCTACTGAAGGCAAAAGGTGGAGAAGAGGTGCTAAAAAATATTGCGCCATTGTCACACTGGACGTTAAAAATGCATTCAACTTATCGCGATGGAGTAATGTATTGCAGATCCTAAATAGCACGGGAGTTCCAGTGTATCTCCAGAAGGTGGTAGGGAGTTACATTGAAAATAGAACTCTCATCTATGACACTGAGGAAGGAGAAAAGAGGTACAGGGTAACAGCAAGAGTACCACAAGGCTCTGTACTTGGACCCCTTCTTTGGAAAATCATGTATGAAGGAGTCTTACGAGTGAAAGGCGGCGAACGTGGCAGGAGCCCTTTACAGGCTCATGCCGAATCTGGGAGGTCCTTTACGGAGCGCCGATTTGGAGCTAGGCTATGATGGTCGCGAGCTATGCACGCATGGTTAATGCGGTGCACCGTCGTGCGTTGTTGCGTGTCGTAAGTGGTTACCGAACAGTTTCCTACGACGCTGCATACGTAGTGGCGGGCGAACCACCAATGGAGCTGATGGCTGATGAAAGAGCGAGGCTCTACTAGCGCAAGCGAAGTACTGATAGTTTTTTAGTGGGTAACAATATATCTTAACTTGAGTTTCAGCTTGAGTTTGAACTTAATTCGAGTCCCACCACTCTGGAGTAGTGCCTACCCTACCCCAGGTAGTCTATAAAAGATTTTTTCCACCTTTTTTGGCATCGCAAAAATACACACACACACACACACACACACACACACACACACACACATATATATATATATATATATATATATATATATATATATATATATTGTACATATTATTTAGATTTTCACCATCAGCGAAATGAAATACTTTGTATTGTAAACCATGAATATTTGACGAGAAGCATAAGCTTTGTGGTTACTAGCTTAAAAATATAACGTAATCAAGGGGCCCGTGCGAAATTTCGCACTGTGAAAGTTTTAAGTAAACACAGCCTTTTGAATAAGAGTAGGCGTTGGGGTGAGGGCAGTAGTTGGAAGGAAGGGAAAACATGTTTAAAAAATAAATCGAAAAGCGATCGTTTAACAATAGATAAATGCACGATGGAAGGAGAAATCACAAATATATTTAGGCAAAAACAGTGTTCAAAACATGTGTTTGATATTCGAAATGCTTGTCCCGGTTTGCACGACTGTCAGTAGGGCCACATACCCTATCAGTTTAATGAATATTAAGTAAATATTGAAATTGTTCTAAGCACGTTATGCAAAAAAGTGACATTTGTAATGGGATTGTCTGTTCGTCTATTAATAAGTTATCTTCGTAAAATATACAAAATATTGTCTGATGTGTGATGCCGCGCATACGCTTGCGAACTGCGCATCCAAGATGCCGTTTTGCATGTGACACTTAAAAGAGTCTTGTATATTGAAATTTTTCACATACCGTAAGTTTTAGAGCAAAATCGTTTTGCAATGTCAGAAGCCGGTTAAAAAATCTTACTAAAGATACCTTATTTATACCTGTACGAATAGTATGTGCTGAGAAAAAGGGACTTTGATTCGAGAAATAATGTATACGATTTGTTAAATTGTTTTGTTAATTATTGCAATTATATTTTTATTGCAAATTGCAAATTTATTATTTATTCGTTTCAAACCAACAAACAAAACAGCGTCCAATTAATAAATTGATGAATTAATTTCATTGATACAGTATTATGAATTAATAAATTCATTGACATGATGAATTAATAAATTGATATGTACCACTTAGTATCAATGGCAACAATGAAGAAACAAACTTTCGTTCAATCCAGCAAAGTGACATCAGGCAGCAATGGCTGACATAGCACACAGCCACTTGCCAATCATAATCTTGTTACGTTTTTTCAGCCTTTCGGTTATATCCGTAACGGAACTTGATCGAATCGAACTACTCGCCATTTATACCAAACTGACGTTCTGTGTGCGCACGTTCTGCGCGTTTCTCTTACCTTACGTGGAATACGTAACAGACGAGGTGAAATTTTCCAAGAAAATCACGTTGGTCGGTGTGAACGTATCGTCCCAGTTGTTTATGTTGCATGCGTATTTCGTAACGTTAAAACAATACAGGCTGATCGCTCACATGTTCGAGAACATAAAGAAAATTGACGGCGGATTTAATAATCTAGGACATTCTATTCGGCACGATGTGCACAGGACGATTTTGTGGGTTGTAGTGACGATAAACTTTTGTTTCACGTTATGCTTCATCGTTTCAGTCGATGTGTTAGAATATTTCGAAACTCCTTTTCTGAACTATGCGCTGCATTCAGTCTTCTTCCACCATATCGGCGGAATATTTACGTTAATGCTGAACTTTTCCGTTATTATCTTAACAATCCGACATCGTTTCCAAGTGTTTGGGAAGTGCGTTTCTGAACTGCGAAATCCACCGGCACTGCCTCGAGTTTGGATTACATCAGCTCAAGTTATAAATCGACAAACGGTAGAAACAAAACTAAAGCTGATAAAAGCTATCAACAAAGAATTGTTTGAAACGCTCAGACACATCGCAGGCTACAGCAGTGTTACCGTAGCGTGGTACCTGATCAACGCGGTCTTCATGTTCGCCTCTTTCTCGAGGTATTACTGGGCAACGGGAGAAAGAAGTCCTTTATTCTTAATGTTTCTTCTTACTTTCTACGCCGTCGTTAGTCTCTGGTCATGCACGCTTTTGGAGACGGAATTAAAGATTCTGAAGTTTAACGTTTCTGAAACATCAAATGCAATTGACAACAAGAAATCAAAAAAAGAATTAAGATATGTGTACAACAAGTTGTTGATTGAAACGCAGATAGTGTCGTGTGGTTGTTTTGATTTTAATTTCAGTTTGTTGGAGGCGTTCGTAAACATAACTGCGACATTGGTATTCAGTATTATACAGTGAAACATGTGTTGTTTAAGTAGATAATGACATCCTAATCATTGAAAAGTTTATTGTAACAATCTGAATAATATTTTTCAGTGCTTTCGGACACGCAATCGAGTGCAGGGACTTCGATTATCAGAACTTAATCGGAATAAAAAGTTGTGCATTAAAAGTCCGGGTAAATAAAGTAAACCTTGTTCTCATAAGGAAAACGCTAAATAAACCACTTCATTGTGCATACAGGAGGGTCTTTTAAAACAAAAATAATCTTTTTTTAGATAGAAAATAAGATACATAATTTTCTCTCAGTTTGTATAATACAATTGTATATGCATATATATAAATATATTTTTAATGAATAGTTTATTAATTATTCTGAATTTTAAATTGCAGTATACAATCTGTTGTTAACAATCCGAATATTAGCTGTTCATAGGTTACAATTTTTATTCATAGGTTACCTTTTTAGAATATTCAGAAAATTTATATTCGGGTAGTCGATGCTCTATGTATTTGCAAAAAAATGTGTTACGATCATTAACACTGTCATAAAATAATAAACACTGTCTTAGCTCTGAGTCAATCATTCACGAGTCATTTTGGCATGTTTATACAGAACTGGTATATCTATTTCCACTGACCAGTTTCATATACTGACAGTGACTTTGTCAACATTAAATTTTAAAATGTAAAATGCAATGTCCTGACTGACCGACTTACAAACTTAAAGTCAGAAGTTCAATAGTTAGAGACTTGAAATTCTGAGAGTACTGTACATTATTTTGTAACGGAGATAGGCACTAGAATGGATTTTTTAAAATATTCCTAAAATAAACAACTCCTTCAAAGTTTTTTTGTCTCGTAAGACTTATTTATTTTCATAACAGCTGTTAGTAAAAATCAAATTATAAATAATTAGGTTCTAATGTTGGTTTTTGTAGTATCATTTTAGTTTTAATTTCAATAAACAGACAGCCATTTTGTGGGACTGACCTATAATGTAAGCAGCGGTCAAATATAATATATTGTTGCAATTACAATTTTCTATGAACTTTAAATATTCACATTTTGTAACATTTTATTATAATCAAAACTACTTTCATAGCAATGAATATTGAAATAATAAAAACCAAAATAGATCATACTATTTTCTTCTTTTTAGAATCCTCTTTCTCTCTCTCTCTCTCTCTCTCTCTCTCTCTCTCTCTCTCTCTCTCTCTCTCTCTCTCTGTCTATATATATATATATATATATATATATTTATATTTATATTTATATCTTTCTTATATCTATCTGCCCATCCATTCGTCCATTCATCCACCCACCTATCCATCCTCCCACGTATCCATTTACCCGTCTATTCATCCCTTCTTCCATCCATCCATCCATTTATATATCTATCTACCTATGACGCAATTTATTACGAAAAACGTACTTTTGTTACCACTGGAATGTCCATAGGTTCCACATTATCTTTCATTTCCTAAAACATCTTTGATTAATTAGCAAAAACTAACCGTCACTTTCCGGTTTGATTTATTCAAATTTTGCATCATCTCCCCTCTTACACACACACACACACACACACACACACACACACACACACACACACACACACACACACACACACACACACACACACACTCACTCACTCACGCACGCACCCACGTACGCACACTAGATACTCTTGAAAATTACACAAACAGATTTTCTTTAACAGCCTCTTCCAATAGTAATCGCGTAACCATTTCTTCCGCGTTTCCTCTTCGTCGCTAATGGATTCGAGCCAGGTGATCGCGTGTAATCACCGTGGTATTGGTCGGTCTGAGCCTACTTCTTGCGCATGCGCATTTCAAGGCAACGCATATTTATCGCTGTACGCGGTATACCGCTGGCTCATAAATGGTACGCCATTATAAAAACTTATTGAAAGACATTAAAGCGAAACGTTTGAGGTTTATATACGATCGTACGACGGCCGGGCCAGGGGTAAATAAAAGTGGAAACAATCATTTTATGCGTTGGCCCGATCGATAGCACGCTCGCGGTTTGTATTTCCATCATTCCGTTATGACGGTGAAATAGATTTATACGATACTGAAGCATATTTTATAGTTAAATTTTTATAGCCGATAGGCTCCTACGTGTTCCGTAGCCGGGGACTGAGCTGTGCACAGTATAGGTTATATTAGGCTATGCTTTGAAATGTTGAACTCTGGAAATAATACGAAATGTTGGTGCACAATACGTTCGTTGTAACGTAAAGTAGTGAGTTTTCACAATGAAGAATTAGGCTTAATTAAGTTTTGAAGTTAAAATGCAATAGAAGAAAGCTGTATATAATATACGTTGCGCAAAAAGTTAGAAAAAGGCCAATTACAGAATTTTGTACACATTCCAAGTTTGGACACGTTTAGATTTCCAAAAGTGTGATTCCGTGAATTTTATTTTATTCTAACTTTCGATATATTCAGTTTGACCAATCCCACGTTTAGTTGTTTTCAGTAGACCAATATTCGAAAGAAGGTAATGTCTCGGTAATTTCTGTCTTTGGAAATCTGCAGGCGTTCAAATGATGGATCATTTTTCTCTACCATTGGTCTTCCAAACATTTTAAAGTAGGCATTACAGCGATTGACTGAGGAGAAAATATTAAAATAAATATATTATGCAAATGTGAAACCACTTTGTGTGTGTGTGTGTGTGTGTGTGTGTGTGTGTGTGTGTGTGTGTGTGTGTGTGTGTGTGTGTGTGTGTATATATATATATATATATATATATATATATATATATCAAAATTTACCCTTATGTTTCATTTGAAGATTAAACTAATATATTTCGACAAATCATAGCAATAGAAATAAATTAATATATATATATATATATATATATATATATATATATATATATATATATATATATATATATATATATATATATATATATATATATATATATATAAGTGTGAAACACCGATGTATAAATATTGCATAATTTGCCCTTCATTTCATTCGGAGACTAAAGTAAACCACTGTATTTTGACCAATCAGAGAAATAGAAGTAATGATAATATATATTTTATGCAAGTATGAAAAATTGGTATATATTATACATATAAAATTATATATATATATATATATATACAGTGAGAGTGAGTGAGAGAGAGAGGGGGGGAAGAGAGAGAAAGAGAGAGAGAATAATTTTCCCCTTTCTTTCATTTAAAGACTTTATGATATGCTACTGTATTTTGACCAATCATAGTAATTAAAGAAAAAAAATATGTAATATATAAGTGTAAAACACCGTTCTGCGTATATTGCATAATTTGCCCCTTCGCGAGTTTCATTTAAGGTCTCTGTAAAGGACTTCGTTAACCAGCATGTTTAAATCGCTTTTTTTGTATTGAATATTTCTGAAAATCTCATTTGACCATTGTAAATCAGCGTTAAAAACTGTATACATTAGCATTTTGTATTTTAAAAATCCGTTAAAAATTAAAAAAAATAATTTGAAGGCGGTCAGAGTTTGTTTTTGTATTTTCAACGCGATTTGGTAGCGCAATATATTTACATGTGCCGATTTTAATGTTGTGAAAAAATTAACTTTTGGAAATTCGCTTCCGTAACGTTATCTTTTGATTTTTCCTGATTGCTAAAAAATTGACTTTTTAAAGATTGGCCGATCAGTATTAATTTTGATTTGCGGGAAAGCGTAGCTTCAAGAACTGTTTATTTTAAAGATTTTACACGCGGGCGTTGAAGGCTTTACTGACGCTAATTTATAAATAGTTTATTTGAAATGAAGCCGTGTAAAGGTCGCGCTAATGTACAATGGACGTAATGGTGTAAAGTGAATGGATCATCCAGGGCTGGTATACAAACCCAAGACGCGCGAAACCCACCTGAAAGGACCGGCAAAGCATTAAACCCAGCTTTTCGCCGAAGTCATAAATCTTGCTTCGTGTCAATCTCATATTTCCAGATTCATTTTTTAGCTTTTTTTCAGCAAACCTTTTCGTCCCCTCTATTTTAATCTTCCCTTTACCTGGAGTAAATAAATAAATCGTTCGTATTATTGGAAACAAGGTCAAGCGTTAAGAATGAGATCAAAAAGGTCTAGCAGGGAAGGCTGAAGGGTAGGTAAGGGTGCAGATAATATCTGGGGACAGGCGAGTCTTTTGTCGTTTCAGGAAATGCGATTTGGTGCCTCCGCTTTCTGGAAACGGAAAGACACGCAACGTGCGCAGGTGGCCGCAGGAATTAATGTGTCTTGTACTCGTGCACTCTGGTGTTTGTTTTTGGCTGGTTGTAAAATCGAGGGGAATTAATTGAGGATGCGCTGCAGACAGGTTGTAAGTACGTAAAGGAGAGTTGCATTTAAAAAATTATTACTTGCAAGTACAATTTTAGTCAAAAATATAGTTACAATTATAACAAATGTGTTGTCCTTCTGAAGTCTGAATGAATTGTTCATTTTATTCTGTTCAACATTCTGGAAAGATGTGCAACGTTTGAATACGCGTGTTTATATATTTAATTAGTAAACTTTACTAATTTATTTAAACAACCAACAAACAGCTGATTTTTTGATAGTTTTACTTATATGGAAACATTGTTTCCAAATCGTATAATAGTGTAAACTAGCAGCAGCTGGAGTTGTTCCGAAGAAAGTTATTTTCCTTTCCTTAATATTAAAAAGCTTATTCGCCATAAATGTCATAAATTAAACTTTTGTTTATTTAGTTCTTATAATCTAATTTTAGAAGTTATTTCCCAATTAATGTACATTCATAAACTTTCTTTAATGCAAAATTAGAAAATAAAATTAAAAAAACAATTATTATTTTTTAAAATGACTTTTTACTTGTTAAAGTTGTTTCATGCACAAATTACCCAAAAAAAAAAAAAAAAAAATTCAGAAATTGCTTTTTTTATTACAGCTAATTTAATAAGCATTAAAATCATCTGCATATATTATACCATTTTAAACTTTCAAATTACTGTATATTGAAAATACGAGAATGAACCCTGACCGCCGTCAAATTGAATTAACAGATTATAAAAAATCGGAGTGCGTTAACTGATGCAGTTTTTAACTCTGATTACGATGGTGACGTCATATGACTTTGATTTTGAAACGTTAAATGGATTTCACTACGTAACGAACTAGTTCAGGCTGTACAGAACCGATTTTTGTGACGAGTTTTAAATCACGTCGAGTCAAAATTGGGAAAGTGAGAGTGCTAACACATGCACGCGCACACATCCTAGGTCTGGATCGACACTCGTTTTAAAATCCAAGATCTGGTTTTCTGAAAAATTCTCTGAAAATATAAAATTTCATAAATCTAACACTTTCATAGCAAATAATGAAAAATCAAAAATTAACCTTGACCGCCATCAGATTCGTTGGACACGGCAACAATAATCGGGTTGAATTACATCGGATCAAAATTTAATCACTGTAAACAGCTAAAACTGTTGTAAATAAATGATGATGTATAATGTCTGTTATTGAACCAAAAATAAACACCATGTATAATGCTTTCCCTTCATTTTTATTTTAATTACGATAATTTGCTTTAAAACATGACAAATTAACATAGATAGTTTTTAACAACATAACCTAAAACTAATTATAGCCTATCAGCTGTTTAACGAAATCAGCTGATCTTTACGAATTAATATAAAACCAACTGATCTTTTACTGTAACTACCAATATGGGTGTGTGCACTCATAACACGCGACGTGCAAAATCTATCACAGCCAGCCATAAAACATGATATGTTAAAATTTACAATTAACACTAGAGAGCATCAGTTCTTTTTTAAAGTGTTTTTCTCGTCGTGCTATCCACAACGCGATAAAAAATTACAATTCTATTCTTATCTTATTACTTATATTAAACGGACTTGTGAGTGTGTGTGTGTGTGTGTGTGTGTGTGTGTGTGTGTGTGTGTGTGTGTGTGTGTGAGAGAGAGAGAGAGAGCATGTGCGCAATGTACAGCCAATATGCACGCAAAGATCTGGAATTTTTAACGTAGGGACCGAAGAAGGACGGACAATACCTCAAAGCAGAATTATTGTTTCTAATTGGTTTGCATTTAAATTCAATATTTAGCTGAAAATTACACCCTTTTATATTCATTCACAGTAAAAACTTTTGTATTTCACAATGCCAGTTTTAAACAAAATCACAGCCTGAAACGAAATCGAGAAGGACCAGTGGAAACTGTATCACAACGGGTATCAATAAACGGACCATTACAAATAACAACCTGCGCGCGCAGACAGTTTCTTTACCCCATAAACCGAGACCCGTTCCCCCCAAATAAGACGAGGACTCGCTTTTTCAAACGTTTTCATGAAATTAGCAATAAATTTGCGCGGCCGGCTTAATAAAGTTGTTACCGAAGTAGGTCGGTCTAATTGACAGCGTGACATCGTCCCGCGCTTCACCTGGACGGTTTCCGGTTTTCTGAAAACCTCACAATGGCGTCCAAGTTAATTCAGTAATAGCTCGTTTAGGTTGGCAGCCCTGCATTAATTAGGCTAATTGTTGTCACGGCCGTGTTACATGTGTTCACGATTTCGCTAATTTAACGACAGAACCGAGCGTGAACGAGTTTCGAGTTACGTCGACAAGTTTCGGGGTCAGTAAATGAGACGTCGACCTTGGCGTAATAATCACGAACGTCGTTTTGTCGTCAAAACGCATTATAAACCGGTAAATTTGGAAATCGATGCAAATTTTATGTTTGAAAAAGTCGAGACAAAACAAAAGTAAAGATAAAAATGTAAGATTAGGTGAAATCATGTCTGTGAAGCACACCATTGTAGACGACATCAAGAAGAAACAACTTCGAATGTATGGCCAAGACCAAAGGGGTGGACTAAAATCGACTTCCCAAACAGGGAAAAGTTTTGACTACTAAATCAGCTGTTATTTTTGGTTGTAACTTTGGGGGAGCTGGTTAATTCGGATACAATTGCGGCTTTATGTTGTTATGTATTTATAAATATTAACTGATGCTGGCGGTAAAATTTTTCCGCAAGCATTCCTTAACTCTTTGTCAAATGGAAATTTTCATTTTTTTTTTTTCAACTTGTGAAATACAGTTGTGATATTCTTTAAATGTTTAAGAATATTTTAATCGGACTTTTCCGTATAGTTATCGCACCAAATTTTTTTATATTAGGCTACCTATTAAAACATATGATATGTTGTAACAAAATTCAGACAAAATTATTAAATAGGTTATACAATATTAAATTTATCATTTGAACGAAGTTTAACTGAAACATAGTAAAAAAAATAGAAATAAAAATATAACTTGACATCAGCTTAAAGCTTGAAATTACAGAACAGTTTCAAAGAAACAGAACTCTTTCAAGAGCGATTTTAAGTAAGAGTAGTTGAAAATCTCAATTTAAAAAGGACTGTAATTATATTCCCTTTGTGGTGAAGGAAATGATTTGTGTTATTTCTTGTCATAATGTTGATATTTGAGTTGTTTTTGTTGTTGTTTAGTGTTTGTAATTGTGTAAATATTTCTTATTAGACAATAACAAATATACATTGTGAAATTAAAAATTGTTTTTATTTAAATGTATTTTATAAAAGTGACTTAACGGCTAAACTAAAGAATGTTTGGGTTATGTTTACTGCGTAAAATAAACTCTTTTTCAAAATTTCAATTTTTGTATTTTTTTTAAGTGAAAATTGTTAGTTATGATTTATGTTATTAATCAGAGGTTCTTTTTCTTCGAGAAAGTATAAAACATATGTGTATTTGTTTCAGTTTACATACTGTTTTACGCAGGTAAATGTTACTTGGCGATTTTAAAAAATTGGTACTCAGAATCTTTTTATGTTTCGAACATAAAAGCTTATAAAAGAAACATATGTTTGTGTATACCGTTTTATTTACAAATAAATTTCCCCGCAGGGGTGCAGACTAGCTGCACCTATTGAGAGGCTTTAGACGTCCCTCGCGGTACCCGAGTCTAACACACACTTACACTTACAACACTACTCTTGCGACTTTACACTCACACTTACATTTAGGGAGGCGATAATAGCCTTAATGTACTTTTCGCGTTAAAATTAAAAAAATTACAATAAATTTGGAAACTTTTGTATATTTTGAAAAAAATTACAAAAATTATTTTTATTTTTAAATGGGGCTCTAAGTTGATTGTTTAATTTCACAATATATATATATATATTTTTTTCTTACAGTGACTGAACTCTATAGTTCTTTCAGATAAAAATTTTGTACAACTCTAAGTTTTAAACATAAATTATATTTTTATTTGAATTTCAAACATTACCATGTACAGTACAAGGAAATCTGCTTACACTTCACTGTGTTCTGCATTACACTATTAGGGTTAAGTAACAACGTATAAATGCAGAATTTTTAAAGTTGTTTTACAGGTAGATTTATAACTGGTTAAGTAGGATAAGCGACATATTTACGACATATGATGTACAATGTAAAATGTACAGCATACAATATATAAACTTAATCTATACATTAGACATTAAACACAATAAAAAATATAATATATATTATATGCCTTGTAAGGTATACCTTTTAAAATTATGGTAAAGTTTGTAATAACATACTGTGAAATGTGGCTGTATGTGATGTCATCCCCTCTTAAGCTAGGAAGAAGGTAGTCTTATAATCTGTGGGTTACAAGTAATCTTGAATCATTTAATGGTAGACAACCTGGTTCCTTGTCACCACAAAGTTATGGGTCAATTAGTCTTCCAGCCTTCATTCCACACCACACGTTAACTTTTGGACAAGTTCGCATCCTCTTCACCGTCATTTCCGGATCGCTTTCAAGAAACGCCCACTAATGACTGTTATAACGATAACAGCACCGCCTCGCCACTCAGGAGGATGGTTTTGAGCCATTCGTTGTTAGCGAAACAGTACATAAAATTTGCCATGTATATTAAAAGATTGTTTTACCGCGACTGACAAACTTCCCACTCACCCTGTATTTAAAATAAATAATGTGAAAACGTTGTTCGAATTTGTCGCATTAAATTAAATTATTTTAAGCTGAAATGTAGCTTCAAAACACCGAAACCAAATGAATTACCAACTGTAATTTCTCTTCAGTTGGGAATATTTATAACACCAAACTTTGAGCAAAATTAATGAGCCGATGTTTTTGAGCCATATTTTATTATTAGATTATTTTTAGTAATTAAAGTAAATTATAATTACTTACTTAAGACCTAAGTTTGATATAATTATAAATCATGATGTATCGAGGCTATGGATTAATTGTAGTTCTCTAGTACAGGTAATTAACTTAAAATGAAAAACTAGAACATAAACTTCGAGATGTCTGTTTCCATACTTTATACTACTCAGACTAATGAGGACTAATGAACAGCACCAACGGAATCAACAGATGTCGAAAATAAATAAACGTAGAATATGTAATACAATTATAAAAAGTACAATCTCAAGTGGAAGCAAAATATAGCGACTTGAAACAAAAAACAGAAAAATGTCTTGAAGCTGCAGAAATGGACTATTGACGAAGAGCCGTAGGTCGATTTAAACGGGAAAAGATAAGAAATTAAAGAATCCGTGAAATTGTGGATACGAAGCACACCATTGTAGACGACATTAAGGCAAGACAACTTCGATGGTTTGGCATGTCAAAAGGATGGACGAAAATCAACTTTCCAAACTTCTAAAACGAAAACTGTATGGTCGCAAAAAGAAGAGGAAGACCGAAACTTAGTTGGAGAGATGGAATTGATAAAGAAGTGAGAGAGATTATCAAGTTCTACGGGAACGACAGAGAAAAAATGGAACCTTGGACTCGGAAGACGTCGGAGAACGTTTTAAGTCGAAAAGAAAAGAAGTTTTTTCTAACGGTAAGGGGAAACATAACGGCAGTAACTGCAGTTTCGAACCCACACAAGTTCAGAAAAGCAGTAGACTGACCGGTGTCTTAACTACCCTGACCCCGCTGCTCCTTAGTTGAAATACTAAATGTAAAAACAAGAATCAGGGTAAGAAGTCACTAAAGGAAACCCAAAAGGCTGCACAATTGTTTGACAAATACAACGGTAATGTGTACTGGTAAAAAGTAAACAGCTGATTTAGTTGTTCCTCTAGTTGTTCGTATTGACTGTTTTTTCCGCACGCCGCGACTCCTGGTACACTCAGCAAATTCTTGGCGCCGCGGAGGAAAGTTTCTCTCTGTGAAACAGGCGTAAACGTAATTATGCTAAGAAATATACAAGTTTTGTGCTGCACTAATCTATGTAATTAATTCAGACGCATTGTTCCTCTGACTTATAATACTAATTATACGTAATTAACTGTGCCAGCATCTGCAAATTAGAATAGAAAAGAATGCTGTTGGTCCACTGTAGCCTATTCATGAAACTGTTTTTTAACCGGCCTGAAGTGACAGCCTAGTCAGCTGACAAATGTATTTAGAAAGGTAACTTAACGTGTTACTGATGTTGTTAAAATGTAAAAAAAGTGCATTTTCGCCTTAGCCTATAAGAAGAAACGTGCAGTGGAAATTTCAAGAATACGGTACATAAGTTTTCACTTTCTAAATCCAGAAAAAAGTTTCTAAATTTCTATTCGATTTTTGCACATCGCTGAAAACTGAAATAATTGAACGATATAAATGAAATGTGGTATCTTAAAAAAACGTTTATTGGAGTTCATTTCAATACAAAAAATGGTTAATAATACACTCTTACAAAATCGGTTATAGAGATGTTGATCGAATTTTGCTGTGATGTAGTTCACAAGTAACAAAACGAAACGTTTGTGTCACTGTTTCGTTTTGGGAACTATTAAAAACCCTGAAAATGTTGATGTGAGCCAACGAACATAAACTCTGACCAACAAAATTCGAAATTATGATTTCATTATTTACATTTCATATTGATAATACAAATTTAACCCTGCCGCAACAAATTTAAATTTTCATTTTTAACGCATTTTGAAAATTCAAAATTTATGCAGTTTTTAATTCTGATTACGATGGTGAAATCAGATGTTTAAAAAAATTTAAGACAAAAAGTATGGATTTAAAAAAAAATTGCAGTGGCCGCCATTTTGAAACTGATTCACGAAAAGTTATTAACGAAAATGATATTTTTGCCAAGTTTGAATCAAATAGGACTAAAATTGCGAAAGTGAACTTCCTAAAACACACCAACAAAACACAACATTATATAGGCTATTGTGTTTATTAGAGAACGCCTGGTCAGTAATTTAGTGGTCCTGACTTTATGGCCCTATATTATGGTACATTATGGTATATTATCTAATTGGCCTTATATTATGGCACCGGATCTGGGTCTTACCAATGAATACAGAATAGTATATATATATATATATATATATATATATATATATATATATATATATATATATATATATATATATATATATATATATATATATATATATATATTTTATAATATATATAAAATCATGATGTCGTTTTTGTTGAACTGGTAGTCAAGGAAAGGAAGAAAGCGATGTCTTGTACTGCCTTAATGAAAACAAAAGTTTAGGAAGTTGACCTGCGACGTCCACACAGAACAATTTTCGCTTCAACCCTCAGCTGCTGGCAGGAAGAGAGAGACAGAGAATGCTATCACCCTCATATCGGTCTCTCTCTGGTCTAAAAGTTCAGAAAAAACATGCAGCGCTGCATATTGGCGGGTGCTACAAGTAGCCTTCACGGCCAAATAAATGTGCTGACTTTTTCATACAAGAAGTGTGCTTCTTATAGATTCTGTCTTACTATTGTGTATGCTCCAACAGCTCATTTTCCAATGGAAATTCGTTAAAAATAGCGACTTTCTTAATAATATCCTTAAAAACAGTGGTATAATTGCTGTAGAATCGCCTGAACTGTAATATGAAAATTCATAAAGCGTCATTGTAAAAAATTTGGAAGTATCTACGTTTTGAGACTAAATTCAAGAAACTGAAATCTTGACTATGTTTATCTGAAATAAGTGCAATTTTCTTGTAACTTGTAACGCTTTAGATAGACACAAAAGTGTAAACAACGATCAAGTTACAAACACCGCGGGATTTCTGCCGATATAATGTGTTTAGAATACAATGCGACACTGGTAGACGGACATAACGACAACGCCATATTATTAAGTATGTAAATGTAGCTGAGACAAGGCGGAACTGTTGCGATTATTTCAGGGAAAGCCAAATTAATCACGTCTGCAACATAACCCACATGCACACCAAACCATTGTGTTGTAAACAGACACTGTATTGGCGAATTTAATGTGTTATTTGTGCAGACATGCGGAGAATTCCGTTCTCGTGTTTCTTGCGCAATTGGACTAATCGACAAGTAACCAGTTACA
Organism: Callitettix versicolor; assembly: GCA_022606455.1. Taxonomy (NCBI): domain Eukaryota; kingdom Metazoa; phylum Arthropoda; class Insecta; order Hemiptera; family Cercopidae; genus Callitettix; species Callitettix versicolor. Next base: position 35,700,735 of record CM040184.1, read on the forward strand.
AGTACTAATAACCTATCACGCTTAATATAATATTCTTTATATCACATTTGCAAATCAGCTGATTAAAATGCACACTGAATAATTAGACAAGTATTACAAATAGTTTTAAGAATTTTTTGAACATTTTGAAAATGGTCGATTTCTGAAACTGGTGAGGAAAACAATGTTACCTCATAATTTTAAAAAAATAATCACCGACGTGATGGAAGCAAATTTGAAGAAAAAGTAACATTAATGCATAGGAACAATGGTCATTAATGACTGTGTTCAGGAGAATTTGAAACAGCCTTCAAGAAGTCGTATTCATACTGATAATCAGGCAGCAAAAAACACTTGCGGGTCCTACAAAAAACTGGCATTGTCGGGAGATCTAATGATGGGCACTGATCAGATGGTCAAACGACACATGGTGTCTAGACCCTTTGAAGTAGTTTGACGTCTGAGGGTTGAGAACGTGTCTTGGGAAAATTTGGAGACGTAGTGTGGTATACAGGTAGCTCCAAGATAAAGACAGTCACTGGTGCTGAAGTAATGGCCATTAATGACTGCGTTCGGGAGAACCTGAAACTGTCCTTCAAGAAAACTCGTGTTTTCTAACATTTATACCGATAGTCAGGCAGCAGTCAAAGCACTTGCGGGTCCTACAATTCGATCAACCTGGTGTGGAAGTGACGGGGGGACCTCAACGCTCTGTCCCTGGATAACCGGGTAACTCTTCATTGTGTTCCGGGGCATAAGGGAGTTGAGGGTAATGAGGAGGCAGACCGCATTGCTGAACTGGGTTGTATCCTAAAGCCTGAGCCGGCTTTAGGGATTCCTCTGTCTTTGGCCATGTCTGCTGTTAATAGGTAGTTTAATAAGCAACAGGAAGCAAGATGGGATAACCTTTATGGGCATCCCCATAGTAAGTGCCTCTTAAGGATAGTTTCATATGGAGGTTCATATTAAGCATATGGTTCATATGATTCATACTAAGCGTGGTTATTTCTATAACGCGCTGATATAATTTAAGAGGTGGTTATATGGGTCAAAACAAAGAAAAAAGAGGATTTATGAAATCAGATTTCAAAAATATAATTTTTAAATATTTTAAATAAAATATTTTTTTTGTTAACGAACTTGTTAAAGCTATTACCAAAACCGTTTTTTTTGTCAAGTTTTAATCAAATCGGACCAGAAATTGTGAACTTGAGAACTATTTAACTACCCCTCAAAAAGTGATAAGCAGTCGTGTGTCTGGATTTTACCTTTTTGGCCGCTTTAATAGCTCATTTTGTAGTAAAAAATCGCTATAACATAAATGTAGCCTGAGTGGAAAGATAGTTGAACTAATACAATTAAGAAAATGTTAGTAAAGTATCTTGTAGGATCTACGTAAGTCCGTGATAGAGCATTCGTGTCATATATGGGTTCGATTGCCGTGTTTATTATTAATTACAGTTAGTTGTCATTATTTATGTATTCCTTTTTAACTGACTGTAATATTACATAGTATTACAACTGTAACTTTGGGCTAACAAAAAGGTGCTAAACTAATCTAATTTGAAAGGAAAACATGCGGGTACATATACACAGGGCTCGCCCCTTTAGCATGCAACACGCGCCAGGTGCCACGGTTTAATTTCTTGATCACAACTGTGTGGCTAATATTACTTGTGTGCAAACGAGATTTTAGCTAACATTAATTGTGTGTAAGCGAGATTTTAGCTAACATTAATTGTGTGTAAGCGAGATTTTTAGGTAACATTAATTGTGTGCAAACGAGACTTTAGCTGACATTAATTCTGTTCAATCGAGACTAACTATCATTAATTGTGTGTAAACGAGACTTTAGCTAACATTAATTGTGTGTAAGCGAGATTTTTAGGTAACATTAATTGTGTGCAAACGAGAATTTAGCTAACATTAATTGTGTGTAAGCGAGATTTTTAGGTAACATTAATTGTGTGCAAACGAGACTTTAGCTGACATTAATTCTGTTCAATCGAGACTAACTATCATTAATTGTGTGTAAACGAGACTTTAGCTAGCATTAATTCTATTCAAACGAGACTAAGTAACATTAATTGTGTGTAAACGAGACTTTAGCTGACATTATTTCTGTTCAAACGAGACTAATATTAATTGTGTGTAAACGAGACTTTAGCTAGCTTTTCTGTTCAAATGAGACTTTAACTAACATTAATTGCTTGCAAAGGAGACTTTAGCTAACATTAGTCGTGCGCAAACGAGACTTTAGCTAACAATAATTGTGAGCAAACGAAACATTAGCTAACATTAATTGTGTGCAAACGAAAATTTAGCTAACAGTAATTGCTTACAAAGGAGAATTTAGCTAACATTAGTCGTGTGCAAACGAGACTTTAGCTAACATTAATTGTGTGCAATCGAAACATTAGCTAACATTAGTCGTGTGCAAACGAAAATTTAACTAACGGTAATTGCTTGCAAAGGAGAATTTAGCTCACATTAGTCGTATGCAAACGAGACTTTAACCAACATTAATTGTGTGCAAACGAAACATTAGCTAACAATAGTCGTGTGCAAACGGAAATTTAACTAACGGTAATTGCTTGCAAAGGAGAATTTAGCTCACATTAGTCGTATGCAAACGAGACTTTAACCAACATTAATTGTGTGCAAACGAAACATTAGCTAACAATAGTCGTGTGCAAACGGAAATTTAACTAACAGTAATTGCTTGGAAAGGAGAATTTAGCTAACATTAGTCGTGTGCAAACGAGACTTTAGCTAACATTAATTGAGCGCAAACAAAACCTTAGCTAACATTAATTGTATGCAAACGAAAATTTAGCTAACATTAATTATATGCAAACGAAACTTTAGCTAACATTAGTCGTGTGCAAACGAAAATTTAACTAACGGTATTGCTTGCAAAGAAGAATTTAGCTAACATTAGTTGTGTGCAAACGAGACTTAAGCTAACATTAATTGTGTGCAAACGAAACCTTAGCTAACATTAATTGTGTGCAAACGAAAATTCAGCTAATATTAATTATATGCAAACGAAACTTTAGCTAACATTAGTCGTGTGCAAACGAAAATTTAACTAACGGTATTGCTTGCAAAGGAGAATTTAGCTAACATTAGTCGTGTGCAAACGAGACTTTAGCTAACATTAATTGTGTGCAATCGAAACATTAGCTAACATTAGTCGTGTGCAAACGGAAATTTAACTAACAGTAATTGCTTACAAAGGAGAATTTAGCTAATATTAGTCGTGTGCAAACGAGACTTTAGCTAACATTAATTGTGTTCAATCGAAACATTAGCTAACATTAGTCGTGTGTAAATGAAAATTTAACTAACGGTAATTGCTTGCAAAGGAGAATTTAGCTAACATTAGTCGTGTGCAAACGAGACTTTAACTAACATTAATTGTGTGCAAACGAAACATTAGCTAACAATAGTCGTGTGCAAAAGGAAATTTAACTAACAGTAATTGTTTGCAAAGGAGAATTTAGCTAATATTAGTCTAGTGCAAACGAGACTTTAGCTAACATTAATTGTGTGCAAACGAAACTCTAGCTAACATTAATTGTGTGCAAACGAAACATTAGCTAACATTAGTCGTATGCAAACGAAAATTTAACTAACAGTAATTACTTGCAAAGGAGAATTTAGCTAACATTAGTCGCTTGCAAACAAGACTTTAACTAACATTAATTGTGTGCAAACGAAACATTAGCTAACATTAGTCATGTGCAAACGGAAATTTAACTAACAGTAATTGCTTGGAAAGGAAAATTTAGCTAACATTAGTCGTGTGCAAACGAGACTTTAGCTAACATTAATTGTGTGCAAACGAAACCTTAGCTAACATTAATTGTGTGCAAACGAAAATTTAACTAACATTAATTATGTGCAAACGAAACTTTAGCTAACATTAGTCTTGTGCAAACGAAAATTTAACTAACGGTATTGCTTGCAAAGGAGAATTTAGCTAATATTAGTCGTGTGCAAACGAGACTTTAGCTAACATTAATTGTGTGCAATCTAAACATTAGCTAACATTAGTCGTGTGCAAACGGAAATTTAACTAACAGTAATTGCTTGCAAAGGAGAATTTAGCTAATATTAGTCGTGCGCAAACGAGACTTTAACTAACATTATTTGTGAGCAAACGAAACATTAGCTAACATTAATTGTGTGCAAACGAAAATTTAACTAACATTAATTATGTGCAAACGAAACTTTAGCTAACATTAGTCTTGTGCAAACGAAAATTTAACTAACGGTATTGCTTGCAAAGGAGAATTTAGCTAACATTAGTTGTGTGCAAACGAGACTTTAGCTAACATTAATTGTGTGCAATCGAAACATTAGCTAACATTAGTCGTGTGCAAACGGAAATTTAACTAACAGTAATTGCTTGCAATGGAGAATTTAGCTAATATTAGTCGTGTGCAAACGAGACTTTAGCTAACATTAATTGTGTGCAAACCAAACTTTAGCTAACAGTAATTGTGTGCAAATGAAACTTTAGCTAACATTAGTCGTGTGCAAACGGAAATTTAACTAACAGTAATTGCTTGCAATGGAGAATTTAGCTAATATTAGTCGTGTGCAAACGAGACTTTAGCTAACATTAATTGTGTGCAAACCAAACTTTAGCTAACAGTAATTGTGTGCAAATGAAACTTTAGCTAACATTAGTCGTGTGCAAACGAAAATTTAACTAACGATAATTGCTTGCAAAGGAGAATTTAGCTAACATTAGTCGTGTGCAAACGAGACTTTAACTAACATTAATTGTGTGCAAACGAAACATTAGCTAACATTAGTCGTATGCAAACGAAAATTTAACTAACAGTAATTGCTTGCAAAGGAGAATTTAGTTAACATTAGTCGTGTGCAAACTAGACTTTAGCTAACATTAATTGTGTTCAATCGAAACATTAGCTAACATTAGTCGTGTGCAAACGAAAATTTAACTAACGGTAATTGCTTGCAAAGGAGAATTTAGCTAACATTAGTCGTGTGCAAACGAGATTTTAACTAACATTAATTGTGTGCAAACGAAACATTAGCTAACAATAGTCGTGTGCAAACGGAAATTTAACTAACAGTAATTGTTTGCAAAGGAGAATTTAGCTAATATTAGTCTAGTGCAAACGAGACTTTAGCTAACATTAATTGTGTGCAAACGAAACTCTAGCTAACATTAATTATATGCAAACGAAACATTAGCTAACATTAGTCGTATGCAAACGAAAATTTAACTAACAGTAATTGCTTGCAAAGGAGAATTTAGCTAACATTAGTCGCTTGCAAACAAGACTTTAACTAACATTAATTGTGTGCAAACGAAACATTAGCTAACATTAGTCGTGTGCAAACGAAATTTAACTAACAGTAATTGCTTGGAAAGGAGAATTTAGCTAACATTAGTCGTGTGCAAACGAGACTTTAGCTAACATTAATTGTGTGCAAACGAAAGTTTAGCTAACATTAATTGTGTGCAAACGAAAATTTAGCTAACATTAATTGTGTGCAATTGAGACTTTAGCTAACATTAGTCGTGTGCAAACGAGACTTTAACAAACATTATTTGCTTGCAAAAGAGACTTTAGGTAACATTAGTTGCTTGCAAACGAAACTTTAGTTATCAAATTGTGTGTAAACAAAACTTTAACTAACATTAATTATGTGCAAACGAGATTAACATTATGGTCTTCTGAGAAAAAGAAATAATACATTGTAAATAAGTAGCACAAACTATCTTACATTCAACAAATTACAATTTAAAAGATATCCAAATTAAGTAACTAAACGAAACGTATGCGTTGTTAAGACGCTAACAATCCGGCTCGGAGTTATTGAAGAAAAACTGAATATTCTCTGCACGCAGCTGTCTCGCTGGCATGTTGAATTGTATTTCCAAAAGTAGTTTGTTTATCTTACCCTCTTTTGAAATTCTGATTTTACTATTATGAGCTGTCCATTAATTAACTAGCTCATTCTGTTGAAAATTCTTAAAGTCCTGGAAGCCTGGGCAAGAGCAAATTATATTTCATGTGACCTGTAAGTCCCTTTTCCTTTCTGCATAGCACACGGATTCTACGTAGTATATTCCTATCCAGTTCAAGTTTACCCTGAGACTACAGTACTCTGTAATGAGTCCCACGGTTTTCCTGAGCAGTGCTATTACTAGGCCATTGCTATTATTGTAGCAAATAAAAAAATAAAGTTAGAGAATATGCCCTAATTCAAAAAAATTAAAAATAAACCCTGAACGCTGTCGAGTTTATTATTTTTTTTATTTACTTTCAAACCGATTTCAACTGACTTGAGTTATGGATCTTCATAAATGACCAAAATTTGAGGAAATTATAATGAATTGTTACTGACTTTGAGAAATTATGCTGACATTTCAGGTTGTCGTTAGCTTCCAAACCGAATTTAGGGGAAATAATATGGAAAGTGAAAATATTCATGTAATGCTTTTGCATTATTAATTTTCAATTTTTCTGGATTTAGTATCCCGTAAAGTTTACTCAAATTTGGATAACTAAAATTAAATATCTCCAATAACTAAAATTAATTGGTTAATTTAAATACAGATTACACAGTCATATAAACAACTATGATTTCTTTCAATGCGGATATTATTATTTGAATATTTCATTGCATAATACCGTGTGCACTTAAATGTTAACGCTATCACTTCTACTCCACTATTAAAGTCTCCACATACAATTACATACGTAGATACCTAACCTCGACCTCACGCATAATCCACTATTTTTAAATTGAATAATTTACATTACTTCTATTAACTATCACGTTCTAACTACAGTTTGAAAAATGATTTAAATTATATAATATTCCATTTTACAGCGCTACAAAGTAATAAATTATTATTAAATGAATGCATTACTTGATACATTAAAGTTTAGCTTTCATTTATCAGATAATGCATACCTGCGGGTACGAAATTACAGAATAAACGTTCCTAGATTACAGAGCCATGAAAAGTCCCGTCGGCAATTACGAACAGTTGGAAGTGACGTTTTTACCACTTTTCCTGTCACTAGCTGACGGACCAGCAGTTCATCATCGGCCAGGAAACATGCGCCACAACCTCTTTCTTGAAATCTTCTTTACTCGGTTTAAGTCTATCACGTGCAAGCGGTACTTATGATTTATCGATGAATTATCTATCTATTAATGGTTACTGAATGGACAACTCTTCGCAGGACACGCGATGTTATAAAACACACCTGGTAATGCTGGACATTCTCCAGAGGTCGTCTGTGGTTTCCTTATTGGGAGGGTATTTTTGTTTTATTAAAGGTAAACATTAAGGGTACTGTGATGACCCTATTCTGCAATGCTAATTTGACCCTATTTATGAACATGTATTTCAGAAACTAATGACTACAGAAGCTTATTTTTTATTTCTTGTAAAGATCGGATCTTTGTGTTTATTTAAAGCGGAGGATTTTTCCAAATATGAATTTTTTTCAAAGTGAGAATATTTTTAATCCGAGATCAAAATTTTCCAGAAAAGTACACGTGTGGAACTCGGGGAGTTACGAACAAAAGCGAAGAATTTTGTTAACGATATCTTTGCTGAATATATAATTATTTTGAAGATATGTTTACAAATATCTTGTTTTGATTAAATAAATAAATACCTGAACCTAGGTTAGATATTATTTACTGTAATTATAGTAAAATATCAGCTGTTTCGTATTAATTCGTAACGATCAGCTGATTTCATTGAACAGCTGTAGGTTATAATAAGTTTCAGATTATGTTGCTAAAAACTAACAATATTAACAATTATTTAAAAAGTTTGTATTAATTTCGTATATATTATAAATAGTTGCAACGTGCACGTGTTCTTTAACTAAGGAAAAATACCGAAACCAAAGCAACATAATGTTTTCATATAATACGCGTGTAATGTTATCGAAAAGTAGGAAGGAAAAGAGACAGAAATAGGAAGACAAAATTCGTTTCCGTTTCATATTTCTGTTACATTATTCATGTTTGTATTTATATTTAACAATTGCCTATATTTCCTTGTATTCCTCCCGGAACCTAGCTCGTTTGAAACGCGCGTGATAACCACTACACAACGGAAACTATGAAGAAGTTTGACTTATTTAAGTATATGAAATGAATAGTTAATTTTTGGTAGTTATAATAAAGATCAGATATTTCATATTAATTTGTAACGATCATTTGATTACATTGAACAACTGATAAGCTACAATATGTTTCAGGTTATTTTGTTAAAAACTAGTTATGTTAATTTGTCTTGTTTTGAATAAATTATCGTAATTAAAATTTAAAAAAGAAGTGTTTAACATTATACACATGATTTTTACTTTTGGTCCAGTAACAGAAATTGTTTAGCTTTGGAATTGGAGTTTTAGTTAAAACAGACTAACTATTATTTTACTGCTAGGCTTACGTCCGATGAAATAGAACCTTGACGTGCCATGTAGTCTTTGTTTATCGTTTTAAGTACTGTATATCAGTTTCTACACAAAATCAGCTGTTACAATTTACAATTTTTAATTTCATCACATGTACAATTACTTTACGAAGCATTGAATTCATCACTCTGTCAAAACACGGTTAATTTAAAAACAGAGTATTACAAATATTTTGAACTTGGTAATTTCTCAAGTTTAGAAATCTCGCCCCACGGAATCCGGACCGCCCGACCCGCGGCCCACTCCTAACTGGGTTAGCCTCACTGCACAAAGAAACCAGTTATTTACAAAAGCTACGTTTTCGTGTAATAATTTTAATTTTTCAACAACGAAACAAACAGCTGTGTCTATAAATATGCTGGTGTGCGCTACTCCCGCTTGGTGCGCCCCGAGCCAAATCAGCTGATCGTTAGCGCCGTCCATTCGAACTGAGCTTTCCGATATTATCGCCCGTTCACTGATAACAATAATTGTGTTCACATTGTTTCAGTATGGCGTTATCGGTTCAGTGAGAATATCTAAAGTTATTGACATTTAAACAGTCAATTCAAAGGTTTTAATGCGTATTTGTTGATGCGAGATCCTTCCCCTTCGTTCTCAAGAGTTTGATATGTAAGGGCTTTTGGGCATGAAATGTTGTTTGAGGAGTCTCTCTGTCTGTTTATCTGTCTGTCTGTCTGTCTGTCTGTCTCTCTCTCTCTCTCTCTCTCTCTCTCTCTCTCTCTCTCTCTCTCTCTCTCTATATATATATATATATATATATATATATATATATATATATATATATAGTAATTATGTTCGTTTTTTCTGAAACAAGCTCCAAAAATTTTGATAAAACGTTGCAGTTTTCTATTTTAAGGTTTATAAAATCGATCTGGATGGGTTTAGTCTTTGGGAAAATTTGTTTTAATTATAAACACCCTTTTAACTCGAGCTATATGAGTATTTAACTGAAAATGTAATAACAAGAAAAAGCGGAATGCGAATGTATAATATTGAGTAGTATATGGCCATGGGTCACGAGAAAAATAATATTTCCATCAAGCGAAACACGCTCACCTGGTACTAAGGTATTATTTTGTAATCACTTAAACACTCTATCAGCTGATGTTCAGTAGGTAAGTGTTTCTATGGTGTACAGGCCAGTAAAAAAGTTAATATTTTTACTCGACAGTCTGCCTGTTTGTGATGAGATGTACAACTTTGTGCAGTTCCATTGCAAATGTAAAATACTAATTTATGCAGACTTCAACGCTGGATTGTAATAGTGAAGTTAGGTTATCAAATAACTGCGAGGAGAAAAATTGATGTTCTGAAATGTTATATTTGCATCTATTTTATCGTTTCTATCACGTTAACAAGAAATCTGCGTATCGCCTGATAATAATGTATTAAAATCTCTCTATTGCGGATCTCATTATTTATAACAGAAATCTCTCTATAACGGCAAATAGTGTTGATTGACCCTTTCCACTCCTATTGTAAACATATGTATTGTAACTTTCTCTATTGAGGCCAACAAATTCCAGGAATCTCTCTATAGCGGCGAAACACGTGCACACTTCCTTGTACCCTATTTCTCAGTATGTCGGCACGTCGTTCGAGTGTTAAAAGCAGTGCGTAGTGTGTCAGCTGAATCCAGTGCTTTGTGACTAGTATATTTTACAAGTAGTATACTTTTACTTTGCAGTGTAATGGCGTCTAAATTAAAAATGTTAGATGTAAAGGTTAGAGTTTTGCACAAGTTAGAAAAGGTGTGAAGCAAGTAGATGTTTTGCCAAAATTTTAATTTAGCTAGTTCTTGTGTTGGCACGATATTGAAAAATAAAAATAAAATAAAGAAGGCCTATAATGAAAGAAATGAAAGAAAAACTGTCAGATACTATGAGAAAAAGGAGAATAAATTTTTACGGCCATCTTCTTAGAATGAACTCTAATAGATTAACGAAACAAGTGTTTGATTTTTTCCATAATCGTAAAACAAAACCGAACTGGTTTAAAGAAATTGAAAAAGACCTAATAGAATTAAAAATTACAGAAAATTCACTGCTTGACCAAACTGCTAAGATAATTACCAAAGAGGAAAGAATAAGATTCCAAGATAAAACCAAAATAAAACCTAAACCTATCATTTCAGAAGAGGAGAGGAAAAGAAGATCAGAAAGAATGAAGAGCTACTGGGAACAAAGAAAAGTGCAGCGCGTAAGAAATGATTAATTCAACGTACCCCAAAGAGGGTGAAACGAAAAGAAGAAGAAAGAAATAGCTTCAAGAAAATTCGAAAGCCAAAATTTGAAGGAATTGATGAAGCGGTTTTGCATTAGTTTCGGCAAAATAATGCCTCATCTCACAATTACAGTATTTTATTCATACAGTATTATTTAATAAATATTGTTTTTTAAAGGCTGTACGTCACATACTTTTATTTAAATAAACTTTGCACTCAATACTTCAAATTCTTTTAATTTAAAGATCATAACTGATAATAATGAACCTAATCAATTTATATTTGAAATTATAAGGTATCTAGTCCTAGTTTATAAAAAATACTCTCAGACAAATTTATATAAGAAGAAAAGATTAATAAAAAATTTCACCTAATTAATTAGTTAATTATTAAAGATCCAAAATTTTAAAAAAATACTAAAAGAACTTAATAATTAATTGTTTAACGTTTAATGCTGGCAAAAAATTAGCCAATTTAAATAATCAATTAACAAAGTAAATTAATAGAATTAAATACTGCGAATAATAACAAATATGATTGTTTAGAAATACCTCATACACACAAAAATTTACATATAAATTATTAATAAAATTAAGTTCAAAGCAATATAATACTGTAAGTGTAATAGCGTACATCACATTTTACTTTACAAATAAAATCTCATTTTATAAAAAGTTTTATTTCTGTTCTCTTTATAGCGGCGAAAACTAACGTTCCCTTCGGTGCTGTTATTGAGATTTTAAAAATATTTCAAGCATTGTCGCCACTTCTCTACCTGGTCCGATGTCCGTCCATCTGCCACTCAAGCGTCAATACGGTAACGTTTAGCGCAGCTCACGCATATGTAGCGTGCTGAATAATTCCACTTATTCAGGACCCGCATCCACTAAATTTAGCGAGCCCGACTTACAGGTAAAACAAAACTTCACAGCTGTCATCGAGGCAAGGTGAGGTATCTGAAGCGAATTGTTGTACTCAATTAATTCAGTTCGGAGGAACACGCGTACGTGAAACACATTAAAACGACTGTAATTTGTTACATACTGACGTGAGCAGTATCTTGACAGGTTTAATTTTTCACTAAACGGAGTGATTTGCACGTTTGGTTTAGATATAAAAAATATATTTTCAAATATTTATATATATTGCCTAATGTATCCTAGTTCTTCTGCTTAAATACATTGTGTTTAATATGATTTATGTCAATCTTCATAAACGGAACAATTCTGAAGCGTGGATTGTAAACAATAATTGTTGCACGCATCTGTTTCGATGACTTGATGAATGCGAATTTCCAACCATAATTTTAAAAAGTTATTCTTTAGGCGTGCACTGTACACAGTGTTTTAACATGTGTCGTGTTTTAGGGCTGATTTTTATATTGGATTTTGCGGGACGCGTGATGCGAGGAACGTGTTTGTATTGATATATAGGATTAATCGTAAATTTTGAGCGTTGCAAGTCCACACTAAATAAAGTACAATTAAAAATTACTACTATTTTCAAGTTATTTATACATATAAATAACTGTATTTATTTTTAAATAAATAAATATTAAATGTAAACAAAATAATTTGTATTATTGAACCAAAAATAAAAATCATATATCATGTTTTCTCTTAATTTTTATTTTAATTACGATAATTTTTTCGAAAACACGACAAATTAACATAGCTAATTTTTAAATACATAAGCTGAACTTATCAGCTGTTCAATGAAATCAGCTGATCGTTACGAATTAATATTAAACAACTGATTTTTACTATAACTACAAAATATAAATTTGTTCACTCTCATCACGAAAATCCAACATCACAACCAGTCCTAAAACATGACATGTGTTAAAATTTCATTTCGAACTGACATCTTATAGATTCATAACTAAAAATAAATGTGACGATAAGAGTTATACGCGTAGAATTTTTTCAAACAAAATTCTAGTCAGAAGCGTCAACAAAATGTTTAACTTCCTTCCTGAGTTCATTAGCACACTTAATTTTTTCTTTTATCTAACATTTCGCTGAAAAACTGATTTGACCGTTATAATCAGCATTAAAATCTTTGTGTACTTGTAAATTGAAAATATAAAGATTAACCCGGGCTGCGGTTGTTCATTTTCTTATTATGAATAGAATTTATAAGTTTTTTTTTTCAGTTCGCAGACCTAAATATTCGAAACAGATGCTGATTAATTCAGTTTCTACTATTATTTGGCCCAAATTTAAACAAACAAATTAATAGGCTACCGGTTTTGAAAAAAAAATTCCAAAGTAATCCTAAATATTTTAGTTACAGTACGTAACCGTTTATTTCTGAAATAAAAAAATAAAACAAATAAATTATAAAAATAAATAACTACTATTAATTCACCACTGTACATAAACACAATTTAAATCGAATCTAATACAAAACAATTGATAACAATATGAACGCTATAATATATTTACCAGTTAATAAATACTATAAAAAATATTTATTTGTCTTAAACGACACATTCCATCGCTTATATGTTGCAATGAGGTCATTCCGTTCGTGTCCACCACGTGACAAATAGACCTAACTCACAATCGAGATAAACGCAAGTCGATTATTTCATAGTTGCAGTTATTTAGCAAATAAAATACACAGGACTGCGTGCTGGAGATAGTTGGGACAGATATGTTGGAATTAAATCAAGAACAGAATGGGGTTATTTCAGTCATAATTACTCATTGTGAGTTGTTAGCTTAGAATTAACTATTTATGAAAATATTTATGGTGTAGTATCTTTTCGTAGAAAAAAACAACACAATTAATTATAATAATATTTAACCTTAAAACACATTTAAGCTGTTGATATAAGAAAACAACGTTTTTTTGTTTAATTTTAAGGACAAAAAGTGAATATAATAGATGCTCACGATCAAACTAAATTAGCTTTGCACGTTCAGCGCTAGGCTTCGCCACTGAAGTATCACATCGAGCAGTGTTGCCGATTTGCCTACTCTCCATCTCTAAAAGTGGATTGGTTTTCAAAACCGAAGACAGGGAACGTTTTTGGGGGCAGCTACTTTTAAGCAGAATTTCGAAGCGCATTACATCCTTTTTTATTTCTACTCCAAGCACGTCTCCAACAAAATACATCCGACAACTTTAAGTACATCCTGACCTTTCTACGAAGGTCACTTTAGTCATATCCAACAATTATTTCAATAACTGTATTTTAAACTTCCAACCCAGACGGTGTTGAGGAAGTCTACAAAGACCCACCTTTTCAATGTCCATTCGCGTCTTCTGAATCAACTAAAAGCTCTTTCATGTCCTCGACGGTCGCTCCATTCACGGCCTAAATTCGAAATAATTTCCCATAAATGAATTACACTGCCGCAGGTGGGCGAAGCGCTTATATCCGGGAAAGGTTGCAATGGTCCGCGTAGCGTTCAACCGTTTAACAGCCTATTATGTTAATGCAACTATTGTTTGTAGAGATATAACTTAAAGCTTCCGCTTGGCGACATGCGATCTCCAAAACTTGTCGTTAAACAACACATTGTAATTTAACCGCGAGGAAGTGGGTTACGGCGCCCCTCCCCTCCCCACTGGCTGCAGATTTTTATAAGTAGAATATCATGTTTCGGAAAAAGACGACGGGATGTCCGCCCTATGGTTTCTTGACGGGATAAATGATGGACTACACGCTTTATGGTGTTGACGACGTACAAAATGGCCTCGTTGTAGTTATATATTACTCGAGGTGTCATTGTTTACTAATACCTGGATAATGTATGGCGGTAAAAGAGAGAGTAGAAGGTATTTTTAGTTATTTTGTAGGAAATGTGGCCAGGCCGCTGTACTTGACTTGTGGTACGATAAGGACTTGGAATCATTAGACGCTGATCCTTGTATATAGTGATTTATTTGTATTATTAACGAATTTTTTGTAAAACGATTAACAGAGTGTGTGTGTGTGTGTGTGTGTGTGTGTGTGTGTGTTTTAGTACGCTCACGTTCGCAATTTTAGTCCGGTTTTATTCAGACTCGGTACAAAAACAGCATGGACAAGTTCGTTAACCAGCGAAATTCGTTCAACTATTCAGTATGGCGGCCATATTGAAAAATTCGTAACGATTTTTTCTAAAATATTTATTTGAAAATCTGATTTCACCATTGTAATCGGCGTTGAAAACTGCCTAAATTATCGTTTTGAATATTCAGAATACGTTGAAATTAGGAAATTTAATTCGACGACGGTCAGGTTTAATTTTCGTAGTTACAGTGCAATGTGTAAATAATACGTGCAGATTTTAATGCTGTTTATGGCTGTGAAATCAGAGTTTTAGAATGAAGGTATGATAAAAAATATTTTTGGAAATTTGTTTCCGTGTAGATATTATTTTAATACAATTTGAAAATTTTAAACTGTTATACGCATATGCACATTTTAATACGAATTATGATGGTGAAATCAGAATTAAAAAAATAAAATAATCCTGTAAGATGGGAAAAATCACTGTTTAAAATTTGTTTTTCTCTTGATTATTTGTAGTTTTATATGACAATCTTTTGAAGTTATTCCATGCGAGATACTATCTGTCTAATGATGACATCTCTATTGTCAAAATTACGTAAATAATCATGCTTGTTAGCGTCCGTAGTTGAACGAAGGACAATTTAAGTTACATATTACTGTTTTCAAAATGGCGGCGTAGAAAAGGTAGATGTAAAAGTATGCTTTTATGAAGTACAGAAGAGTCTCGATTAACCGTCAGGTTAATTCTGTTTCCTGACATTTTTAAACAGTCTTCCATAACAAACAATTTGTAATAATAGTAACCTCATAGACAAAACAAAACACTGTAACTGGACAAGACTTATTTATATCATAGCAACTGACTAATTGCTACCCTAAACGAACATTGATAACCGAAAAATAAACGATCTTATCTTCAAGTGGAAAGAGATAGAAGCACTTCAAATAGTGTCCTTGAAAGAGCGCATAAATGTTTCTATTGAAAGATAAACTCTCTCACACTATTCACGATAATACCATTCAGTGTATAGTTCGGTCACGTAACAGTCCCATGAGTATATATGTTGCGTGAATACTTGTCAAAAAGTGAACTAAGCCATTCACTGTATTAATGACAAATGTATGTAAAATTTGTATACATAATTGGAGTTAAATAAATTTGGGGGGGTTTACTAAATTTGCAAAATAATAATAAAAAACATTCTATGCTACAGAGTATAGTATGTTATTTTTATCGATCGCCGAAAACACGGATGGTCTATTGTTGTTATCCTCCACCCCAACGGTTCCGAGAATGATGGTTAATCGATAATACCACTCAGCGTATAGGTCGATCATGTAACTGTCCTGTGAATATACATGTTGAGTGAATACTTGTCAAAAGTAAAGCACGGGTAGTTTACTATATTAAAGACCTATTTATGTAAAATATGTATAATACATAATTAGAGTGAAATAGAACAGCTGAGAGTTTTACTACACTTGAAAAATAATAATGAAAAACATTCTATGCTACAGAGTATAGTACGTTATTTTTATCGATCGTCGAAAATACGAGTGGTCTGTTTCTGTCACCATTCACCCCAATTGTCCCGATAATGACCATTAATCGAGACTCTACTGTATATTTTTGTTCGCTATAAATTAAATAGCCTGTTTGTTTTATAAATTAACGTAGTATGAATGTTCGTTTAGTTTTGATAAGTTTGCAAAATTTGAGAAAATGTTTTGAACAATTTTGATCCCACCTATCGGTGAGTTCACAGTACCTGCTATGCTATCAGTAAACGTATTCTGTGCTCTCTTTCTGAAAGCATTTATCGAAACATCTCGCCTAATTAATGCAAGCCGTGTTTATCATTCGGTAAAAATCTAAAAAACTGCATAATACAGTGCACAGATACGACTGTGCACGTGTGAATAAACAGCTCGTTGCTTCACTGTAATTATCCCGCGGCCGGAAAAGTTTTTCAATTAACAATCCCGATACCGACAGCCTAAGTACAGTGATTACAGTCATGACAAAGTATCAAATATAAATAAAGTCCAGCTGTTTTGACATAAAGCCATTACAAAATGGCGAAATTAAACGTTTCTCAAACAGTTGCAGCCTATTGTTTTACGGAGAGCGTGTTTTTACTGCCGGGCGCGTCTGTTAACGGCCGAGACAACCTAACCTGGCCGATGTTTGTGTTTTATAGCGTACTGGAGGGAAGCCAGCCGTGCCACCGCGAGTTATTTCCTTTATTCTGGAATTAATTAACCGCCATTTTGTAGATAACACAGCCAGCGAAGCACGGGTATGCGTACAATTTTGCGGAACGTTGATGATAACGAGTTGTAAAATCTGAGTAAATTTTCGAATTTTAAGTAAAGAATATGAATTTGACGGTCGGTAATTTAAATGCAGTTTGAACGTTTAGAATGCTCATTATTGCCGATTCGATTCAAAACTTGGTAATAGCTCAGTTATGTTCTTCGCACAGCAAAGTCCGTCTAGTAGTTTCAAAATGGCGGCAATTTCAAATCTATGGTTACCACAATAAATTTTAGTACCTGTTACGGTTAAGTATATATTTTGTATGATGTGAAAAAAATTGGTGACCCTACCCAAGAATAGGTTTTACTTTATTTATTGGTTGGTTTTTATCGTCTGGCAAAAGTTAATTTTTACAGTTAACAAATATTTTTCGAAGTTTTTCTTTAACAAACCTCAAAAAAAGTCACCTTGCGAACTACATTTCGACCCCTCCTTTACGGGGACCATGTTCAAATCTTTAAACGTGTTTTTAAAAACGATTACACAATCGTAAAACAGTGTTAAAATGTAAATTAAAATTAATTTGACGGCAGTCAGGGTTCGCTTTAGTATTTTCAATGTAATTTTAAAATTAAAAATACTATTTCGTGCAGATTTTAGCACTGATTACGAGTGTGATTTTCAAGTAACAGTAAGAATTTTGAAATTTTGAAATTTCATTACGTCAGCGAAACAGTTATTTCGGGCAACTTTGGTTGATTTACCTGTACAGCGTTCAATGAAAAGCTGAAAGAGATCCATTATATGTCGTACTAAGCTACCTTAGGGTAAGCGGATGAATGGGTGTATGGATAACCTCAAGGTCAAGGGTACGTGCGACCCTCTCTACACGTGTCTGTACAATGTGCTGGATGAACAAAAATGTGCTAGATGAACAAAAAGATCTTACTAAATAATGCGCATAATCGCACTGGAATGATAACCCGTATGCGAGCTATGTGAGCACTCTCTGCTGGTGACATCTCGCGGCAGAGTGTTAAAGTACAATTAATTACTGTATAATTTCTCAAACGTCTCTGCCCCAATTTCTCAAAGCTTGCAGCGTTCTTAGAGGCAAATAGTCCAATTACTTGTACTTTATCCGCTAATATCGAGTACGTTTTTATAGTGGTGGCTTTACGTAGTAGAATGATAAGGGTTATGAGAGCTTTGTGAGCACTAGCTGCTGGTGGCATCTTGCGGCAGAGTGTTCAACTACAATTAAGTAGGTGATAGTACTGCTTATTTTCTCAAACATCTCCGTACCAAGTACTTGCAGCTTGTAGTGTTCGTAGCGGCAGATAGTCCAATTATTTGTACTTTAACCGGTAATATCGAACACGCTTGTTATAATGACTTCTAGTCTGTTTCTATTCAATGGTGTAATCCACTCTGCTCTTACTGAAGAAAATAGATCAGTGTAGCTGCCCTGTGATTGACCTCCAATTGCTATCACTAATGACATTGACTTAATCTATAGGTGTAGATAACCACAACAGCTGTCTAGCTTATATAAGGCGTGCAAATTTGTAAAAAGAACAATATACTGTAAGGAGTATGTTAGATTTACTGGAAATATAGGTGGAAAATATATTGAAAATTTATGCAGGAGTTGAAAAATAGCTAAATAAAGGAAAGAATATTGAACAATCAATTAACTTAATTAAATCGTTCCTGTAATAAATTAAATTAAAAGTAAAGTGAAGAATTAAATAAAATTATATATATATATATATATATATATATATATATATATATATATATATATATATATATATATATATACATATATATATATATATATATATATATATATATATATATATATATATATATATATATATATATATATATATATATATATATATATATATATATACATATATATATATATATATATACACACACACACACACACACACACACACACACACACACACACACACACACACACACACACACACATATATATATATATATATATATATATATATATATATATATATATATATATAGAGAGAGAGAGAGAGAGAGAGAGAGAATTTCTTATAGAAAAAGGGAAATTATCGTTTGTGATCGTTTTTTGTGTTGTTAAATCACAACTGAAATTGTGCTTGAGTCCATAAAGACAAAATTTATTCGTAGATAGGTAACAAGTTACCTATATGATGTTTTGTGTTTTATAGGAACTGTGTATTGTGTGGTGCCTTCTGCTTATGAAAAGGAACTAGAGGACGTAAATTAAAAAAGTATAAGTAAAGATATTAAAAAAACAATTATTTCAGTAATTACCGATAAAAACGTTTGGTTTATAAAATGTTTATAAATAAAAATTTTACACATTGTTGGTTGTAAAATAAACATTTTACACATTGTTGGTTGTAAAATAAACATTTTACAAACTGTGGAATTTTTCACTTCCAATCCTTGGTATTCTACAGACATTCCAAAATCTGTATAAATTAGCACTTCAAATTGTCCATGAAAGGTGTAAAATGGCCGCCATTTTGAAACGGTTGTACTAATTTTGTTATGAAACGGATTTGTCCAAGCTGGGTTCAACCCAACTTTGAACGCTAGAATGCTAAAACACATACACACACACAATTTTGCAATTTTGGTCAAATTTGATCCAAATTTTGGAAAAAAATCGATTGTGGTTATAGCTTCGACAAGTTCGTTAACCATCGAAATTATTTCAAAAGTTTCAAATTAACGGCCATTTCAAACCTTTACAAATTCATAACTTTTTACTCTTAAATTTAAATTAAAAAAAAACGATTTCACCGTCGTAATCAGCGTTAAAAACAGCATACATTAGCATTTCGAATTTTCAAAATGCTGTTAAATTAAGAAATTTTTTAACGGCGGTCAGGGTTTGTTTTCGTATTTTCAAGGTAACTTGAAAGTTTACGGTGATAATGTATGCAGATTATGATGGTGAAGTCGGAATTTCAAATAAGGTAAGTTCTTTTGGAATTCACTTCTAGCACGTCAACGTGACAGTTTCGTTTCGTGATTATTTTTGAATTGACAGTGAAGAAATGGGATACAAATGTTTTCCTTCTTGTCCAATTTATTGCCCACTGCCTCGGCAATAGTTATTGACGTCTTAATATATTGAAATATATTACCTAAGGAATAGGAATACGTCAGTTCAGATTCGCTCTAGTCTGTACTTGGTCACTGCTGGTCATTCTATTATAAAACATAACTACTACGTGAATAAAAACACTACACTTCATGTCTAAATGTCTAAATTCATTCCAAGCATTCAGAAAACGTAGTTTAGAAATGATTCAATCTACATAAAGTAGGAAGAGTTATGTGATTGCTAGGATACATAGTGCATAAACTTTGCGCAATTTTTCTCGCATGTAGTTAAATTATTTCAAATAGTTTAAGTTAAATCACTATTCACATAATGAAATATATGCGACTGAAAATTTACCGATTTTGATAAACCAGACAATTTTGTTTCGATTTTTTCATGTATGAATATATCGATCTATAAGTTTTTTCTGGGTTACTACAGTTGTGTAATATTTCACATAACCGAAAGAGAATTTGATAAAATTCGACTTTAGTTTTTAAAAATTTATATGTTTAGGAAAGTGTCTTTGAAAAATGATTTTAAAAATTAAAACTAATGTCTTATAAGTGTAACAAAACCTCCTATATATTTGTTAAGAATAATAGAAATTATGTTTATAATTAATAATTTTTATTTATACACTCACAATCCGCAACCTTATCACATTTATAAGTTGCTTTCAAATTTCTGGAACACTTAATTCAAAATATTAATACTGATCACAGCTGATCTTTATCATCTTTTTTATTGAAAATTTCACCTGAGAGCTCACTTAAGAAATCAATGTATGTAGCTCTACTTCAAATTCAAAGCTTATACCTTTGAAATAAGCTTTAAACCATCTTTCTACAGCTTACCACTCTCAAAATATTGTTTTCAAATTTGACCTTTTGGAATTTTACATGACTTCGTGAAATCTTTTATTTAAACTGTTACAATATAAACCGGTAGGCCTATAAGAATTTAATTATTTTTAATTTTGTTATTATTTCAACAGCTTAAATGAAAATTAAAAAAGAACTATAAAGAAAACAGCTCTTGAGCCGTTTGAGCACAGTTGATAATTATCATTCATTTCTTTTAGAATATTATCCTTATAAGTGCTTAATTGCAAAAAATGTGTAATTGTCTCTTAAATTCGACATCAATACTTTTAATATATGCTTTCATTTATCTTTACCAATCTTTCAACGTGACCTTATGAAATCAATATATGTTAGTCGATTCTTTAATTCCCAAAGATGTACACATAAATGGACTGCAAAAACCACTTTTTCTAGGACTTAATGGTCCTTGATAAAATGCCCTTTAGTTATATTAATATTACGAGATTTGCAATTACATATCCGAACTGGTGCTGCTACCGGCAAACAGCGAGCGTGCGGCGGCAGGTTTGAACATGTCTGTGCCTGTTGATGCTCTCCCACCCTGAGCTCGATGGGAACGGTTCTGACACCCTTCTTGAAGGAGTGATAAGACGAAGACCCGATTGGTGGAAGAGCAATTCCTGGATGCTTCACCAAGACAATGTGCCTGCCAATTTCGCCTTGTCTACGAAGGTGTTCTTTGCGAAATACGGCATCACCGTGCTATACCATCCACCGTACTTGCCCGACGTGGCTCCCTGTAACTTTTTCGTATTTCCTAAGATCAGATCGGAGCTTAAGGGAACAAGATTTTACAGTGTGGAAGCGGTGAAAGGAAAAGCGACGGAGATTCTCAATTCTTAACAAGCTGACTTCCAGCAATGCTTTGAACAATGGAAAATTCTTACAGAGCGTTGTATGGATCGGCAAGGTCGTCAAAGTGTGCTTTGGTTTATTGGTGCGAATGTTTGATTTATTTCAGTTTTGTATAACAGAACTGGAATTTTTATCTAATGGTTTGTCTGTACGCTAGTTACATGTTGTTCTAGTGTAGATGAACTTTATTTTGGGCGATTGGTTTGTTTTTTGTGAAGGTTAGACTATATTTCGTTGTGAATTATCATCTTCCGTATTATGTTCTCATTTGTTTATGTCGTAGAGTGGCGTTGGTTTTTAGTGTATTTCTCAATCAGTGAAATGTCGTTTTTTTTAGATATCTCGTGATGAACTCGAATATGAACTGAAACTTAAAGGTATAGATGGTGTTCCGACAGTTGATCAAACGCGTTCTACTTCGCGACGTTTGGTGAAGGTAGAAAAAGAAGGTAGATTTGTATATCCAGTCGTCACGTTCGAGAGCTCAGAAGAGTTGGAAATTTGTAAGGCGAAGTTAGCAGAAATTGATAACTCAATTGACTCTTTCGATGCTAAATTTTTTTAAATTGATACAAAGCTATCACATGTTTTACTTCGTGCCGAGCGAATAAGTACCGACGATCAGAAGATCCTGAGGCAATATCCAGTTTGTTAAAAGATATTTTATAGGAAACGGAAAGGTACAATCAGCAGAGGTTCCACGCAGTCACCGTCAGCAGTAATCGACCAAACAGCGTCATGTTCCGACCCAGCTCAGTATGATAATAATCCCGTCCCTCCTACCATAATAATAAAAAAAACTGTTTCACAATGGAGTGTTACGTTTTCGGGTGATTTTCGAAGTCTTAGTGTCAATTCATTCGTTGAGCGAGTGGATGAATTGTGCATCGCTAGAAATATGAACGCTGCTGATTTTTTCGAATCAGCAATTGAAGTACATTAAAGGGGGATAAACTTTGCAATGTAATTAGTGTTCAATAAAATGTTTTTTAGCAACAGTCCGGTTATTTAATTGCCACACCTTGTTTATTAAATATAAAAATATGTACATGCTAATTTAAGGTTATGTAAACATTTAAAATTTTGCAATTGTTAAATATGCTTAGTTCTTAATTCTTAATTTTTCAGTATTACTGTTTACGAGTTTAATTTTTAAAAACACCACCAACAAAAATCAATTAAATTTCTACGGACCGTAGAGTCTAACGATGTAATTTACAAGCTCACATAAATAAATCATAGTCGCAATATGTGTTCTCCAGTCTAGACCATTAAAAATAACTTTCGACTACCGTTTTATAAATAGATCTCCGAAACGTTCTCACGCTAATGTCCGATAACTTAACTCAATACCTCACAGTGAGTTTCATTGTGCCTGAATGTGAATGTAAATATAAGGCAATTCACCATTGTTTGTGTCAGATGTGGCGAACGGTGAACATTCACCAGTTAATGTCTGGGGAACTACTTGTGTGGCGGGCATTTCTTGATGGATATGTGGAATTAGTTTGATGCGCCCTAATAGCGCGTCCACAACAGTAAACTAAAACACATGTTTCCGACGATTCGCGATGAGTGACGTTTGTCTAACATTTATAAAGAGAACAATTCAAACAAATTTTACTTTTTTAGTTGGCTTTACGCTGTTTGTTTTAGTAACCGGGCATCTTCTGTAAAGTTTGTTTAACAAATTCTTTTTTCTTGTGAGCCCATCTCTGACATATACAGCGAATCCATTCTTCTATATATATATATATATATATATATATATATATATATATATATATATATATATATATATATGTATATGATATATATCCCGAATGTGTGTGTGTGTGTGTGTGTGTGTGTGTGTGTGTGTGTGTGTGTGTGTGTGTGTGTGTGTGTGTGTGTGTGTGTGTGCGTGTGTGCGTGCGGTAGCCATGTGTGCGCAGTTTAAGTAAGTTATAAAGTGCGTGTGTGTGTGTGTGTGTGTGTGTGTGTAGTTTAAATGTTGTGTTGCTAGAACGACTGTTAAAATTTAAGACCGTTATAAGCTTGTTAAAGTAATTGACCTGTACAGCTCCTTTAAACAATGATTAAATACATTTTAGAGGTTATGTTTTACAATCGATAAAAGTGCTTATTGTTTTATACTGCTGTAGTATCAGTTTTGTCAAGTTTTAGTTTTAAATAAACATTAATTTTTTGTGAAAAACAGGTACTTTTTGCGCAACAGGTATTTTTTAAATTAATTATTGGCATACTTATTTAAAAATTGCGTTACTGTTCAATGCATACTGTTAAATATATATGTTATGCAATGTTATAATTTTTAAGACACCATCACAGTAGTTTCTGTCAATTACTTTTTAAGTATTTAGTTTTTAGAAAATTATAAAAATCTTGAACACCTTAAAATTCTCGTTGCAATATTGATTGCGTACTGAATAAATTTTACATTACATAATATTTTTTTCATTGAATTATTTTTTATTCAATTTTGCAAATGCAGTGTTATTACATAAAAATACAAATTTTTCGCTAACATTTTAAAGTTTGAATTACATTCTTTATTTTAATTTTTTTCATTTATATTTTTTCATATTCGCTTTCCGACGTGATGCCGGCTTCGCCCTTAGGTAAATACGGCTCTGCATTCTGAATAGCAACATTCTGAGACAGTCAGTGCAACATTTTGTTTAACCTTAAACACCGTCTGCCACTCCTACAAACAAACCACAAACTTACCGTTCCAACAAACGAACCCGCGAATCCGTTCCCACCGCTCACCGCTCTGAAACTGGAACTGATTTACGAATCGATAAAGAAAAACGAACGCAAAGTTTCCGATAATTATGCGAACCGGGTTATTTGGAACTGTTCTTTAAATATTTCATTGAATCCAAGAACGGGTTTGAACCGCTGATACAGACCGCTTGGACTTCTTTATAGCAGTGCCACTCCTATTAAAAAGCTATTATGTGAAACCAACACCCATATTTAGAAATATATGACATTCAAGAGGTCGGGAAAAAACTTTTAATTTATAGATTCCGCTACCCCGGTACGCTTTCGGCGATAATTTTCAATAACCATAAAGTTAATTTTCCAACAATATAAAATTATTAACTAACGCGTCATTGTTGCCCGTTTAGGGCAGGGTATTCTGGAATCGTGACGACTGGAACGACCTGGTTGCGCTAAAAAGGAGAAATTGTAATGTAACGTTTGCATTTGTCGATGTGAATAGAAAACAGATTTAGATAAATGAAATACTGTATTGCTTAATGTTGGAATAACAGCATGACTACTGCGTTTAGAGCGAATTGGTATTTAAATATGCCGGTGATATGTTATGAAAGTTCAAGCTTTGAACTAAATAAATGAATCAAACGGTTGATTTTACATTTTGCTCTAGAAATAATTTATTTTGTTTGTTTAACACGTTCACGACGACGTGCGTCATTAATATGTGACGTCATTTTAATGTAATTTGAAAGTATAAAATACTTGTACGTAGGCCTAAGTACATGAAGGTTGTAATGGAGGTTGTGAAAAATAGGTTTTCAAAAAGATCAAGATAACACAAAATTTAAATTACAGCTTCGCTTAAAATTGCACTTTTTACTCGTTTTGAAAATAACAATTTTGCTTTTATAATACACCCTGTTTTTCCGTAATTCCTTAAAAACGTTGAAGCTGTCTATCTGTCTTTGATAAATTATATTAATCGACTCGAATTAGAATCGATTACAACATTCAGAACGCCAATTCTAGTGCAAACCAGTGTGAATACCAGTACTCAAAATCATAACATTTTTTGCACTTTTGGTTTTTTTTTAATCTGTGTTCACCATCATAATCAGCGTTAAAATCAACATTTTTAAAATTTTAAAACCATTAAAATTCAGGAAAATGAATTTGGCGGGGGTCAGGGTTCAGGTTTTGTATTTTTAATGTAATTTTAAAGTATAAAATGATAATACGTATATGAAGATTGTAATGGAGTTTGTTGATGTGAAAAATAAATTTTCAAAAAGAGCATGATAAAACAAAATTTAAATTACAACTTCACTTAAAATTACACGTTTTACTCATTTTGAAAATAAAAGTGTTGCTTTTATAATACACCCTGTTTTTTTCATAATTTCTTAAAAACTTTTGAAGCTGTCTGTCTTTGATAAATTATATTCACCGACTCGAATTAGAATCGATTGCAACATTCGAACGCCAATTCTAGTGCGAACCAGTGTGAATACCAGTACACACATAACGTTTGTGGTGAACGAGCATGCGCATTTCTTACGTCCAAGCTCACACATAACACTGCCTTTTTTTACCCGGCCACAACTGCGAAGTCTACCGGTACGTGTTAGCAACGCGAATACCAGAAACCTGACCAGAATTAGAGCTCGCGGTCGTCCGAGTCACGTCTGAACATGTGGTATAGCGCAGCCCATCTTCGGATCGGGCTCGATTGAAACCAGACGAAATTGTTTTGCAGAAAAGGGTTAATATAAATTCTCTGGATCTCCGCAAAATTAATGCTTCTTTTTATCGTTACGAAGAAGTATTTCTGACGATTGGTGCACGACAATGGAAGGACGCGGGGAGCAGGTGTTCTGCAGTGTCTATTGTGCGTTGGTTAAAGGTGCACTGTGAGGCTCTTACGCGGTGAATGTATATATTATAGATAGGCCCTACTACGAAATTAGCTGAAAATCGCAAATAAAAATGGTGAAAAAATTTAAAAGCTCTCACAAAGTTAAATTATTAATAATCGTTGCACGCAGCTGTCTCGCTGACACGATTGAAGCGGATTTTTTCATTTTACCCATTTTTAAATTTACTTATATTAGCACTAAACTTTTAAATTCCACTGGAAATACAAAAATGAGCCCCGACTGTTGTCAAATTTAACTTCTTAATTTCAAGGGAATTTAAAAATTAAAAATGCAAAATTTATGTAGTTTTCAAGCAGATTACGATGATGAAATCGAATTTTTATAGCAAAAATTCTCCTCATTTCCGAAGGAGAATTTGCTAAAATAAAGCCAATAAAACGCTAAGTGTTTTCGAACATCGGTCAGGGTTTTTTCTCTGCATTCTTACATTTTTATTACAAACTTGTAAGTTTAAGTTCTGAACTTATGGTGTCAATTGCTGGTTAGGAGCCTTCAATTCTCCAGGCCTTTCGCCATGTTGGTGCAGGTTATGTTAATGACAGTCCTTGTGGAGGAAAGAATGGTGTGAAGATATTACTTAACAGCTGTTTACTTTCTATAAGTGAAAAAGTAGTGACAAATCTAAAGATAGATAATAATTTAGATAGTGGATGACCGCTTGTTATTTATTGTTCACTGGATTAACTTAGATACCATTTGTTTCTTGAAAAAAATCTAATTTGTTTCACAAAAGATGTCATGAGCTGAAAGTAAAGTATTTTTTGCTATACCAACTGAGCAGATATTTTTCTTCTGACATTCTGATAATTTTTTATTTTGTTTCAACTTCTGAAACTAATTTTAGACCTAAAAAGTACTTGAAATCTGGCATTTTTCAAAAAGTTAAATAATAATCCTGTGATATTTTATTTACCTCTATTTATACAGTACACAGTTGCATTAGTTCCTAGTCAATAACTTCTTTAACGATATGCAAAAACACAGAGAGTTCGTCTTCCAGATAAAATCCACTTTTATAACTAGTACAGCTTAAAAACGAATATAACAATAATATTGAAACTTTACTGCCATTCTGTTTTCAAAAGAACAAAAGCCTCTCCTTCCATAGATAAACTAAATTGCTATAAAACAATGTTTTCTATGGTTACAAAATAAAAAGAAACGAGACACACGTATTCAATATTTAATTTTTTCAACATTTACAGTCTACATAGTTTTTCCATAACTCCCTCCAAATCACAGCGTTTTTTTCCTTGCTTGTACTCCATTGGTCACCTATTTCTCAACTCATCTCTCCAGCATAGTGCTGTTCTTCCTTTCTTCCTCTGTTTGTCCCTGAGGCATCCATTCTATAGTTAATTTGACCCAACGCTGGTTTTCTGTTCATGCTACTTATCCAACCCATTTCCATTTTTAGTAAGTGTGCTTCTCTCGCCAATTTCTTGATTGTCATCTTCGTTCTTGTTTATTTTCTCCTTCTGCTTCACACCCAGCCTACATTGTGGCCCTTCCAAACTTCTGTTTGTAAGCGCCCAAGTTTTCGCACAATCCAATATCTTAGTTTTCAATTGGCTTGCGAATCTATCTAAAACTTCTGAAATTACATTGTTTGACAGAACAATTAAAACGGATAATTCACTAAAATCGTTTCTTAGTTCGGTTACCATTTTGTCCATTACCATTCTTCGTGTACTGCGAGAACAGTCGTGACTTCGAGGGTTAATAGAAACAGGTATTCACTAAAAGTTGCTTATCGATACTTATTGAGCATAGTAAGATAGTACTTATCGCTTTAAACATTATTCGTAAAACCGGTTCGATATTTTATCGCAAGACGCGTGCGGCATGTCAGAAGTGCACGCGTGTGCGTGGGTAGGTCACGCATTGCTTTTGTTCTGGTTTATCCATCCGGATTAAATCAAAAAAGTGGTCAAACACATGATTTTAAAGCACATATTGTTTCTTGTCCTTTTTAAATGATTACACCCAAAATAGGCTATCCATAGGCACTTTTATTTTGGTATTTACAATGTCTTGCCGTGTTTCATCGAATCTAAGCGCACATTTGTTTTCATATTCCGATTCTATGGGTGCGTTTTAGAGTGGATGGCGTCTTACATTTGATGTCATAAAGGCAATACAAAAATACTTCTATTTTCATATGCTGAGTATTTTAACCCTTTTTACCAACACTGGAAGAAATCAGACAGCTGCAAGATCACTTGGTTGTTTAAAAAAAATATCGTACATAAAATGTCTTCAGAGGGAGTACGTTATGATGAAGCAATGAAACGAAAAATTATTTTATTCTCTGAACAAAATGGAAACAGAGCTGTAGAAAGGGAAGTTACGAGGGAATATTCGCAGTTGGTGCAAGGATAGAAATTCAACTTTTGCGTGTAAAGGAGTCAAAATATTTTACCGGGACGCTATCCTGCAATTGTTGAAGCCGTCCTACAATTTGTAATTGATGCTAGAAGTAAATGTCTAACAGTAACGCGTCAAATGATGAATCTGAAATAGAAGTAGCAGCAATGTTACGGGATAATTTTATTTAAGTCTAAATGAGATTGGTGCGGTATGTTTATGTGTTGTCAAGGTGAAGCCGAAGTTCCATTTGTCATAAACGTCCAGCTGATTTTTGAAATAAAACATTCGAGATTCCAGCGTCAAATTATTGAACTTCATAACATGAATAACTATGCATTTAGCTAAATAAGCAATGTGAATTAAACGTTAATTTGTTTTGATATGTCACGAAATTCCTCTAAGGGCGCTAGAGAAATTAAAATAAAATCCGCCGGATATGAAAAACTCCGTATCACGGTCATGCTATAAGTACAGTAGGATTTATTTATTAAATTCGACTTTTTTAAATGTTTGTCACTTTGTAATGTCCCTTAAATATTGTCTGTAAAATTATATAGGCCTATCGCGTTTTAAAATCAATGGCGACTTAGAATCGATGATATACGGTATATTGAATATAAACTATTAGGAAAGACTGGATCAGCTGACTCCGTGACGTCTGCACTCAGGACAGACCGCTGGGCTGTAGTGTACGATTTGAGCGCTTCTTTTGTAACGTAAAAATGATCCCAAGCGTAAAAACTATTTTTCAATCGTACTACACTTACTGTTACCCACACTGAAAAATGTCAAACGGCGTAAGAAATACATTTCTGTTACTGAACCAAAAATAAAAAATGTATCAAGTTTTCTTTTACTTTTTATAATAATTAGGATAATTGGTTCGAAAACACGATAAGTGATTTTTATTTTTGATTCAATAAAAGAATGTTATTCTTTTTTTCTTAAAAATTATAATTACATGAATTGTATTTTATTAAATAATCTTGTATTTATTGTTTTAGTTGTTATTGTAATTGCAATTTTTTTTCGAAAATACGATAAATTAACAACATAACCAGAAACTTATTATAGCCTATCAGTTGTTCAATGAAATCAGCTGATTGTTACGCATTAATATAAACGACAAATTAACATAGTTAGTTTTTAATAACATAAACTAAATCTTACTATAACCTATCATCTGTTCAACGAAATCGGCTGATCGTTACAATTCAATATATAAACAACTGTTCTTTTAATATAACTACTAAAAGTAAATTAACGATTCATTTTATATATTTACATGACAAATTAACATAGCTAGTTTTTAACAACATAACCTAAATCTTACTATAACCTATCATCTGTTCAACGAAATCGGCTGATCGTTACAATTCAATATATAAACA
The DNA here is from genome assembly GCA_022606455.1 of Callitettix versicolor. Classification (NCBI taxonomy): domain Eukaryota; kingdom Metazoa; phylum Arthropoda; class Insecta; order Hemiptera; family Cercopidae; genus Callitettix; species Callitettix versicolor. The sequence continues at coordinate 35,731,005 of CM040184.1, forward strand.
ACTGTTCTTTTAATATAACTACTAAAAGTAAATTAACGATTCATTTTATATATTTACATGACAAATTAACATAGCTAGTTTTTAACAACATAAACTAAATCTTACTATAACCTATCATCTGTTCAACGAAATCGGCTGATCGTTACAATTCAATATATAAACAACTGTTCTTTTAATATAACTACTAAAAGTAAATTAACGATTCATTTTATATATTTACATGACAAATTAACATAGCTAGTTTTTAACAACATAATCTAAATCTTACTATAACCTATCATATGTTCAACGAAATCGGCTGATCGTTACAATTCAATATATAAACAACTGTTCTTTTAATATAACTACTAAAATTAAATTAACGATTCATTTTATATATTTACATGACAAATTAACATAGCTAGTTTTTTAACAACATAACCTAAATCTTACTATAACCTATCATCTGTTCAACGAAATCGGCTGATCGTTACAATTCAATATATAAACAACTGTTCTTTTAATATAACTACTAAAATTAAATTAACGATTAATTTTATATATTTACATCAGTCAAACTTCTTTGTAGTTTCCGTAGTGTAGAGGTTATGACGTGATCCTCACATGCAACCGGTTCGATCCCGGGAGGAAACACAGTAAATTTTAATTATAATTAATTTTAATATGAAACTTGTGAGGCGCAAAATGTACTGTTATGTATCAATATACATACTGATTCCTCACATCGCGCGACGCGCAAAATCCAACATCACATCTAGCCCTAAAACATGATAGCCTACATGTTAAAACTCTTCTAAAATTGTTGCAGAAACTAGTAAATACAAAAATATGTAAAATTTTGAAAAAACCTATTTATTTATTTTGATCCAAAGTAGGTGTAAAACGTTTTCGATATTCTTGTGACACAAACAGTACATGAAAACTTGAAGAGTTAAAAAGTTCAGGGGCTCTATAAAGAAAAAATTAAGACATATATTTTTACCATTAACTGCATGAAATATGTTTTCCATCAACATCTATATTTTCGCTGTATTCAAGCCACAACAACGTTTATTCGTTCAAAGCTCGCCAAATTTCATCTTGATCGGTCGCATTGATTAGTAATAAGAGGTGCGTTACCGATAGACTGACATACTCGCAAATTTTTAACATTTCTTGGATTTGCCTCCTTTTCTTTTCGGCTTAAAACGACGTCTTCCGATTCCTAGCTTCCACTTTTCCCTGTCATTCCACAGATCTTGATCCAATCCCCTCTTCCTCAATTCTTTCTCTCTCGGTCTTCAAAGTCTCGGTCTTCCTCTTTCTTGCGACTTTGTGTTTGTCATTTTAAAATCCCCGTAGGGGTGCAGACTAGCTACACCTATTGAGAGGAATTAGACGTCCCTCGCGGTACCCGAGTCTAACACACACACACTTACAACACTACACTTACGACTTTAACACTTCACACTCACACTTACATTTATGGAAGCGATAATAGCCTCAATGTGCTTTTTGCCTTAAAATTAAAAAAATCCATTTTAAAGGCAAATCGATTTTCGTCATTATTTGAACATGACCAAACCATTGAAATTGTTTTGCCTTGATGTCGTCTACAATGATCTCAAATACTTGTAAGTTGTATACACCTTGATTTTTGTGTTGTGTTCCAATAGAAAAATCCTGCTCTGTTTTCTTTAGGTTTACCTCATGTCTACAAATATCTAATTCCTCTATTAATTTTCTACTCATTAATTCTAGATCCTCATAATTATACGTTATAACTATTTGATCATCTGAAAAACAGAGGGTGTATTAAAGTGTTACCGTTTAATGGTATGCGTTTCCCCTTGGGTTTGTCTGCGTTTCCTAATGCAGGCACTTAATGAGTAGACGTACTGAATTCTTCGTCCATTCCTTGCAAATGACGTCTGGGCCTCTCTACTGACTTCTCTTGTCAGTCAGATCAATCTCTACCAACGTAATCTTTTACATCAATAATAAACATTAATTTAAAGCTACCAAATAAAAATGGGATGTTTATTGATGAAAAACTATCAGCTGATTGAGTCGTCAAAATTTTTCCCTTGCCACTATAATTATAGTCCTTTTTAAATTGAGATCTTCAACTACTCTTACTTAAAATCTTTCTTCAAAGAGTTCTGTTTCTTTGAAACTGTTAATTTAATTTCAAGCTTTAAATTGATGTCACGTTATATTTTTATTTTATTTTATTTTTTTGCTATGTTTCAGTGAAACTTCTGTCGAATGATAAATTTAATATTGAATATTTAATGATTTTGTCTGAATTTGGTGACAACAAATCATATGTTTTGATAGTTAGCCTAATCTAGGAAAATTTGGCGCAATATACTAAAAAATCTGATTAAAATATTCTTAAGCACTTAAAGAATATCACAACTGTATTTCACAAGCTAAAAAAATAAAAATAAAAATGTAGATTTCCGATTTAACAAACGGTTAAGGAATGCGTGCTGAAAAGTTTTACCGCCGGCATCAGTTAATATTTATAAATACAGAACATAAAGCCGCAATTGTATCCGAAGCAACCAGTTCACCCAAAGTTACAACCCTGGAAATAACCTATAATTAAACAGGCAATCCAGTAACAGAGCATTCGTTACGGCCATGATTGTATTTGCGTTTTCCTTTATACTCTGATTTCAAAACCGATCGAGCAAAGCGAACTAAGGTGGAGCCGATACTGTTTATAAATCACAAATCAGCTGATTGTGATCGAGATAAATTTATCGCCGCTAAGTAACCCTCTCGCGAACAAACAAGTCAAATGCAAATCCCGCCCGGCCGCCTGGCTCGCTTCTTGTCATGCTAATCGGGGATGATTTAATAAATTACTTATAAATTCTATTTAAATAGGTGCAGTGGTATTTGATTAAAGCCGTTATGTTCGTACGTAGTGATGTATTGTTGAAATTAGCGGGGAAATCGGATCCGCGATGATAGAGTTACAGCTGTCGAATTGTGATTATCGATTTAAACATCTGAATCTGTTACCGGTTTTCATTTGTACGCCTTTTCAACCATAAAGTATAAATCCCAACCTTAAATTCTAACGTGACTAAAATTTGATCAAACTTTTTCAAACAATTTTAAGAATTGGTGTAAACCACTTTTATCTTCGGGTTTTTCGATATCTCGCTAATAAAATAATATCGATTTTCTTGTAATAAAACGACCTTGCGCGTTCATTGCGAATATTTCAAATCACGCCCCTAAATGGGTTAATCCTGTGTTTCCTTTTCAAAGACGGGGGTTACGTTACTTCTACCCCCGCACAATGTCACCTGTGTCCTGCCAGACCTTTGTTTAAACTTACAACCTTCGTTTTGTTGGTTGTTAGCTTTAAACAACTTTTACTAATATTGAAACAAGATATGTAGTCAAAGTTTCATCAAATATTTAACAAATATCTTTGTGTAAGCTAATATGCCTCTAACAGATTTAGGGAAATATGTTTAAGGTGGTTTTGTAAACCTCTTAGAGGTATTTTTGTCGCTTACTCTAGATAACGGAATTATAAATGCCTTGCTTGTACATTTGAACCCCATGAAACAATACGAGATGGTTTCTACAAAGTTTTTGCAACTTTTACATCCGTTCCTTCCCAATATCGTTCCAGAATCGAGACAAAGGAATGCCAGAACGGGTCGCCACACCTCCCACACATAAATGCCTCCACCTCCCAGACAATCCACCGGATAGCATGCCACAATTAAATTCCGTTTTTAAGGACAGCAATTAAATCCTTATAGAAAATGAGGAACGACAAGATTCTTTAATTTTATTCAGCACTAAAATAAAGTTTTATTGCAGAACTATCTCGGGCCGGGACGAGTCAATAACTGGACGTTTTCTACTTAAAATCGTAGCTGAGGTTTATGCGCGACTTGAGTGACATTTTCATTAGTTTAGCGCAATAAACGTTAACGCTACGAAGAAATACAGCATGCACGCAATCAAAGACCAGTAATCTATCAGGATATCAGCACCATAACTTGCCGGGGATCGGTGAAACCATTGTACCTGGTTGACCTATCCGTTGGAATGCCGATTTACAAATACAACGTTTTCTTTGTTAAAATGTGCAAAAACTGTTTATGGTTTAATAAAAGTCGAATGTGACGGAAATTTATGGGGCGAAGTATGTGGTACACGTACTAGAATATCGAGTTACTTAATCCAGTTCAGCTATAGTGAAATGTCTGCGTTCCAATATTCGTTGAAGGACACTTTTTGAAAGTTTTTACAAAATTAGGAAGCGAAAATGGAAAGAGCAGGAAAATAAATTAACTAGCAGACATAAAAATAAACTGCGGTTGTGTAAGTGTAATAAACTTAGTCGTACACCGGCATCGTGAGTGACCGGTAGGAGAGCCAGTCTTCACCCGACTTCGGCTGCCAGTTATCAGTCTGCGTGATAAGAAATATAAGTGGAAGACAAACTGTTATTGGTCAATCCGTATATTAGGATAATGATATATTTGCGATAATGTATCAGCGATATGCGATGTCGCAATAATAACTCTTGGCATCCTTTGTTTTCTTCGACGATGCCTCTGGCACGCATATCCTGCAAGGTGATGTTCTTGCACTAAACTGATATATTTTTTTTAAAGTCCAACGCGAAGTTAAGTATTTTATCAGCTGGCGTGAGAAAACTCTTCTTAACAAGTACTGTAATGTCGGCCATATTTCGATGGGACCGAACCGACAATCAGTGTTTTCGGCTACAATTACGAAAACGTCATTTTTCGACGAAAGGTCATTATAATGACGAATTGGCAATCGGCCAAATACATTTCCAGTTTACAGCGGCCTAACCGGCAATGGTTCTTTCTAAATAAGAAACAATTAAGTTAAGAATTTGAGAAAAACTGGCCTAGATAAAACCTAACCTAAAATTTCGCTCGTTGGTATTTTAGGTAGCTTAACGTTGATATTTTTCTTATATTACGTGAATCATAATCTTCATTACCATTAAATACAAACGGACTAATACTATATCCACTGTTATAAAAAGCGTTCTCGATATCAGAGGCTAAAGTTCAAGTAGTTGGATTATCTGCCGCTACGAACGCTGCAAGATGCAAGGTTAGGAAGAGAGGTTTGAGAAAATAGACAGTGCTGTTACCTAGTTGTCTATTACCTAGTTAACTGTAGTTGAACACTCTTCCGCAAGATGCCGCCAGCAAGTAGCGCTCACATATGTCTCCTACGAGTTATCAATCTAGTACGTTTATATTGAGTTGTGTAACTGATATAAAATAATAATGAAACCATATTTTGAACAACAAGAATATTAGCTCTAATATTGAGATTTTACACAACTTTTTTACTATTATATAAACCATTTATTTATTACAGGCAAGTAAAATTAACTATGCCTATTACAGAAGTGGAACTTCTGTTTTTGGCAAAAAAATTTGTTAATCTTTAACATTCATTTCTCAAAACATGTGCTACTTACAGTTGTTGTTTTCAGATCAGCTGACAAGCTTAACACTCTAACCACATATTTGTCTTACCTGGAACCAATAAATCCTGACCTGTAGATCACGTTGTGTGTGTGTGTGTGTGTGTGTGTGTGTGTGTGTTTGTATGAGTGTGTGTGTGTGTCGCAATTTCGGTTTCTATGTGATTAAAAATTGGCACGAAAATCAATTTTGATAATATTTTGAACAAGTTCGTTACGCGGTGAAATACATCCAACAGTTTCAAAATGACGGCCATTTCAAATCTTTAAAAATTCATGCCTTTAAAAATTAAATTTTTAGAATCCTTCGATATTAAGAAATTGAATTTGACGGCGGTCACGGTTCATTTTTGTGTTGTCACTGCAATACTGTGTACGTTGACTTTAATGACGTTTATGATGGTGAAATCAAAATTTCAAAAAAAAATCATGATAAAGAATATATTTTTGAAAATTTACTTCCATCACGTTAGCGAAACAGCTGCGTGCCGTCTGATTTACCAGCAGAATCTAATAAATATTTTCGAAGGACTGCGAAGTTTAGTGTCGTGTTATTTCCACATATCAAGGCAGTTGACTGTTAATCTAATTCATAAGGGAAAACAACAATCCGGAGCCGTTATTAATTTATTGGAATTGAATTTTAAAAAGCAAAATATTATGCGTCATCAACGCAGAACGTCGATAAATTATCGCGAGAAAAGTTAAAACAGAACTCCCCAAAAAACTTGAACCGCGTCCAAAACATAAACAAAGCTGTTACAAGATTGCACATGGCCAATAATTTGCGCCGCGAATTGGACACGTTGCTGACTTTCCTTTATTTTGCAACCATCTCTTTTAGTTTGAAAGCATATAAACATGTCGTTTTGTTTACTGGAAGAACCAGTTGGTTTTGGACCGTCCCCATTCCGCAACAAAAACCAGAATCACTGTTCCAACCGTGGTAATATTCCAATAAAGGGAGGCGTGCGTCACTCACCTTCCAGGCATTTTTTGGGGGGTGGCTGAACTGCTGAACTGTAACACACACACACACACACACACACATCGCACTCTCACGTCCGATTTCGTTCAAACTTTGCACAAAAATCGATGTTGGTAACAGCTCGGACAAACTATCTATCCAGCAAAATCCATTTAACAGTTTCAAAATGACTGCCATCTGAAGTCTGAAGAACTGAACATTGTTTTATAACAGTGTTCTGAAACTCAAGTTTCGCCTACGTAATCAGCGTTAGAATCTGGATAAATTAGCTTTATAAAATTTCGAAACCCTTTAAAATTAAGAAAATGACTTTTGCGGCGGTCAGGGTTCATTTTCAATGTAATATTGTAGTTCAAAATGCTAATATATGCAAATTATAATGTGTGTGTGTGTGTGTGTGTGTGTGTGTGTGTGTGTGTGTGTGTGTGTGTGTGTGTGTGTGTGTGTATGTATGTATGTATGTATGTATGTATGTATGTATGTATGTATGTATGTATATATATATATATATATATATATATATATATATATATATATATATATATAAGAAAAAAGTAAAAAATTTAGATTACAAAGCAAATCTTTAAAGCACTGTATCTTACAAATTGAAATTAGTTCTACAATGAATGAGTTTTTTAATATTATCAGCTGATCTCTCCCATCTGTCGAGTAACATATCAAACACAGATGCAGATGATAATGCGATAGTCATTTCTTTTAATTAACATCAATGGCAGGTGAATGGACTAAAAAAATGCTGCCAAGAAACCTTAGCCGAGAGATGTGTAAATTACAGGTTATGTGCACATTGTTACTTTCTTACAGTTGGTGATACTCTAATTATAGACGAAATTAAACTCATGAACTCCAACCAGGCTGATAGTGTCATTTACGTACAGGCTGTAGTTAGGCCGCACAACATCTGCCAAATAATTGCACGTAGTTACCCTTGAGGTAGGTGAAAATAATTTCTGTAAAACATCGCTGAAATTGCGCAATTTCGATTTTGGTTACTTTGCTGAAAGTGTTCAAATAGTCTCTAAACGACTTTTGGTTTCAGTAGGTTCTTGTAAATCGTAATTAACTTTTTACATAGGAGAATAAATTAAATATAAACTACATCACTGATCCGTAACTAAAGCTGTATCCAAGTTTCGCATAATTCTTACCGGAGCGAAACGATTCCATCCCCACTTTTAAAATCAGATACCTCAAATAAGGGATGAGGAATTTCTCACTGCGATTAGCATAACCATAAAGTATTCCCGTTAAACCCACCCCTTTTCTAACCCTTCTGTGGAAAGGAAACGGATTCTATCACCCCGCCATTGTATTTTATAGGTCTGATTTGAATATTATAATTTTGCATATGGTGTAGTAATTTTGTGTGAATAAATAGGCTTTTAATGCATTCATCAAAAGCTGATGTACAGTTCACCTCTTGCGTTCTATGGTAATGCTAGGCCTCGTTTTTGTCAATGCCAAACAAATTACAGAGTCGTTTTCGTTTCGAATTAAATTGAATGAGGACAGGAAAGTTTTATGTAAAACAGATTTTGAAGGGAGGGGGCTGTAAATCACGTTTCAATTTATCCAGGATGCGGATGACGGATGCAATCGAAAGAACTGATTGAGGTCGGGGAAGCTTTATCACAGCCCTGACAATGTGGATGGTTATTTCCATTTGGTATAATTTCCTTCGATGTAATAATTCACCCAAAATTGTTGGTACAGTAGGAGCATATTGACTCTATATTTTATAACATTAATGTATTAACTCTAATGTGTCTGTAACGATAGAGAATACTCTGCTATATGTTAAGTAAAATTATATATAAGCAACACCAGGCAAGATGTGATAACCTTCATAGGTATTTTCATAGTAAGCTCCTCTTAAGCATGGTTCTGTATGGAGGTCTTAAAAAGGCAACAGATATCTTGGGCATAGCACAACTCAGGAAAATCATTGAGCTTATAACTGGGCACTGTGGTTTGAGGGTGCACATGAACAGGATAGGTATGTACTGTGGAGAAACCGTGCGTAGATTGTGCAGGAAAGAGGCGCAGACTGCAGGACACATAATCCTTGATTGTGAAGCTCTTGCTGGTTTTGGTTTCCAGGATCTAGAGATCTTCAGCAGTACTGACCTAGTCAATACATTGTTGGATTTTACTAAGGGCATCAATCTGCTAAACTAATACTCAAGAGGTTTAGTTGCACAATAGGTCTACTCATCGCAGTGCCTGATGTTGTATTATCCCTTCCTCTAGTTTGAATCCAATCTAAGGATAACATTATGTTTGTAACTCATTTTAAAGGTCTTGTGTGTGGGAATATAATCAGCTGTTTCCATTTTGAGTAGTTTTTTTGCATTAAAACATCTTTTGTGTATCTTTAGAGAAAAATTATAAACACAAAATGTAAAACGCTGACCCATTCCACAAGGAAGACCTTTGAAATGAGATGTCAAGCATAATTTTATTCTAACAAATAGAGGAGCAATATATATTATTTAAATTAGTGAATAGGAAATCAATTATGGTCGACAAAATCAACAGGCTCTTAAGGTTTCAATGGTGAATGAATCTACAATGTTTATTATATTATAGCAGATGGATAACCAAATCTGATGTTATTAAAAAAGTCATTTTCAAAAAAATCGAATTTAAAAAAGGCGTAAAAATATAAAAAAATTCGAAGTTATATTCTCAGTTGAAACCTTTGAGCACAAACTTTCTCACTTGTCGCTCTTCCTCTAAAAACAATTTTCCTGAAGTTTTTGAAAACCAAACAATAGCAGAACGCAGCTGTCTCGGTGACTGTTCGCATAAAATGAACCCTGACCGCAATCAAATATTTTTTTTATTCGTGATTAGTAATATATATAATTAGGACGGTGACCTATGTTTCCGTCTATTGGTCTATTTACTCACCTCGTAAAGGCTACTGCGGCTTCGAAACCTTACTGTTTCATCTTCAGGCCGTAATACAAAATGTCAACTCCTTCTGTCGAGGTCATCACATAAAGTTAATTGACAAAACATCGAAAACACACATCACAAACACTAAACACAATTAGGGCCTATAAGATTAAAATACACACTTTAAAATTTGGTTTGGCTAAATGATAAGTGCAATTCGTAGGCTCGTTATATTCCGTAATGGAATAATATATACAAATCACTGATTTTATAGAAATTTAAGAAATTTTAAATTTATTTTTGTCGGTTCTGAGATCCAGCTGTGCGCACCCGTCGTTAAATTACATATTTTTTTGAAGTGTTTCATGTGTTATGTGCTGTGTTTTTTTAAATTTTAATGTGTTCACAACCTCCTAAGAATGAGAATGTGAAGATGGGATTGTGATGCCGAAAGGCGTCATGTGACGTAAGGAAATTAAGTCACTGACGGAAAACAGATTAAATTTCTACTTGTTTTCAATGGGGTTCAAATTTTAAAATGCTAATGTATGCAGTTTTTGACACTGATTACGACGGTAAAATCAGATTTCCAAAAATATTCAGACAAAAACGTTAAGAATTATATTCATACATGTATTAAGTACGTATTCCTTTAAGGACTGAAAAAAGTGAATTGTATGAGTTGCCTATATACTTGCCTATATACGTGAGTTGTCTATATACTTTTAACGACCTCTCAAAATGTTTCCAAAGGTCAGGATGGATCCTTTGTGTTATACGCAACAGTGGCAGGAACTGTTTCGACAGTTGTTTTACCAACTACGAATTATGTCCTTGTAGGAACGTTGTGTCCCTTAAAACGCGCCCAAATTTTGAAAATAATCACTGTCTCGCTGACGTGATAAAAGCGAATTTCCATAAATAATTTGTTTACCTTAATAGTTTTTTAAATCCTGATTTCACAGTATTACAATTTGCATTGGCATTTTAAACCATTAAATTATATTGCAAATAAAAAAATGAACCCTGACCGCCGTAAAATCAATGTATCTCTTTCAAGAGATTTTGAAAAAATTCAAAATGCTAATTTATGCAGTTTTTAACGCTGATTACAATTGCAAAATCGGATTTTCAAAAAAAATTAAGACGAAAGAGCTATGTATTTTTAAAGACTTGAAATGGCCGGCATTTTGAAACTGTTGAACGGGTTTGTCCGAGCTAATTTTAAAGTCGACTGAATGTGCCAAGTGCGACTCGAATTGGACTAGAAATGTGAATTTATAAGTAATTACAAATATATAAACAAAAATTGGAACGACCACTCTTCCGAAAAGGATGCTCAGGATCAGCAGCCATTTCATGGTCCCTGGTCTGGGTCTTACCATGATGTCAGCGCCAATAGTTCATTTTCCAATGGCATTCGTTAAGAGCAATTAACATAACAACTAACATACAACTCGCAATGAGAAAAAAACCACTCGAGCTACGCCAGCCGCGAAACGCGGCAGCGTTCAGCCACGCACATAGTTGCATTTCTCCGTAAGAAGGAATCCAATTCAATCGCATCCGCAGCTCGTTGTTATGCGTAACACGAGAATGAGTGGAAAAAATGCCGGTAATTGACGAGCAGAAAAACACAAGACCGGAATCCGATGACGTCACTTGTAACGAGTTAATCTGGTGAGCAGTGGTAACAGCTGTTGTTGCAATCGTCTTATCTAACTGCTCGCGTCTGTTCCATATTTTAGGAAACATAAATCTCGTGATGGGCCGCCATTATTGAAAGTTTATGCGGATCGGCACTCAACAATATCGGGGAAATGAAGAAGGTTTTAGATTGCCTCGCTGTATGGTTGTTTAGTTACGGAAATAAACTTTGTTATTCGTTTGCGCTTTCAGTCCATTAGGCAAGCGCTATTTTATGTTCGTTTTATGGTGTTTTACATTAGAAATTATAGCAACGAAACGAATATTGTAGACAATATACTAGCATAACGCTTCTTCATATGATGTTTATTTTTCATTTCTGATCAAACGAAAAAACTTATAGGATAGGACAAAAAATTTTACACTATGATTTATAACAATAATGCATATTCGGATATTCGTTGAGTATAAAACAGTGGTTTGAAAGTTGAGCGCGTGCGCGAGCGTGTGTGCCGTAGTCTAAACAAATTAATTGACAGTTGGACAGGTATCATGTTTTGGGGCTGGTTGTGGTGTTGGACGCGTCGCATGATGCGAGTACACAAATTTACATTAGCTGTTACAATATAAGTTCAGTTGTTTTATATTAATTCCTAACGATCAGCTGATTTAATTGAACAGCTGTTAGGCTTTATTTTATTTATTTTTTTTGTGTTTAACGTCCGACTATTATGCACACTTGGACTAATACAGACGATCGCTGTTAGGCTTTAATAAGTTTCACGTTATGTTGTTGAAAACTAGCTATGTTAATTTGTCGTGTTTTCGAACACACAAATTAAAATGACAAGGAAGAAACTGAAATGTTCAGTTTAAAATAAAAGAAATTTACAGCTCGGAGTTGCTCTAAATCAAAAATACAACTTCGGATTGTTTTTATTTGTTTCAAAACTGAATTTCTTAATTTTCAAATTGTGTACACTGACATGAGGTATGATTCTTTATATATAATATAGGACCACTTGATTTTTTCGATAACTTTTAAGCAGTTTTTAGTGAATATCATTTGGAAAATGAGCTGTCATCATGGTAACACCCAGATCACGGGTTCTTTCCGTTATATATATATATATATATATATATATATATATATATATATATATATATATATAAAGAGCTGCCTCGGTCGCCTAGTTGATAGCGTACTGGGCTTTCACCCCGAGGACCAGGGTTCGATTCCCGGCTAGGACTTGGCATTTTCATACGCTATAAATCATCCCATCGTCTTCATTAGCCCAAGTGTGCACAATAGTCGGACGTTAAACACAATATATATATATATATATATATATATATATATATATATATATATATCCATATATATATATATATATATATATACAATAAATATCGTTAACCAGCAAAATTCGTTCAACAGTTTCAAAATGGCGGTTTGAAAATTCACGAAGGTTTTATTGTAATATTTTTTGAAAATCTGATTTCACTATTGTAATCATTACAAACTGAATAAATTAGCATTTTGAATTTTCAAAATCCGTTGAAATTAAGAAATTTAATTTCACGGCGGTCAGGGTTCATTTTTTGTTAAAATGGTAAAATTAAAAAATGTATTTTGTAAATTTGCTTATATAGCGTAGCGAGACAGTTGCGTGTTGCGATTTTTTTAATATTAAAAAAATATAAATAGCAACAAATTCGTTTTGTTAAGTGTTTAAAGACTACATTTAAGCTCCGTGTGAGAGAAAAGTTAGTGCATTGTTTTTCGTCAATCTGTTAAAATGATCTCTTTATAAAAGATAATGTAGTCTTGAAATGTAGAGTTATGACCGTACACACCTTCTCTTGCATTGTCTGAAGGCGAAGAAAAACCTGATTCTTCTAGTCACCGGTGTCCCCCCGGTACAATCACATATTGCAGAAATTGTGTTCCGGCAATTTGCATAGCGAGCACGTACTCCGCGGTAAAGCTGGGAACTAAATACCGCAAAGAATGCTCTAGAATGTGGCCATAATTCCAACTAAGGGGCAGGACTCTGGACGCTGCCTCGGGGTATCCGATCCTTTGTATTCTGTGCAACGGCTGCAGGAACTGTTGGGATAGTTGTTTTACCAACTACTAATTATGTCCTTGTAAGAGCGTTGCGCATACCTTCTTGCGTTAAATTTATGTCACTAAAAAATGCGCCCAAATTTAGGAAAAAATTATACTTGTGTAACTCGGGGAGTTACCGACAGAAGCGAATCTTTTATTAATGATGTCTTTGCTGAATATATAATTAGTTTGTAACGGGTTAAAAATTAACCCTGTTACTAAATCGCACGGCTGGCCCTACGTAGGCTGAGATCAGGTAGCAAACTGTACAAAGGTCAGTTGACAGTTGTAGATAGGTACAGTGCAAAGGTCAGTTTGAGAGGGTATGACGCGCTTGTAGCCTAAGGCAAGAAAGCAACGAATGCAAAGGTCAGTTTGCAAGAGCTCCCATTAGCTACGCGAGGAAGAACCGCTCGATCCGAGCTCTGGGACCCGACTGACTAAGAACGGGTTTCTGCGCATGCGCGGCGCTCAACAGTATAAAAGGAGGCCGCTGTGGCTGCCAAGGGGCACTCGTTCGTCGACCGCCGACCATTCGATAACTTGGGGAGTCTTCCGCCGACCGCCCACGATAACGGGCAGTCTTTCGCCGACCGTGCAGTATAGAAAAACGCATACCGGCAGGAAACAGGTAGCGTATATCGAGGTGAGCCTTAACTTATAGCAGCAGTTATAAATCTTAGAAATTGGGCATTCCGAATCCTTGGCGTGTTAGGATTCCGAGAGCTCGAGAATAGCGTAGAAATTGGGCATTCCGAATCCTTGGAGTATTTAGGATTCCGAGAGCTCGAGAATAGCAACCACCTGAAAACCTAAAACTTCCTTACGCTCGAGAATATTGAGCACCTAAAACTTCCTTACGCTCGAGAATATTGAGCACCTAAAAACTTCCTTACGCTCGAGAATATTGAGCACCTAAAAACTTCCTTACGCAAGAGAATATTGAGCACCTAAAAACTTCCTTACGCTCGAGAATATTGAGCACCTAAAAACTTCCTTACGCTCGAGAATATTGAGCACCTAAAAACTTCCTTACGCTCGAGAATATTGAGCACCTAAAACTTCCTTACGCTCGAGAATATTGAGCACCTAAAACTTCCTTACGCTCGAGAATATTGAGCACCTAAAAACTTCCTTACGCTCGAGAATATTGAGCACCTAAAAACTTCCTTACGCTCGAGAATATTGAGCACCTAAAAACTTCCTTACGCTCGAGAATATTGAGCACCTAAAAACTTCCTTACGCTCGAGAATATTGAGCACCTAAAAACTTCCTTACGCTCGAGAATATTGAGCACCTAAAACTTCCTTACGCTCGAGAATATTGAGCACCTAAAACTTCCTTACGCTCGAGAATATTGAGCACCTAAAAACTTCCTTACGCTCGAGAATATTGAGCACCTAAAAACTTCCTTACGCTCGAGAATATTGAGCACCTAAAAACTTCCTTACGCTCGAGAATATTGAGCACCTAAAACTTCCTTACGCTCGAGAATATTGAGCACCTAAAACTTCCTTACGCTCGAGAATATTGAGCACCTAAACTTTCCTTACGCTCGAGAATATTGAGCACCTAAACTTCCTTAGGCTCGAGAATATTGAGCACCTAAAACTTCCTTTCGCTCGAGAATATTGAGCACCTAAATCCTTGCTCACATAAATTTGCGCAGCTAATCAATATTCAAATACAAAGCCCCTATTGGCGATGATGATTTAAACATGGGTGAGCAAAATCATGAAATACTGATTTTGTCGATGAGCCCAATTTATAACTGAGCCAAAACCTTAACCTGCATTTGAACCCTGGCGAAGCCTATGAATGCGGACGGCTATCCGGCATTTAGTCGTAACGCGAGCGAAAACGTTACAATTTTGGCGCCCGAACAGGGACCTTGATTATAGTAACTCGAATTTACGAAAAATAATGTTATACTGGTACCCGAATAAACGATAATAATTGAACTAAAACGAATTTATGAAAATACCGTTGTATTCGAATTGAATATAATAAACGTTATTAATTAAACTACCGTTATAATTGGCGCCCGAACTCGAAAAACAAATAAGCTATAGTTACCATTTATATAAATAGTATACGATGTTGTTCCCCGTTTCGTTTACTCGTGTTCTTCGTTTTTTCACGGTCACATTTCACCTGATGGAAGGTGATGGCTTTAATAATGACATCCGAACGCAATCGGATAAAATTCCGCCTACAACTAATCCAGCAGTAGTTCCGAAGGTTACTGATAAAGACAATACGACTAGTTGGATATACTATTTAAAGAAATTTCAGCTACAAAAAGAGTTATCGAAATACGGCCTATCCCGTGAAGGTCGTACCGAAGATTTACGCGAAAGATTATCTGAGGCTATAAAGTCAGGAAAAGAGATGATCTCGCCGAATGCGCAGCAACAGCGCTCGTGGGAGGATGACGACGAAACCGCTCATGAAATTTCGAAAGATAAAACTTCCGGCCGACAACGACGAACAGAAGAAGAAATCGATGTACGAGAATTATTGGGATTACCCATAGATGCAGACGCTAGATTAGTCCGGTTGACTATCGCCGCTCTTAAAAGAGACTCTGAAGTAAAGCCTTCGCGTCTCCCCGAAAGAAACAGGATCCCTAAGGAGACTGTATCTACACACGGATCGGAAAAACTTACGGAAAACTCAGAATCGGATTCGGCCCAAATATGTGATTTAGTTAGAAAGTGGAATATTAAGTTCGATGGTAAAGGGGATGCCATATCATTCCTAGAAAGAATCAGAGAGTTACAAGAAGCTTACGGCATAGAATCTAAGCGTTTACTATATGCATTGCCGGAATTACTTACAGGAAATGCTTTACTCTGGTATCGAAATAACCGAGCGTTCTGGGAATCATTTAGAGATTTGATTCAAGATTTTGAGCGTCAATATTTGCCACTAAGATATCACTATAACTTAGAAGATGAAATAAGGAATCGTACACAAGGCAAAGACGAACCATTCCGCCATTTTGTGGTGGCCTTATCTACGTTAATGCGCAGGAGAGGTGGGTACTCACGAGAGGCCCAAGTTGAACGTATTTATTCGAATATGTTGGCGTCCTATAAAATGTACATTCGACGTAGAGATTTTGAAGGACTTTCCGAACTTTATAGGTTAGCCGAGGAGTATGAAATTTTTCTCCGGGAGAGAAATAATTATAGGACTCCTCCAAGTCCGGCCGAAGCACTAACAAAGGAAACAGCGTACTATCCCCAAGGAAAGCGGTCTAAAGACTATGATATTAATGTTATAAATAGTTTAACGACTCGGTCGACAGAACCTGCAGAGAAAATCGGACGAAAACTACCCATCGATGAGCCTCAGAGGCATCTACAGACGAGCAGGGGTACACGTAACTTTCCCCGAGAGAATTATAGAGCGCATAGATTATCTTCGCCCAATCGATTAACGAATTTTACGGACTTCAAGAAACACGAAAATATTTCGCGAAAAACCACTTTAACCGACCGTAAAACAATCGTTTGTTGGAATTGTGACCACGAAGGCCACATGTTTAGGGACTGTGCGAAGCCCAGAAAATTGAAATGTTTTTATTGCAAACGAGAAGGAATTCGAACCACCAGCTGCAACTGTTGGTCGGGAAATGATTCACGAGTTCGAATAAGGAAGGCACCTGAACCCCGACATTCAAAATTTACGACCTCCAAGGAGTGGAATGACTGGATAAGGGAGGTGAAGATTCGCTCTAATAGTGCCAGAAATGAAGCGCAGGATAACCGACCTGGTACGAAAATGACTTTTGAAAATAGAACAATCCCTGCCCTAAATAGAGCAGCAGATACTTTATCGCCTTACCAAAAGAACAAAGGGACGGAACTAGGCCTCATAGATGTGCCAATAGTACCTCGCAAAGCTCAAAATTCCGAACGCTCACGAAAGAATAATAGGATCCCTTCACGTTGTAGTAATAAACCCCGTAAAACATGGTACGATAGCCACTGTGATCGAGGAAATGAAAACCCGAAAGCATTTTCAAATTACCTAATCCAGGATGGGCAATTATTTCGTCATATTCCGCCAAGAACTGCAAAATCGAAGACAGACCCTTCATATAAGAGGAAGTTGCGTGTACCAGTGATCCAAAGGATCAGATTTTCAAGAAAACCACTACACGGAAACATCCGAACACCGAGGAGTAAAGACGGAGTTCCTGGAACATTATCTACCTGCCAGACGAAAATCACAACCAAGACGGAAGAAAATTGTTTTTGCCGGACGGACGGTTGGTACGAGTCAGTATTAAAGGAGCATGTAAGGAATATAAAACAAAGTTCAGCAGGGATAAGCAGTACCCTAATTCTTATCGACCTTAAAGTAAGTAAAGATAATAAAATTCGTTTGTAAAAAGGTTGTAAAGCAGATTATTTTGTACGTCAATTAAACTTTGTAAATTAACCAAAGTCAATATACAATGAACTTTGAACTAGCTCTGTTCAGAGGATATACGTTTTTAGATGTACTTTTTGAGTTTATTCTTCATTTTTATTTGTGGTAGTAAGTAACTCCACTTTAAGTTTACTACGGAAAGAAGTTTTTGTTCAGTAAAATAAGTGAATTTTTTTCTTTCTTCTTTTTTCCACGAGGAAGTAAGAGGGGGATGTAACGGGTTAAAAATTAACCCTGTTACTAAATCGCACGGCTGGCCCTACGTAGGCTGAGATCAGGTAGCAAACTGTACAAAGGTCAGTTGACAGTTGTAGATAGGTACAGTGCAAAGGTCAGTTTGAGAGGGTATGACGCGCTTGTAGCCTAAGGCAAGAAAGCAACGAATGCAAAGGTCAGTTTGCAAGAGCTCCCATTAGCTACGCGAGGAAGAACCGCTCGATCCGAGCTCTGGGACCCGACTGACTAAGAACGGGTTTCTGCGCATGCGCGGCGCTCAACAGTATAAAAGGAGGCCGCTGTGGCTGCCTAAGGGGCACTCGTTCGTCGACCGCCGACCATTCGATAACTTGGGAGTCTTCCGCCGACCGCCCACGATAACGGGCAGTCTTTCGCCGACCGTGCAGTATAGAAAAACGCATACCGGCAGGAAACAGGTAGCGTATATCGAGGTGAGCCTTAACTTATAGCAGCAGTTATAAATCTTAGAAATTGGGCATTCCGAATCCTTGGCGTGTTAGGATTCCGAGAGCTCGAGAATAGCGTAGAAATTGGGCATTCCGAATCCTTGGAGTATTTAGGATTCCGAGAGCTCGAGAATAGCAACCACCTGAAAACCTAAAACTTCCTTACGCTCGAGAATATTGAGCACCTAAAACTTCCTTACGCTCGAGAATATTGAGCACCTAAAAACTTCCTTACGCAAGAGAATATTGAGCACCTAAAAACTTCCTTACGCTCGAGAATATTGAGCACCTAAAAACTTCCTTACGCTCGAGAATATTGAGCACCTAAAAACTTCCTTACGCTCGAGAATATTGAGCACCTAAAACTTCCTTACGCTCGAGAATATTGAGCACCTAAAACTTCCTTACGCTCGAGAATATTGAGCACCTAAAAACTTCCTTACGCTCGAGAATATTGAGCACCTAAAAACTTCCTTACGCTCGAGAATATTGAGCACCTAAAAACTTCCTTACGCTCGAGAATATTGAGCACCTAAAAACTTCCTTACGCTCGAGAATATTGAGCACCTAAAACTTCCTTACGCTCGAGAATATTGAGCACCTAAAACTTCCTTACGCTCGAGAATATTGAGCACCTAAAACTTCCTTACGCTCGAGAATATTGAGCACCTAAAAACTTCCTTACGCTCGAGAATATTGAGCACCTAAAAACTTCCTTACGCTCGAGAATATTGAGCACCTAAAAACTTCCTTACGCTCGAGAATATTGAGCACCTAAAACTTCCTTACGCTCGAGAATATTGAGCACCTAAAAACTTCCTTACGCTCAAGAATATTGAGCACCTAAACTTTCCTTACGCTCGAGAATATTGAGCACCTAAACTTCCTTAGGCTCGAGAATATTGAGCACCTAAAACTTCCTTTCGCTCGAGAATATTGAGCACCTAAATCCTTGCTCACATAAATTTGCGCAGCTAATCAATATTCAAATACAAAGCCCCTATTGGCGATGATGATTTAAACATGGGTGAGCAAAATCATGAAATACTGATTTTGTCGATGAGCCCAATTTATAACTGAGCCAAAACCTTAACCTGCATTTGAACCCTGGCGAAGCCTATGAATGCGGACGGCTATCCGGCATTTAGTCGTAACGCGAGCGAAAACGTTACAAGTTTGAAGATGTGTTTACAAATATCTTTTTTTGTTTAAATAAATAAATACGTGAACCTAGCTTAGATATTATTTACTGTAGTTATAGTAAAAGATCAGTTCTTATATATTAATACGTAACGATATGCTGATTCCATTGAACAGCTGATAGGCTATAATAAGTTTCAGGTTATGATGTAAAAACTAGCAATATTAAGAACAATTACTATAAAGGTTTATATTAAATTCGAATTTATTATAAACGGTTACAGCTTGCACGTGTTCGTCAACTAAGGAAAAATACCGAAACCAAAGCACCACAACGTTTTCATATAATACGCGTGAACTGTTGTAGAAAATGAGGAAGAAAAAGAAAGCGACAGAAATAGACAGACTAAATTCGTTTCCTCGTTTCCGTTTCATTGAAAAGGTTCGGGACACGTTTTTTCTATTCACTCATCTCGCCAAAGCTAACAATCGCTGTCTCGTTTGTGTAAGGAAAGCGAATTCCATAAATAATTTCTTTTTCTTTTTTTTTTAACAATTCTGATTTCACCATCTTAATCTGAATTAAAATATCCGTTTGGCAGTTTATACTGTACTTTCAAATTAAAATAGAAAAAGAACCCTGACCGCCGTCAAATCGATTAATTTCAAAGGATTTAGAAAAAATTCAAAGCGTTAATGTGTGCGTTTTCAACGCCGATGACAATTGTGAAATCGGATTTTCAAAAATAATGTTGACTAAAGATATATTTTTAAAGATTTGAAATGGCCGGCATTTTGAAACTTCCGCTTGGTAACGAACTTGTCCATTGTTTATGCCAAGTGTTAAGCAAAGCGGACTGAAAATGAGAACGTGCGATTGATAAATTTAAAGGTCCCGGGTTTGTTCCATGATGTCCGTTCTAATACCTCATTTTCCCAGTGGAAATTCGCAAATAATTACTGTTGAAAATTCTCTACAATCACGTGAGCGAGACAGATGCGTGCCACGGTTAGTAACACTTACATAACCCTTGTTTGCATAATCGGATTTGGACCGTTAGAAGCAAGGGACAGAACCCTTAAATTAACCCTTTAGCCACTCTGAACAACCCTGATATCTTGAATATAAATGTGTTAATGAGATTTACCTTCGAGTTCACACTGGTTTTGATGTGTGTTTCTTCACTACTCTGTTTTGTTTAGAAAACAGTATGTCACTGAATATTGTCGTTTGAAACAGTCACACAGTGTAATTGAGGACATTAGGAAATCAAATTGGATGCCACAAAGCAGGCGTACGGACGCGTGGACCATGGGTACTTAACTAGTATGCAGGTACCAGTATAATATAAACCTCTTCTACATCCAGCCATTGTTAGACCTGATTGTCATGCAAAGATAAGGGCCTGAAAATTTTAATCTCGTGAATTTTAAAAGAGACTAAAGAGTGTCGCTTTATAAGAAAACAGCACGCTGTATAGCGAGTTGGTTTTAACGTTCGGTCCAGTAGTACAAAAGTCGTAATGTAGATAGCAGCACTGTGTCGTAGTAATGGTTGTTAACTGCATCTGTAATTAAGCTTTCAATTGGTTAGAAATATTCTCAAATTTTAGTAAAACTTATTGATACGTTCGGGATAGACATAGTCAAACTATTGTCAACTATTTGAGAACATTCGATTTAAGGACGCCAGAAGAATAACTGATGTTCGTTTTACTAAAACTGAGTGATATTTTAGGTTATATATATTTTACGCAAACACACAGAAGCAAACAAACAAACACAAACACACACACACACACATCCATAGTTACTCAATTTAAAAAAAGCGGTCCCTGTTTTTTTAATGTATTCCAATCGGTACTTTAACCCTAGGACATTCTTTAAAATAGTTAAATCGCTACATGAACCCTGCGACACTCTGTATACTAGTTCTCTCGTTCTTTGCAATATTGAAATCCACGCCCGTTACACGTTTTACTTCAACACGTTTCTATAACGTGTTAAATGTTACGAGTTAAAGAAACCGAACATGGTAGCAGATCGGCTG
Organism: Callitettix versicolor; assembly: GCA_022606455.1. Taxonomy (NCBI): domain Eukaryota; kingdom Metazoa; phylum Arthropoda; class Insecta; order Hemiptera; family Cercopidae; genus Callitettix; species Callitettix versicolor. The sequence goes on from CM040184.1 coordinate 35,752,486, forward strand.
CCACAGCCTGCTTGATAGCGTGCTTAAGTAAAATCCAATGCTTCTATGACCGCCTCCGCGCCGCTAGTGAATTATCTAAAAGTAGGCTAATAGCGCTCGAATAAAGTTGAACTTAGTGTAACTACTGTTTCTCGTTACGCCAGTCGATATGTTACAAAATGTACCTGATTACGGGGAATAAAATTACCGACACACAGTGATTCTGTATTTCATTGAATCGAGTTACTTCGCAGCTGTTCGTGTCAGTGTGCCCAGCTGTGGGGATTTTTTCCCCACAGTGGGGAAATTTACAACTGGTGGAGAAATGTATAAAAATTTCGTACATTTGGGGAATTTAATTTTCGTATTTAGATGCAGTTTTTTTTCGAAAATGTAACAAACCAATAAAAGATACCCAACTAAACAGGTTCACGGTTATATTACACAGTCATTAAATATAAACGTACTATAATGATCACTGTTATAAGAGGTATGTGAGCGCTCGCTGCTGGTGACATCTTGCGGCAAAGTGGTCAACTACAGTTAAACAGATAATACTACTGTATATTTTCTCAAACGTATTCCCACTGTATTTGCAGCTTGCAGCGCTCATAGCGGAGAATAGTTCAATTACTTGAACTTCAGCCTCTGATATCGAGCACGCGTTTTGTAATGATGAATGTACTTCTTGTCGGTTTATATTCAGTGACACAGTTTAGCCAACACGTACCCAGCGCATGCGCACTAAACATTTCTGTATTTGTAATCTGTTATATTCTACCATGATTCGTTAGTTGTGAACAAAAGGCAGTTTTGACCCTTTAGTTGTGCGAGACGACAAATTTCGTTATCTGGTCACCAAATTTTACAAGTTTTCTGCAGGTTGCAAATTTAACAACCGACAATTTGCAAATTTTGAAACACACACACACACACACACACACACACACACACACACAACCTTACTAAATAACATACTATTTTCTGTTTATAGCACAAAATGTTTTATTATTATGTTCATGGAATATTTATGTTATTATTACTATTTATTGGTACAATTGCCATATTTGATTTGTGTAGCCTATACATACTTACATAGCCTATGCATACACCTCGTTTCAACAGTATGGGTCAACATTCTCTAGAGTCTAACTTAAAACGTATAAACTTAGCACGTTGAAGTTCGCAATTATGGCCCGATTTCATTAAAACTAGGCACAAAAATCGATTGTGATATTAACTTAGAAAAATTCGTTAACTAACAAAATGAGTTGTACAGTTTCAAAATGGCGGCAATATCACATCTTTAAAAATTCACAACTCTCTTGTCCTAACTTTTTTTGAAAATTAAATTTCCGTAATCACCATTAAAACTGCATACATTAGCATTTAGAATTTTCAAAATCCGTTGGAATTTAGAGATTTTTTTGGCAACGGTCAGGGTTCATTTTCGTATTTTCAATTCAATTTGAAAGTGTAAATTGTTAACATATGAAAATTTTAATACCGATTATGTTGGTGAAAACAGAATTTTTAAAAGGATAAGGTAAAGAATTATATTGATGGAAATTCGCTTCTATTACGTCAGCGAGACAGCTGCGTGAGCGATCGTACAATTTCGTCTCGCCGTTGGTTTTCAGTACGCTCGTACAAGCACATTATGCTGGAATACCGTACTGTCCGGTTGTAATTGAAATCTAAAATGCCAACATCGTAAAAGAACATCCAAATTTTACTACAGGGCAAAATTTACTCTGAAAACATTTCCCTGAAGACTCGTTGAACTCAGTACAAGGAATTAAATTTAAATTTAAACGCAGCTCCATTACGGGGCCACAAAGGAGCGAGCCACTTTCCTTAAGACTTGATGCTGAAATAATTGAGGAACTTATACGTGAGACTTGAGCCAATGTTTTCATGACAAAAGTGTTTTTAATGACAAAACCTTATTTTACGTGGTGTACAATCAAACACCGTTCAGCGGCGTTTTAGAGGTAATCAAAATGTCGTACGATGCGGTAAAACGCGACATAAACATTACTTGATTTGTTTTATGTATTTAATTTTCGCAGTTTCCATTTGCAAAGTTTATAATCGCGAATTGTTTGATACCTTAATGTACTATTATATAAAGCAGTTACTAAGTGTAACTTTTGCTAACTGGCCGCCTCGGTGGCCTGGTGGATAGCGTACTAGGCTTTCACCCCGAGGACCCGGGTTCGATTCCCGGCGAGGGCTTGGTATTTTCATACGCTATAAATCATCCCATTGTCTGCATTAGCCCAAGTGTGCAAAATAGTCGGACGTTAAACACAAAAAAAAAACTTTAGCTAACTGTGAATTTATTTTACGTTTACAGGGTGCTTCACAAAGTCATACAAAGAATCCGTTGACGTGTTGGAAGCGAATTTCCAATAATATTGTTCTTAAATGCGATTACTCTATCATAACGTTAAAGGCGTCTGATCGAGCAAAAATAAATTTTTATCGATTTACACATAAACTATGAAGTTCTTTTTCAAACATCCTATGTAATACTTGGATGCTCAGTTGTTTTCTTACTTGCGTGAGACACCATAATTGTTACCAACTCCATACTCAAACATTTCCATTTTCTAGAGATCATCACGCAAGAAATCAAACACATTTTTCAACAGCTGGCCAATCTTAATCTTCTGCGAAGGTGTTTGAGACAAAATTCACAAAATTGTAATGCATCATTGAACAATGTTTTATGGTCGCGTATACCAAAAAGAACATTTGTTATCATAGAAACATTCAAATTTAGTGTTTTTGATGCGATATTGTCATACAATGAGGGTTATGTGACGAAACTAAAATGTATGGAATATTTTGAAAAATAGCTGAACTATAGTAACTTTGAAGCTTTAAAAAAAACAGACAAGCAAGAACTGTTATAAAAACAAGCTAGAAAATCTATAACAAAAGGAAGAAGACGCATACAATCCCAGCTATAATGCTGGACAAAACTATTAAAATATAAGTTGTCCAATTTAATAACAATTATTTTAGTTTTTTTTAAGTTTCCCGAAAAACTAACTTTTTAAGATGTCAGATATCTCAAAAACCGTTAACGATATCTTTAAGAAATTTTTATTTCAACTCAAATGCATAGAAAACTAATTCCGCACACTAGAATTTCAAGATATTTTTTAAAGTAGACAAAGATAAAAAAGGTTTTTTAAAATTTTAGAAAAATCATATATATGATGGCGATCGGTTGTATTGAAAATACAAAATAAGCCCTGATGGCTGTCAAATTTCTTAAATACAAAGAGTGTTGACGATTCAAAATATAATGCACGTAATAAGTACCGGTGAAGTAAGTTTTTGAAAAATATTTAAGAAAAAAAAGTTATGCATTTTTAAAGAATTGAAATTTTCACAGTTTTGAATTTCGCCGGTTAACGAAAGTGCCCAAACTATTACCAATATCGATTTTTGCGTTAAGTTTTGAAACAAACCGGATTAAAATTAAAAACGGGAAAAGAGGTCAGGATCTGCGCTCATTTTAAGATCCCAGATCATAATGACCACTTCAATAGCTCATTTTTAAATGGAAATTCGCTAAAAATGTATTAGTGAACCGTTTTTGTAACATAATTAATTACAGCTTTAAATGAGGTTAGAAAAAAGGTTAACTTATTTGGGGAAGTAATTGTAGGGCGAAAGTTATTGCACCATTTCTTTTCTTGTTTTTTTATAACAATAGAGTGTAATAGCTGATAGATATTAAGAAGATACACTTTAAATTAAAGGTATGCTAGTTTGTATGTTGGTTTTTCAAGAAATATGAATAATAAACCTCTTTAATAAATTAAGTAATAACGTAATTAGGTACGGAATTACTGTGTTAAAGTGGCTGATTGGATGAAGCTAAACACATGATTCAACTGCCTCGGGTGGTATTATCAGACACTCCACGATGAGAAGAAGTAGTCTATATATATACAGTGAAGAATTTAGTGTCGTTTGAAAAATTAGAACATTCGATTCAGGCAAGATTGAAAACTTTTTTTATTTTGAAGGATTACTTAAAAAAAGCATTTTTAGTATGGAAAAGGATTAGATTAAATATAAGTTCTAGTTCGATTAGCAAATGCAATCCAAAGGGTTGGGTACTCACCAAAGAAAAAAAGGTTTTTTGAAAGAACATTTTTGAAGTTGTATAATTTTACACGTAACATCAATACAAACGCGTCGTTTAGTTTGTGCTCAGACAAAATTGCTAAGCTCAAAAATGTCCGTTTTTTAAAATATTTTGCTTAACGTTTATACTTTATGTCAGTTATACTAATGAGGACGAGGGATCAGCGTTAACGGTAAGGGAGAAGCAACGGGAACTAGAACTAAGAACCTCGAGGTACGCAGTTCAGAGACGCAGCAGACTGACCGGTGCTTTAGTCACATCGACCACCGATTCCCCTATAAGGTTCAAACAACCCCTATAAATATGTAATTATAAACACAATTGCTTTATGTAATTTAATTTATTTTACATTCAGCTTCGTGCTCAATCATTCCTCTTTTTAAAAGAATTATAACATTCCTAAAGAAAATATGTAAATATAAATTTTCGTAATTTTTTCTAGGTTTAAGTCAAACTCTGGCCAACTCTAGTTTTACTTAAAATCGTAAAAATCTCTTTTCAAAAATATCTGTTCAGACGCTAGTAGTGTCTTAGAAATAGACTTTGTAACGTAAATATTTTTCAAACTGAAATACTCACATTTGAAGGTAATTATGACAAGCGCAATAACTGTAATAGATTTACGACTGGACTAAATACGTTTCGTGGATAATTACATTTAGAAAGAATATCGCGGGCCACGTGAAGTGAGCTTTGAATTGACCTTAATTGCCTCCCCCCCCAAACTGGTTCCAAGTTCCTTCCGGGCTTTGTGTGTTTTTGTGAGCATTATAGTACACACCCACCTCTGTGTTGCCTGTGACGTCATAGCGTGATGTGTTCTATTAATTACTTGTAACTTTCATATAAATGAGAAGCTGTAAACACCGCTCGTGTACTCGACTTCAGTTTGCATACTCTCGGGGTTTGTTCAAGCCTAACCTTGGGTATTTTTTTTAAATATATGTGCAGAAATATATATTTAGAAGTAAGTGGGTGAAGAATAAATATATATAAAGTATGTCGCATAAAATCCGGCGGAGGCAGCTGAAATGAGCAGCTGATGGGTTTAGTGATCTGTACCTCTAGCTCATACTACCCTCATTCATCAACTACAACACACACACACACACACACACTCCCTCTCTCTCTCTCTCTCTCTCTCTCTCTCTCTCTCTCTCTCTCTCTCACACACACACACACACACACACACACACACACATTCACTACTCTACATAACTTGGCTAACTCTAAAGTGTAAAGCCACCTGTGCTGATGGACTGTATGACACCGGCCTAATGACGTATCAAACTGAGCCCTGGGATACTTTAGCAACCTCCCAAGTACCTTAGCACTTATGGAGGGCTCTGTGCGAGCGGACATAATTTCCCTAGCTGCTCTTGGTAACATGAGTAAGAATGTAAATAGAATGAGCGGGAATTCACTGCTCAATAAAAAAATTGCCAAATTTGACACAACCTTCGCGATAAGTTTCAAGAGTAAGGGGAAGAAAGTGAACGGCAGTTAGTAGAACAAGCATCTGCAAGTACCTCAATAATGAATTGGGAAGTCATCTGTTGTGAATCCTCTAACTGTTGTGAAGTCTAACTAGAAGTGAATCCTCTCCAAATCCTAGACTCTATGAAGAGATTGGAGAAGGCGCTGTAACTGAGCATTTCAGAAATATTTAACCAGGCACAATAGATTTACAAGGTCGCAGTGTAACAGTAAACTTAAAAGTCATTCATTCACTCATTCATTTCGTATAAAACGAACCCATTTCTAACTAAATAAATGCCGTAAAAACAATTCAAAAACTTTTTCAGGTCCAATTATTCCCCCCCCCCGACTGTATGTTTTCCCCAGCTTTTTTGATTGATATCTAAACATTGCTTTAATCAAAAATTTGCTTCACTAACCTGAAGCATGTAATATATAGGCATTTTTGTTTTTATATTATACAACAAAAATTTGAGCAGAATATATTAATTGTGATAAATTTACGGGATTTTTTGGTTATAACCAGGTCCTCCATGATATCTAACGGACCCCAATGCAAATTATTTTATGGAATCCCTCCCACAAGATTACCAAACAATTATTTACACATTTAACCTACATGTTACTAAAGATTTACTCTCTAACGTTGTAAAATATTGTAAAGCGGAATGTATATTACTAAATCTTTTTTGGCGATATTGAATTACCATGAATATGAAAGCAAAACATAAAAATAATAAAAATATCAAGACATCTTAATAGTAGTATTATAAAACCAGGGTTAACTTAGTTTATGGTTCATTGATTTACATTAAATTCCAATGTGTACGAAAATTCAGAAACATCAAAAAATGTTTACTATTTATAATGGGATATTTTAATTCAATTTTGAAATTATTTTCTCTGACCCCGGCTCCTATCAAAGTCCCTGGTAATAGTGAACCTCCAATATAGTTTCTTCGTTATTGTTTGCGATAAAATTTTAATTTAAATTGTTGAATAAATTTTGAGGAAATTCGATTTCAAAAATTTGTTTTAACAAAACAAATGTGACTGTCGGGTGACTGGCTGACAGAAGTGGAAATTTAAAAAAAAATTAAGTAATTAATCTTCATTACCGATTTGTTTTGGTCCAAATATATTGTTGATCTTATTGTTAAATTGAAATTATACAAAATTGATATTAAAGAAAATGAACATTTACCAGCATCTAGTGTAACTGTAAAACTCAATCTTGTACAGAATATCCAAATGCTAATGCTCTAGTAATAATTGTCATGACAGGTCTAGGATATGTAGTATAGTGGAGTTCGTTAATAATTTAAATCATCATCAAATATATTATTTTTCGAGTCAACATCACTTTTTCTCAGCACATACTATTCGTACAGGCATAAATGAGGTAACTTTAGAACGACTTTTTAACCGGCTTCTGACATTGCAAAACGATTTTGCGCTACAACTTACTGTTTGTGAAAAATTTTAACGAAGACACTTTTTTAACTGTAATAGGCAAAACGGCAGCACATGCGCGGCATCACAAATCAGACAATATTTTGTATATTTTACGAAGCTAACTTATTAATCACGAATAGACAAATCCATTACAAATGCCTCTTTTATTCATAACATGCTTAGAACAATTTTTTTACATATTTACTTAAAAGTCACTGAACTCGTAGGTTATGTTGCGATAACGGTCTCCTTTTTCTGCCCGTCGTACAAGCCGGGACAAGCACTTCGAATACAAACATATGTTTTAGACACTGTGTTTACAGAAATATATTTGTGATTTCTCCTTCCATCGTGCATTTATTTATTGTTAATCCATCGTTTTTCGATTTATTTTTTAAACATGTTTTCTCTTCCTTCAACAACCGCCCTTACCCCAACGACTACTCTTATTCAAAAGGCTGTCTTTACTTAAAACTTTCATAGTGCGAAATTTCACTCGGGCCCCTGGTATTAATTATTAAATTATTTATATCCATAATTTAAAAAAAATAATATTAAATGTAAAAAAAAGTTAAGGTCAGTAACGGGTGTTGAACTTACATCCTTCAGTTTCGTAAGCGTAAGTCATAGCTTTGAGCCACGAATGCACATAGAACGATCGGCTTACTGGTAGGCTTAAATTCACTTCAAGAAAACTAATAATTTGTATATTTCACGTTTTCTTATATGTTACTTTGGTCCACGTAAAAATAAAAATATTTAAACATTTCACACCTGTGGACTATTTAAAAAGTATTTCCAGAATGACTTTTTGTAAGACTTGATTTAAAAAAAACACCATAACTGGGTTACATGAGAGTTTCATGTGTGTTACTCCCGGTAATTCTGCGAAGACATCCCAGACCGCCAGTCTAGACTGTGGACTGGATGACTTTATCGGAGTAAAGTCCCGGTGACGGGTTCTTGGAAGTGATATCAAACCGAGTAAAACTTGTTTATGAGCACATAAAATTATGCAAATCATTTCGCAATGAAATTCAGAACCACCGCGGAGTTAAGTAAATTTATTTTCACTTTAAAGTTTTGTCTCGTTCAATTTGTCTTTGGCTCCGGTAATCAGGCGTGTGGTTTTACTTTCAGCAATCCTGATTGGATAAATTATCCTTTATTTAGGAACAATTGAGCTGCGTGGCGTCTGGGTGAAACAGAAATTATTTTGTAACGCTTTATGTTCCATTTTTTCATCGTTTCATTTTTCGTTTTGTTTCTTTCTTTAAAAGAAGGTGCTTGGGGTGTACTTTATGAAATTACAACTTCTTCAAACTTTCGCGATTAAGATAGTGAAATAAATTGTATATTTTCAGAATGATGAGCTAGGGTTGTAGTTCAATTTGAAAAAATGTAGCAGAAAAGGTGATTTTTACATCTCGACAGAGAAAATCAGAAATCATTTTATATCGCTTTATTAAACTGTTTCATTTTTTTTTTTCTTTTTTTAAAAAAGTTGCTTGGTATGCTTTATGAAGTAATAACTTTTTCTGCAAACTCTAACGACTAGGCCAATGAAACAAATTGTATATTTTTACTATCGTGCAGTCCTTTAAAGAGATTTGAGAAAATATAGAAGTTGATTTTTATACCGTGACTGAGCGAATCAGAAATTATTTTATGTCACTTTATTAATTATTTATACATTTTTACAGTTTTTGTTTACATCTACTGTACATAATGTTTTGTAAACATCTACTGTACATCTACTGTACATGTTTTGTTTTACTGTACATAATATGTTTTTGTTTACATGTAGTAATTGTTTACATGTATAATTTGTTTATACATTTTTACAGTCAAACAAAAATATATTATTTTTGTATTATATAATACAAAAAATATAACAAAACAAGTCTTCTATTTTTTGTTTTGTTTTTTTGTTAAAAGTGGTGCTTGTTGTATTTCATGAAAGCATAACGTTTTCTTCAAACTGTCAACGAAATAAATTATATATTTTCAATATAGTAGCTAGAGGTTGCAGTTCTGTAGACAGAAAAAAAAAAAATGGAAGAAAGGATGATTTTTCCGTAAACTGTTAAAGAACAAAACACTCTTACTACGATTTGGTTAAAACTATAAAACTATTGTATTAAAGGTATCTGTTATACAAAATATGTATAGGCCTAATTATTCTTCAAACTGACTGATTATTGTGATGAAAACTGGTTCGAATATCATTTAGGATACACTGTCTTCTCAAAAATAGCGTATTGTTGGTTTGGAAACTATTGCTGAATTTAGAACAGAAGAAACTTGGAACGGATGTTGCCGAACACAGCCGAAGTAGCTGTCGGCTACAGTGTTGCCAAATTGTTCAGCGTACACAACTCTATCGAGTCTTCGCAAATACAGTACCGAGTACGGTACAGTTTGAAACAAACATTTAATTTTTGTAATACATTAGTTAGTTGAAAGTGTTGTGCTAGGTTTTCAAAAATGTGTATGAAAATTAAATTTAGAATAAATGCACGTGGTAGAAATTAAACTCGGTAACCATGGAAACTGCTCGACGATTGGAGGCAGAGCGAGCCTTCCGAGGTACTTCAGATGTGTTCGGCAACGTTCGTACCTATACACTTCTGTTATAAATTCAAGTACGACAAAATAAATTTAGAATTGAAAGTTGCAAAAATACATACTTATAAAAAATCCGTAAACAGGTGTTTCTCAAATTGTAACCTCGTGACGAATTAATAAGCATTTTAACAGTTGCAGTCGTGAAGCGTAGAATCCAATCAAAATCGCTGTAGACGTTTAGAGATATGTTTTGTGTTTGACCACAAACCAAGTTCAAATAAAAAGATATTTTTTTATACAGAGATGAGTACAGATATAGCACTGAACAAACCATCTTCTGTCTGTCTTATATCAATTAAAATTGTATAAACCACATTTCTAATTCCTTCGCACAACGTTTTTTTTTTATAAAACCTGCACAGTACAACAGAAAAACACTATAGTGTTTATTTGTTCTAATATTTCTAAAAACCAAGGGGTCCATGCGAAATTTCACATTATGAAAGTTTTACGTAAACATAGCCTTTTAAGTAAGAAGCGAAAAGCACATTAAGGCTATTAGTGCCTTCCTAAATGTAAGTGTGAGTGTAAAGTGTTAAAGTCGTAAGTATAGTGTTGCAAGTGTAACTATGTGTTAGACTCGGGTACCGCGAAGGACGTCTAAATCCTCTCTATAGGGCAGCGGTCTGCACCCCCCCTGCGGGGTTGAATAAGAGTACTCGTTGGGGTGAAGGCGGTAGTTGGAAGGAAGGTAAAACATGTTAAAAAAATTGATCGAAAAGCGATCGGTTTGAAATAATAATCACAAATGTATGAGTCATTCTAGTATATACATTTCAATACAGATACCTAATTGTCTTAATAACGTTTTTACAGGACATTACAATACCTCGTTGTAGACGTTATTTGATGTAAGAATGTAATCTTCTTGTACTTTTTGTATTTCATTTTATTTAATGGATACAAACATGTTAGTTGATATAGTTACCCTTGAAGAGGCTACATACAATTGTCCGTAAGTAAAGACGACATATAGTAAATAAAATCCTGCTTTTTGAAGTGGTTGTTCGTGCAACGTGTTTATAGTGATAACAAACGCAATTTTAATAGGTAACTGTTTTCTAGTCAATTGAAAAGGCATGTTTGATAACCTCTAACTGTATTTTGAAATTTTAATTGTCCTTCACATTTTATGATGTCCGTATTAACAATAGATAAATGCATAATGGAAAGAGAAATCACAAATATATTTGCGTAAAAACCGTGTCCAAAACATGTGTTTGGTATTCGAATTGCTTGTCCCGGCTTGTACGACGAGCAGGGATTGGGGATAGTCAATGGGGGAACATAATCTATAAGTTTAAAGACTTTTAAGTAAATATTGAAATTATTCTAAGCACATTATGCCTAAAATAGGCATTTTTAATTGCCTATTCGTGATTAATAAGTTAGATTCGTAAAATATAGAAAATATTGTCTGATTTGTGATGCCGCGCATGCGCATCCATGATGCCGTTTTGCCTGTGACAGTTAAAAGTGTGTTTTATGTTAAAATGTTCCACAAACAGTAAGTTTTAGAGCAAAATCGTTTTGAAATGTCAAACGCCGGTTAAAATATCTTTCTAATGATACGTCATTTATGCCTATACGAATAGTATGTGCTGAGAAAAAGGGATGTTGATTCGAAAAATAATATATATGATACAGTAGGCTATATAATAAAAAAAGAATTTGAAAGCTTGACCAAAATAAGTAAATATCTAAACTACAGTATATAATACTTATGATTCATTAAAAACATTCACTGTGAAATTATTTATTATTCCAATCGAAGGGCAACAATAGAAATCGTTTCCGCTTTTCCAAATCATTATCGCCGTCAATAACGCATTCTCTCCTACTCCACTGTTCTAATCACCTCCATTCATTCCACAGACTTGGAATTAATGAGGCACTGATACCCTTCTTTAGTTTCTAAGTTATAAAAGGACCATCTCCTCGGCGAGACTTTTGTCCAGAAGAAATCTCACGGACAGTGTTAATTGGATTGCGCAGGAGAGGCGCCAGGACGATTTCCTTCGGGCGTTCCTCGTCAGCCACTGCCGCTTTCGATGTTTTCCTTTTTAAAAGTCAGTATCGATAGCCGAGTCTACGCGGTGGACACCTGTTGGAACGTAAATCTATATTAAGAATGTTTTCAATTACGCGATGTAAATTACGCGATATTTAAAAGCAATAAACAACAGTTTGGTTAATTTATTTATGCATATATTAGCTGTCGGCGAGGCTAAATAAAGATGGCTGGAATTAGTAAGGTAAATTATGTGACAGTAGTGCTATGGGTTTTGTCGGATATTCAGAAATTTTCGATTATACTTCGGTTATAATACTTTTTTCGATTATTTTTAACAAAAAAATGCATTAATTTTTAAACCGTTTATGTTTTAGTTATTGGACAATCTGCGCTGCAAAATTATCGCTTACGTTGACAGAATATAAATTCAATTTAAAATGCTTCTAAACTTACAAAAGTTCTTTACGCTATTGCGATGCACCGATTTCAGTTGATTTTTGACACCATTCCTTCCTTTTTATTAACTTTCAGGTTATGTTTACAGTTTGAATGATCAAAAAGAGCTTTCTGCCTGTTGATTTCATGACTGAGCTAGTGAATACTACCTACTTCTCTATCTATATAAAAGTCATTGTTCGTATGTGTCCTGTATAGACGCAAAAACTACTGAACCGGTTTCAGTGATTCTTATTAGTGTCAGGAGTGTTTAGAGTGATTTTACCGCAATTTCTCTACCCTTACCATTTTCAGAAGCAAGTCCGCATTATACGTTTGTGCTCCTATGACTCTGGAAGCAATTCCGTTTAAATTCTTTGTCATTTTTTGCTCGTAGAATGCATATATATAAAGCAATTGTCCTCTACAGTCGCAAAAACTACTGAACCAATTTCAGTGGTACTTATTAGTGCCAGAAGTGTTTAGAGATTGATATCACCTTAGTATCTTTTTCATAAAAAGGTATTTTTCACAGATTAATGAGTTTCGAGAGTAGTTTGAATTAAATTTGATAGGTAGTGCTGTTGTTTTGACAATTGGTTTTATTTACATTCTGACTTTTATAAAGTGAACATTAAAATACTGAAATCTAGTAATAGCAACATATATACTGAGCATAATGTTTAGAGTACATTAATGTATAAAATAACGCTTTTTAATAAAACTTTTACTCGGGCAACATTCCTTAGTAAAGTTAGTAATAAAATAAACAATAAAATAATGTTAGTGAAAAAATTAAACTCTTGAATGTTGTTTCATGGTTAGGTTTTCAGGGTAATGTCTTTAAAGGTAGGTTTTTACCGGACTTATGAGAAATATAACGCCACAGCCGGGCTGAAGTAACATTAATAACTGTTATAGCTAGAGTTACCGTACATCTTGGTTGACCGGAAGTCCCAGTTTTGGGCTCTTATCCTGGTGTCCCGGCCGAATTTGTGAATGTCCAGGTCAGCAGTCATGACAGGATAATAACTGTCATTTTAAAAGTTAAACTCTTGTGCAGATACATGAGATTATTAAGACTGGCTATTAATATATGTTTGGTAGTGTATAATAATATACTCTAGCTATTTAAAACAAAATATTAATCCGGTTTGCAGTGATCAGCGTGGTCGGCGCTTAAGGAATGTGGAAAGTATAGTTTTATGTGTGAGTCAATTGTAAGAGTTTTAACTTTATGCAAAATATTCTCTTGCTCAGATTGCTATGAAAAAAATAAACCAATATATTTTTTTAAGATATTTAAAAAAATTCCTTTTTGGAAAAAGTATGAATGGTTCATAAACAAGAGACAGAGTTATGTTTATGGTTAGTTTTCTAAAGAAAGAATTGCTAGTTACTTTTAAATGCTATCAAAGAGGAAAAAAAAGTTTTTTAAGTTGTCTACAAATACGCATTTGCAGTAACAAATTTCAAAAATTTCGTGGGAGAAACAACTGAGATCGTTTTACCCTCTCCACATTCAGCACGCGCGACATCGTTCGTTTGTGCGCATTCGCATTTCTAGTTCAATTTAATTCAAATTTAATACAAACATTGATTTTTAGTGGACAATAGCGCTACACATATAAATCTGTTTATCCGTTTCAAAATGGCTTCCATTCCTAATCTTAATAATTTATAACGTTTTTGAAAATGTGATTTTAACATCGTAATCAGCGTGAAAATCAGCATAAATATACATTTAAAATCGAACTCAGATTGTAAACGCTGATTAATATTATGGAATGATTTTCAAAAAGTTTAATGCAAAAAATATTGTTACTTTTCGGATTTTGACTCCCATCACGTTAGCGAGACAACTGCGGGCCGCGATTATTGAAATGTAATGAAGGAAATAAATTGCCTTTCCCAATGCTACTTTTAAATAAACACACAATATAACACTTACCTTAGATATGGAAATGTTACAAAAAATACTTTAGTAACAGGTGGGGACTGAAGAGGCATGTTGAAGGGTCACCGCCCTTCCCTCCATCTGTGCCCCGAATTGCAGAGTAATTGAGCTCGATCTATATCAGTCGACCTTTACGGATGACAAGATTTTGGGGTGCAAAAATTACTTCCTCCGTTTTCCCCTCCCTTACGTACGACCAATTCTACGGCTTTTTTGCTTGTGCTAATTCTTTTTAGTGTCTATTGATAAAGTATTTTTTTCAATTTATTACTCAGTTTTGCCCATCGAATTAACCGATTGTTTTGAATTTTAGTAAGAAGATACCTTGTTCAATGTCTGATCGACGTGTGTAAAATGTTTCCCCACTTAATTCCGTTTCAAGATGGCGGCCTTTGATTTAAGGACGACAGTGTATGCAATTTTGGCCAAATGCATTGAACGATTATTTTGAAATTTAGTAAGAAGATAGATATCTTGTACAATACCTGAACGACGTGTGTGTAATATGTTTTCATATTTAATTCTGTTTCAAGATGGCGGCCTCTGACGTAACGACGACGAGTATAGGCAATTTTGGTCAAAGGCATTGACCAATTGTTTTGAAATTTGGTACGATGTGTGTGTTTCCCCATTCACTTTCTTTTCAAGGTGGCGGCCTCTGATTTAACGATGGCGAGTGTGCGACATTTGGCCAAACGTACTTACCGATTGCTTTAAAATTTACTAAGAAGATACCTTTTACAATGCCTGAACGATGTGTGTATAGTACGTTTTCCCATTCATTTCATTTTCAATATGACCTCTGATTTAACTATGACAATTGTAGTTCCTGGTTATTTTTTGTATTTCAATAAAGTTGGTCCAATAATATGTTTGCTAAATATTATGGTAACCAGTTAAATTGGCGGAAAATGTTACAAGCGCGTTAGAGGCAGGAGCTATGGACAGGCAGTTATACAGCGAAGGTCTACTATTCTTTGAACTGCTATTACTTGTTTGTTTTTACAAGTACCGTAACCAAGCTTATGGAGTTTATCTAGAAAAAAGATGTCATTGTCCTTACACATTTTCTTTCTAGTTTTATTAGAAATCGTGTGCTTTTTTTCTATGAAGTGGTCAAAATTTTAATAGGATGAACCGTTCGGCCATTATTCCTGGAAATAGCCAAAAACTACAGTCGCCATCGTTAAATTATAGGCCGCCATCGAGAAACGTCAGTGAATGAAAACAAATCTTCGTCGTTCGGCATTAATATAAGGTATTTTAAAACAATCGGTCTATGCGTTTGGCAAAAACTACGTAACAAACACACAAACCAAATCCCAAACGGTCGCGTTGAATCAGACACCTCGCTTTATTCGTATGATGATAGCTTTGCTACAACTTTGTAATCTTTAAATTTGATTTCACTTGGTATTAAAATTTAGGTTATACCGAAACTTTCAATTTTAAGTTAAAGTTAACCAATTGACGGTAAGTTGGTAACACTAACGCAATAGAAAACTGAAATAGGTAAATATGCAGTGTAGGTTGTCCTCGATTCTATGGTATTTTTTTTTATTAAGACGCTTTATTACGTGCCTAAAATTCAAAATATAAAAGCGCGGAAAACACGAAACGATAAAAGTAAAAAAATAATAGAGACCCACATAACCTCAAAATTACTACCGTGCAAAAGTAGGTAGAATGTATCTGATCGTTAAAACGATAAAATGCAAAAGTAGGTAAAACGTATCTGATCGTTAAAACGATAAAAAACTTTTTTCTTTTTTCAAAAAAAGTAGGCTACTGAAACCTAACTGACACGGTTATTGGATGGTGAACCTAACTAACACGGATGTTGGATGATAAAAATATCTTTATTAAAATTAATAATAACCTAACTGATACGGTTGTTGTGCCATAAAAACACCTATATTATTTTTAAAGAATACCCAATAACCTAAATAACACGGTTTAAGGGTGATAAGAAGTCCTTCATTATTTTTTTTAAGTACCTGACATGGTTGTTCGGTGGTGAAACTAACTAACACGGTCGTTGCGTGAAAAAAACACTTTTATTTAAAAGAAATTATTCTCGATAACCTAACTGACACTGTGTTGGGTGAAAAAGCTATTTAATTGAACTAATGGTTATCCTGTACGTAGCGTGTTTTTTATAGCTAAAACGATAAAAAAAACTTTCATTTTTCTAAATGCTTAACCTACGGGGAAAATAGGCAAATCGCTAAGTTCACAAATAACGGACGCCATTTTAACAATGTTTTCATTACGACAACGAACCAACGAAAAAAGAATTAACGTTAACATTTAGTAATGGCTGTCAGAATGTGTAATGAACAGTAAGTATCCCACATGTAGTTAAAAATAACGCGCATGTAGTTAAAAATAATGCAATGTAAATGCAATGACGCCACAATATAGTTCCGTAAAAAACGGCCTAAACTCGTAAGTAATCTTTACAAAAAATGTATTTCGCTCCTGAATATGTGTTCATTAGATAATAAGGTATTAAATAAAACAAAGAAATATTCAAAAATCACTACTTCAACAGAACAGCCCACACTGCCGTTAAATATATTGCACGGCTATCAGACTGTAATGTGTCAACTCGTAGTCGTGGTTTTTTTTAATACGAAACGGTGTGTGGTTTTAATGGGACTGTACGTGAGAAAGTGTTTTGGGTTGCTAAACATTTGGCAGTGCATGAGCACGTATTTAATATGAGAGCAGTCAAAACACGGTCTCCCACCCACTATTCCCCCCGCGCTTTCATTCATACTTTTATGGGTCGGTTTGCGGGGTTAATTCTACAACCAGCAGTTTTTTTATCGCTTTCGCGACTATAAAAAAAATATTAATCACTTTCGTCAAAACAACGCTGACTGGTCGACAATTGTTAATAAACCTGATGCTTAACAGAAATAAAAATTTAATTAATACACAGTTACTTAAAATGCCTAAAAAATTAAAAAGTCTGTAATTAGGTGTGACTCCGTAGTGGAATATATTCATTTTGAGGTCTACGAGTATATGAATATATAAAAAACTACATTTTTCTATGAAGTTAGGCTGCAGTCACCGAAATTATTGTTTAAATAGACTGTTATTACGTTTCAAGTGATTTATCTCAATTTTCTAATTTGAACATTTTTTAAAGAATCGTTCGTGTGTTTTGATGTTTAACAATTGCTTACGTATATATTACTATGTACAAGGACATAGGCGTATCCAAGGGAGAGTTTAGGGGTTGTAACCCCATTGATAAAAAACTTGAAGATTTTTAACACATTTTCTGATATTCAAACGACAGTTTGTTTACGTTTTACGTCATTATTTGTTTCGCAACAAACCCCAAACCTAATAATAAAGCAACTAGTTTTTTTGTAAATCTAGTTGTTAAACAGTAACTTTTAAGATTTTGTGTGTGTGTGTGTGTGTGTGTGTGTGTGTGTGTGTGTGTGTGTGTGTGTGATTGAATAACCGAAAAGTATTTTAAAAACATCCTCAAATTATAGACGTTTTCCTAAAAAAAAAAAACAAACATAAGAATAAAGTTGCCCTCAGAAAGCTTTAAAACTCGCCATTTTGCGTTTAAGTTTGAAAATGTTATCAGGAGAAGAAACCCCGTTAATGATAATCCCCCCTTGAACATCCTAAATAAGCCTATGTACAAGAATGAATCAGCTGACTTACGTGTCGTCTGCACTGCCGCGACGCGGATTGTACATTTTGAAGCTTTCAGTTTGAATGTCCCAAATAAAAAAATGACTCGAATATCGTATTCTACCGCACTACGAAAGGTCGAACGGTGTAAGAGAACTTTCTAAAGTTGTCGATTAAATTGGCAATACACGTTTTTACTGAGGCCGGTAAATACAGATATGTAAGTTATTAAAAAACCTGAAAAAACTTAGTTTGTAAATTTGTTGAGATATTTGGAACCTATCATGTAGAAATTAAGGAGGGGTATAAACGTAAACATTTCAATTTTTGAAGAATTCTGGCTACTCTATATAAAACTCTTTATGTACAAAACTATATATATATATATATATATATATATATATATATATATATATATATATATATATATAGGCTATATATATCCCCACAAGCAGGTGAAGACTAGCTGCATCTATTGAGAGGACTTAGACGTCCCTCGCGGTACCCGAGTCTAAGACACACAACACTACACTTACGACTTTAACACTTTACACTCACACTTATATTTAGGGAGGCGATAATAGCCTCATTGTGCTTTTCGCCTTAAAATAATTACACACACACACACACACACACACACACACACACACACACACACACACACACACACACACACACACACACACACACACACACACACACACACACACACACACATACACACACATATATATATATATATATATATATATATATATATATATATATAAAATTCGGAATCATTATGATTTCTGGTTTCAAATGTTACCCCACACTAGGTATGTAAAAATTTAATAAATATTTGTTGTCATTAAACCTACACTTTTCCTGAGTTCGAGCAGCTACAACGATCATTTTCGCCAAATTTTATAGTGATCGGTCACACTGTTTAGTAGTAAGTGCGTTAACGACAAGTTTCGTAAATATTTCTATGAAAGAGCGATCCATTTGGTTTTTTACATGAACTAAATGTAAAAAACGTAAACATTGTTAACTTTGAACATTTAATTCTCGCCGGTAAGTGAAATTAAGGGACAAAACAAAAATACCCTTCCGAACTTCATTCTGCTTATACTGACCCAGTGTTGTTTCCACAACCTTATTTATGTGAGAATTCATTTTAAAAGTTCCCAGTTCATAATTTCATTGTTTATCCGATCGTGACAGATCCTGTAAACAGTCAGCTGTCAGTCAGTACATGTCCGGGCCTTGAAAACTCATTCAATGACCTCAGTGTTTATTTAGGCCAACGAGACGTTCTTGGGAATGTAGGAAATAGTTTTTTTGGCTTGAAAGTAAGAACAGAGGAACATTTCGTTACTTACCAAACAGCTGACTATTGCAACTTATGTTCTTTCTAAGTTTCATCTCATTACGGGAAAATTACCTGTTATTTAACGCTAAATTAATCTGTATAATTTTTGACACACTCGTACATCTAACGCAAAAACATTGGTTTATATCCATGATTATATCGAACTTGCTCCAGTTGATTTGTATTTTAGATAGTAATAATCAGATGTTATAAAACACTTAAAAGTAAACAAGTACACTTGTGGAACTCGGGGAGTTACCGACAGAAGCGAAGCTTTTGTTAATATCATTCCCGAATATAGCCTATGTATATATAATTAGTTTGAAGATATATTTACAAATATCTTGTTTTGTTTAAATAAATAAATACGCGAACCTAGCTTAGACATTATTTACTATAGTTATAGTAAAAGATCAGTTGTTTATAGTAATTCGTAACGAACAGCTGTAGGTTATGGTAAGTTTCAGGTCTTGTTAAAAACTAGCAATATTAACAACAATTATTGTAAACGTTTATATTAATTTTTTAATGTATTATAAACGGTTACATGTTCTTCAACTAAGGAAAAATACGAAACCAAAGCAACACAACGTTTTCATATAATACGCTTGTATCTAAAAGGAGGAAGAAAAACATAAATAGAAAGATGAAATCCGTTTCCTCATTCGTTACATTCTTCCGTTCGGCAAACTTTGTTTTCTTTTCATCCTCTCGCACAAAGCAAAAATTAATAAAAAAGTTGTATTAAAAATAATGTGTCTGACCGAAAGCAGTCATATATCAGACGCAAGTACGCAAGGGCTTTAAAGAATTTTATTATTTAAAGAATTTATTTTATTTATAAAAACGGCAGTGTATAAAATAAATACATTTCTGCTCGGTTGCCGAAAACTAGCTTTCAATTTCAGGAAATTTCAGTTCAGAATTTAATTAATTTCACTCTCTTAATTTGTCCGTAAAGATTTTTAGAAAAAAATTAAAATACAGGAGACGTATCATAAGGAATTACAGATATTAATTACAAAATACAGATAAAAATATTAGCAATAAAACTAATTACTTCACTATAGAGTCAAATGCAACAATAAAATCGTGCATAATTGTACTGAAAAAACTTTGTTCTTGTTTTAGAATAATGAAATATATATAACAGATAATTGGAAATTATGAATTTAATTCTACTTGATAAATTAAAGAATGCACTATAACGTACCCCCTTTATAAGCCTTAGACTATTAACTCTGACAACAGCCAGCAAATGAGTTTCACTTCAGTTAAAAAACCCACCAGATACCACCGAGCTAGAGTCTCAAGTACCCACTGTGTGGTACAATAACTAGGCTTACAAAGGAAGGCATATACCAGCTGGTGTAACACAACGCTTTTTGTCCCCACAAATCTAATTTTTATACTCAATTACGTTGAATGAGTTACGACGGAGCAAAGCATTGTTTGTCCGTGCGGCTGGTCAGGATAATACACGTCCTAATGAAGCGATTGAAACAATCGTTGGCTAATCTAGAAGGCACAATTTGGCGGATAAACCAACTGTCAAGTAGGCACTGCTTGTTTAAACAGTCGAAATGATCGTTTTTTATGGTTCTTTTAGAGAACGTTATATAATGTAAAATTCAAAACGAATTGTAAAAAACCTTTCCATTCAGATAGGTTATTTCGAGAGCCAAAATATAACTGGAGTAGAATAAATTTAAATAGGAAAGAATTCTTTAGCACTACTTTTGTCATCCAACCCGGTGACGTCAAGTGATCCTTCTTCCACGTCATCACAACCTCACAATCCCCTTTCATAACTCATAATCAACCAATTTAAAACTGTGGCATAAAGTTGCCTTGTGGAAGTATAGAAGCAAATTTAAAAATTTGAAATTTCAAATATTTATCTTACATTTTTTAAAAAATCCTATATTACAGTCAGTGTTACAATCTGCATCAAATTAGTATTTTAAAAATTTCAAATTTCAACGTTAATACGAAAATGTATTGCATTTAGATTATTTTTTTATATTTGCAATCGAACTTGAAAGATAAATGTTAATTTATGCAGATTTTAATCTTAACGTTAAAACCAAGAGCTCTTTAGTTAACTCAAAACCGATAGCTCTACAGGCAACGTCAAGACCAAAAGTCCTCCAGTTAACTTCGAAACCGAGAGCTCTACAAGCAACGTTAAGTTCGAGAGCTTTTCAGTCAACTTCGAAACCGAGAGTTCTGCAGGCAACGTCAAGACCAAGAGTGCTCCAGTTAACTTCGAAACCGAGAGCTCTACAAGCAACGTTAAGTTCGAGAGCTTTTCAGTCAACTTCGAAACCGATAGCTCTACAAGCAACGTTAAGTTCGAGAGCTTTTCAGTCAACTTCGAAACCTAGAGTTCTGCAGGCAACGTCAAGACCAAGAGTGCTCCAGTTAACTTCGAAACCGAGAGCTCTACAAGCAACGTTAAGTTCGAGAGCTTTTCAGTCAACTTCGAAACCGAGAGTTCTGCAGGCAACGTCAAGACCAAGAGTGCTCCAGTTAACTTCGAAACCGAGTGCTCTACAAGCAACGTTAAGTTCGAGAGCTTTTCAGTCAACTTCGAAATCGAGTGCTCTACAAGCAACGTTAAGTTCGAGAGCTTTTCAGTCAACTTCGAAACCGAGAGTTCTGCAGGCAACGTCAAGACCAAGAGTGCTCCAGTTAACTTCGAAACCGAGAGCTCTACAAGCAACGTTAAGTTCGAGAGCTTTTCAGTCAACTTCGAAACCGATAGCTCTACAAGCAACGTTAAGTTCGAGAGCTTTTCAGTCAACTTCGAAACCGAGAGTTCTGCAGGCAACGTCAAGACCAAGAGTGCTCCAGTTAACTTCGAAACCGAGTGCTCTACAAGCAACGTTAAGTTCGAGAGCTTTTCAGTCAACTTCGAAACCGAGTGCTCTACAAGCAACGTTAAGTTCGAGAGCTTTTCAGTCAACTTCGAAACCGAGAGTTCTGCAGGCAACGTCAAGACCAAGAGTGCTCCAGTTAACTTCGAAACCGAGAGCTCTACAAGCAACGTTAAGTTCGAGAGCTTTTCAGTCAACTTCGAAACCGAGAGTTCTGCAGGCAACGTCAAGACCAAGAGTGCTCCAGTTAACTTCGAAACCGAGAGCTCTAAAAGCAACGTTAAGTTCGAGACTTTTCAATCAATTTCAAAACCAAGAACTCTATAGGCAACGTCAAGATCGACTTTAGTCAACTTCGAAACCGAGCGCTCTACAGGCATTTTATGAAAATTGTTACATCGAGAGCTCTTCAGTCAATTCAAAACAAGAGGTGGTTTTAACAGCTCTACAAGCAACGTCAAGACGAAGAGCTCATGAAATATCGTCAAGAATGAGAACTCCTCAATCAACATTAAGACCGAGAGCTCTTTAGTCAGCAAGACTGAGAGCTTTTCAGAAAACAAAAATACCAAGAACTCTGCAATCAACTTCACGACTCAGAGCTCTTCAGTCAACCTCAAACCGAGGTCAACTTCAGAACCAAAAGGTCAACGTTAAAACCAAGTGCTGTTCAGTTAACGTCAAGCTCAAGACCGAGAGCAAGAGCAGTGAGTAGAGCTACTCGCCCCCTTGTATAATTTATAACACATACTTAGAACCTCCAAAATATACATCGATGCTTACAAAGCTCCTTATTGTCTGTTTCAGATGTGTTTACAATTCCTTAACACAGGTTCCCGAGAAGACACTACTCGGTTAGAAACACAAATTTGCTGATATTAAAAACAAAATGGAAGATTTTTGTAGTAAGTAAATGTTTAATTAGAATATTTTACATATAGACTATATTGTCAATACTTTGTTTAACAGAAATGCATTCCATAACTATTTTAATTCCTCTTAACAGTTTATCGAGTAATTGTGCTTCAAAAAACTATAATTTTCCTAAACCTACCATTCAACAAACAACCGAAGCATGGCTGACACCTCACGTGACCAAACGAAGAACAACAATCAACACATTGACGTCACAACTTATTGTTGGGGAATTAAAATGCGCGTTGTCTCTCGCCACTCCTTTGCCTTACACCTCAGCCTATACTTAGCTAATTATTGATAAATACGAACCTCAATACATTCTAATACTGTCTGTACTCTAATCAGCCTTCGAATCAAACTGTTAGACATTCAAATCAGCACTGTTTGGCCAGCATTATGCTTGTGGAAACGTGCATATTAACAGCTCATTGTTCTTGTTGTGAATGCGCTTGTGGACGATGTGCGCATATCTAATGCAGTGCAGCCTCTCTGTCGACAAGAATATCTTTATTGCCAGTATTTTATCTGGAAACAGCTGACTATTCAAGGTGAAGTAATATTTTAAAATTCCCCTTAAGGTTGTGCTGGCACCATATATCAAGACATGTTAATCTATTATTTACAGTCTATTTAAGCAAACAAGTGTGCAGTTAAAACTGTATTCAGTCATAAATTCAACTGCTACATAAACGTTCATTTAGGTTATGTTATCATTTTGTTGTGTTTTTGGACTTCTACAAAAATTGTAGATTACATTCTAGCGAACAATCATTGAACACTCCAAATTGTCGCTGGTAACTAGATGAACGTCCGAAAATCGTTTTTTATGTGCCTTCTTACAGAAAAATAAAATAGTTTCTGCCTGCCTTGCCTTATTTTAGTAGTATCGTAAAAGGCTGTCATATCCAAATGGAAAGTTGTCAACTCTTCGTCAGCATTTCGCGCTTGTTATATTTTCCTATTTTCTTCTTTTAATTTCAAAAGGTTCTCGTCTCTTCTAAAAAAATCAAGAGGGTTAGGTTAGGCATTTATCAGTTAGTATTTAACCGGATATGTCATGTGTATGTGCG
The DNA here is from genome assembly GCA_022606455.1 of Callitettix versicolor. Classification (NCBI taxonomy): domain Eukaryota; kingdom Metazoa; phylum Arthropoda; class Insecta; order Hemiptera; family Cercopidae; genus Callitettix; species Callitettix versicolor. Next base: position 35,776,491 of record CM040184.1, read on the forward strand.
CGCGCGCGCATGTGTGTCTGTATATATGACTTTTACTGGCAATTAAGAAAACTTTGTTACGCCTTTTCTCGGTTCTAATTGGCGACTATTTCAAACCACGACAAAGCTACAGCATTACAGACCGAACAGGAAAGCATTCAAGTCTCCCCAATAAACTTGCACTCGCACCAGTCGCGACAGAACTTATCGGAACCAGCGATCAACAAATTACCGTATAAAATAAATGTAAAGTATGATATCAAGAGCATTTGCATACGTTTAGCTTTACCATTAAACGTGAACAATGACATTCGTAACGTAATGCGCGCACATAAATATCGGAGGTCCCGGTCCGTGACGCTGTGACACTCCGCCGTGACGTTCCGGAAAGCAACAGGGTGGATGGTTTCCCTTCTTTCGATCCGTCCACGATTTATCCCATTATTGTTTTGAATTACTAATTTCCTTCTGTTTATATTTCGGTCAATTTCCGGCCGTTATGAGCGCTACGCCGTGCCACGCCCTGCGCGTCCTACCAAATTACCAACATTTTTTACGTTAAAACCCAGCGACTCGTGAAAGAGGACAACAATGGAGCGGTTAATTGTGTGAAATGTTTATGATAGTCAGTGTAAATGTTTCCTTTGTGAGCGGACGATTGCGTGCCGACTATATGTGCGTATTACTGTTAGCCTATTGACTAATCTGTGTATGTACGTTGTACGACAGCTACAGGGTGTCCCGAAAGTTCTTTTAACTTTAAAACGAAACAAAAAAAGTATAATTTTGGAAATTGTAAAACGTTTGGCCGGTTATGGAATAATTTTTAAATAGAATATATTGTAAAGGTAAGCGCTTGTGAAACTTTTAATTAATATAATAAAATACAATAAATAAATACAATAAAAACTTTGAAAAAATACTGGAGTTGTACGAAGTTTAAGAAAATTAACAATATCCGTTATTGATCAAAAATAAAAATCATGTATCCATGTTTTCTCTTCCTTTTCGATTTTAATTACTGTAATTTGTTCGAAAACACGACAAATTAATACAGCTAGTTTTTTAGAACATAACCTGAAACTTATAACAGCTTTTCAATGAAATCAGCTGATCGCTACGAATTAATATAAAACAACTGATCTTTTAACATAAACCAAAATTAAATTAACGATTCATTTTATATATTTAGCCTACATCGGTCGGATTCTTCGTAGTTTCCGTAGTGTTGTGGTTGCGACGTGCGCCTCACACACTAAAGGTCCCCGGTTCAATCCCGGGCGCAAAATCCATCACAACCAGCCCTAAAACATGGCAAATGTTAAAAATTATCGTAAAAACCTAACACTGTTTTGTACGAATGTAGATTGTACCTTGAATGGTTGTTACGGAGGATATACATTACGGAGGAGCCTCTGCATTGGTGAATATTTTGTTCATAGTACCGATTGTGAATTTTGATTGAATTCAGCAAAATAACCTACGAAATGGTTTTTCCTAACGTCAAATCGTGGGATTGTGTTCCGAACTTCTCTCAGCATTTTTCGATCGTATTGGTGTGTGTACTGTGTTAGGTTATTCACGCAATACTCCTTTCATACAAAACCGTGTTAGTTAGGTTCTTAAGACATTTTTTTCTAATTTCTATTGTTTTCGTTATTAATGATACGTAATTAATATTTACCTTCGCGCAGTTGCAATTTTGAGGTTACGCGGGTCACTTTTGTTTTCGACTTTTTTCGAACTTTCTGTAATTTTATATTTTGTATTATTATTAATGCTGTAATAATTGCGAAAAAACTAATTACTAAGTATCTACCGTTATTGCTAATCTTTAAAAAATCTTAACGTTTTAATCTTACCTTTTTTTGAAAATGTTTTTTCACTATAAAAATCAGCGTTTTAATTAGCATAAATTAGCATTTTAAATTTTCAAACTCCATTGTAAATATGAAATTAATGCTGATTTTACAACAGACAGTGGAATCAGATTGTCAAAAAGTGATTGTAATTTTGTTAATTTTTCAGAATCCCATTAACGTGTCAAGCTGAGAACAGTGATTATTGCGTACATTATTGTGAATTATCGTTAATAAAAATAGAACGAAAACAGAAAAAGGATAATTTACGGACTATAACCTAGTTTGTTGGTTTCAAAGAATAAATCCTGTTTTCCCTCAAACGTTCAGCTCACGCTATTCAAGGATAAACTGTATTAGGCCTAAACGCAGCCAGCTTGCAGTTCGTTCGCACAATATACTGTGACAGTTTCAAGAATGCTGGCTTCGGAAATTCGCAAAGTCACGAATTGTCGAGAAAAACGAAAGCCCAGCTGATCACCACGTGCGCCGCATATTTCCCGGTATATCGCAACGGGACGTGATAAGACGTGATGAAAGAATTCTTTCAGAATAGAATTTATGCCGAAGTATCATCGAGTGTTAACGGAATTCAGCAGTAAGCTGGAATGATAAGGCTATGAATAGAAGTTATGTGTGCGGTACCGTGTCAGCGTGTTTGTTTCGAAAGGTTTACGGCTTTACTGGAAAGCAGGGACCGTGAAGCTTGGAATCGGAGGAAGGTTTTGTTGCAATATTAGGTTTAACGATTTTGATAAATCAGCTCATATTGCGTAATCAAAACGTAGAACGTAGACTACATATTTAGAGTACCAAACGTTACACCTTTGAAGGTCATATCCTGCCTTTTCTTACAGTGTCCTCTGTTCTCCAGGCTTTTTGTAAAAAGCAAATATTGTCCGGCTTTTTCAAAATTCAAAAAATAATATTCGAACTAACATAAAATATGTCGAAGAAATCCATAGTCGACATCACAACTCGAACAACAATTACATTTGCAAATATAACAGGCAGTGAGAAGCCGAGTGGCGAATTTCTGCTTTTCTTTTCGCGGATCCAACTCTATTGTAGAAAGGCAAAACACATACACACACACTCTCTCTCTCTCTCTCTCTCTCTCTCTCTCTATCTATCTATCTATCTATCTATCTATCTATCTATCTATCTATCTCTCTCGTTGATTACACACACTTTTGATTGTTGATTTGATTTACTTTTGTTGAGTTGATTCACTCTCGTTTGTTGTTCTATATACACAATTTATGTTAAATGTCCGATTTACAAAAATGTATTTTAATTTCAGGAATACTAATACCAACAAATGTATGCCCTGCAAATATTTTATGGACCTTTTTTATCCTTTCGTATCAATCTTGAAGTATTTTATCGAGTCACTTAATCCTTACCACGAGGTCCTTATAGGTAGGCTACTATAACTATCCATAAGTCCTGGTTTTTCCGGTAAAGTCCCGGTGTTCAGAAAAACACGTTATAAAGCAGACGGATATACAGACTAAAGGAAAGATCTGACATAATTTACACAAAAAATTACTCACGGTGGTGAAGCTTACATCAGAGACTATCTTAAATCTGAGGAACATTCGAATGCTGTTTCTGCAATTGCTTCTATCACATCAATGAGTAAGTTCTTAACTACAAATGGATCAGGTACGCTTATTGCAAAAGAACCAGTGATCATGAAGTTTTCGCTCTTCTACAGTCTAAGGATTGCACTTCAAAACTAATCTCTAGAAGCATCGATGATCATGCTTCTAACCGGAATGTTCGTGTAGTAAGTCAGACGGACTATTATGAAGTATAAAATTTTTAAAAAACGATCAACTTTATTTGAAATATACGTAAAGATTAAAAAATAATAATTGAGTCCCGATAAAAAAAATTAAAACTTTACAGACTTTTTAGGGCTATTATTGCAATGCGACCTTGTAGATCTATTGTGTCCCCGTTCTGTATTCCAGAATTGCTCAGTTACATCGTCTTCTCCAACCCCAGTCTCTTCATAAAGTCTAGGATTTGGAGAGGATTAAAGGTGGGTAACCTTCCATTTCTAATTTAGCAATCCCAGTTTGTTATTGAGTTACTTGCATATGCTTGCTCTGCTAATTTATTTTCAACCTTTTCCCTCTACACGGAGGTTGGCCAGCTTTTTGTTGTGCGGCGAAATCCCGCTAATTCTATTTACATTTTTACTGATGAGTAGCTTGGAAAATGATGTCAGCCCACACAGAGCCCATTCATGGTACACTGGGAGGTTGCCAGGGTATCCCAGGGATCCGTTTGACCCCAGTGTAATACACGTCATCAGCATGGATCGATTTACACTTAGAGTTAGTCAGGTTATGCAGAGTAGTGAATGTATGTATGTGTGTCTTTAATAGATGAGCTTGAGGTACGGTATGATCGCTGCTCACTTTAGCTGCCTCCGCCGGAATGATTGAAGTAATAAACCACCAACACCGACAGTGGTGAAAGCATTCTTTACTTAAAATTTAAAACACTGATTAATTTGTTATTATTAATACAAATGAATGTGTATTTTTCAGAATCCTTCAGTAATAGTTTCTGTTACTGTAATTTTGTTATTATTACAGTGTTTGGAAATTAGTGTGAAAATATAAACACTCGTTGTTCCTTTAAATTAAATGTTCTTGTATTACGTTGACATGAACCCAAAGCCCCCCAGTATAAAAGTCACAGATTTCTTCTTGCAAATTATGGTTACTTACTCGTATCCCTTGACTGATCTGAACACGAAAAGTTGATTGTTTGAAAATGTAGATCTTGCGTGTCACTCAGAAATCAACCTCCAAGTCACCTAACCTAGCGGCTGCCCTCATGCTTATGTGTTTTTAATTCCAACCAATACGATTGTAGCGCGAACGTGGAGAGGGAAGCTGTAATCACATCGTTTAACTGCAGTTTTATTGTGTGCCCTAAGTAAACTGGAGCCAATAAATAACACAGTTTTGTGTTTCGACAGTAATTGCTGGTTAGGATTACAGTTTTAATTACACGTTCTTGTTTCGAACAAATCGATTATTGGAATAATAATCGTTGTCAAATTATATCCATTGCTGGTTCGAATAGTTGCCACTTTGTAAACGTTGAAAACAATTAATCGATTATACGAATTTTAATTAATGCAATTAATCTGTTGCATATTGTTAGAGAATTTACATGGGATAATGATTCATAGGAGCGGACATCGTGGTAAGACCAGGCCTAGCGACCTTGAAATAAGTACCGACCCTCACCTCTGGAACACTTTTTTAGGAACGTTTAAACATTACATATATATTAATGTAATTTTTAATACAGACTAACACTTATATATATATATATATATATATATATGTATGTATTAATTATAACACTTATATATGTACAGACTAACTATATATATATATATATATATATATATATATATATATATGGACTAACTATATATATATATATATATATATATATATATATATATATATATATATAATTCAAGGTCCCGGGTCTAGTCTTACCATGATGACAGTTCGAATAACTCATTTTCCATTGGAAATTTGCTAAAAATGAAATGCTTTATGTAATCATCTTTTTCCCCAAGGGAACCTTGCGTGTGTGAGGCGCATGTGATGACCACTACACTACGGAAACTACGAAGAAGTTTGTCCTATGTAAATATATGAAATGAATCGTTAATTTAAAATTGATAAATATGTATTAGTAAAAGATCAGTTGTTTTATATCAATTCGTAACTATCAGCTAATTTCACTGAACAGCTGATAGGCTATAATAGGTTTTAGGTTATGTTTTCGAAAACATTTTTCGTATTTAAAATAAAAAGGAAGAGAAATTTTTAAAATTTTGATTTTTGGTTCAATAACAGAAAATTTGTTAGAAAGTTTTTACTAAATTCTATTATGTAACTTGTATTTTCTACTAATATTACTATAGCCTATCAAATTTAAATGTAGAATCTTCTTGTCAATTTTATACTTCTTAATACGAAAATTTTTATTTCCATTTTTATCAAATCTTTATCGGCTTTATGGATCACTTAATTAAAAACTTTTTGTTATAGTCTTTATTCTTGTATATAAAGGAATCACCTTATTAATTATAAGGTCTGTCGTATAATTATTAATTATCGTATAAGGTCTGTTAAATCATATATTGGTTATCGACTTCCATAATCTTGTAATATTGAATTCAAATCTCTTAACCATCATCGTCCGGCTGACGTTAAGTTGAAATTCTTAATGTCATGTTTGTCCACACAGTACAGCAGTGATAATATGATGATGTAGCTGATGGATGACGTATTCTTAAACGCCTCAGCAATTTTAAAATGTTTGAAGCTAGGAAAGGCTTCAACATTGTTTGTATGTACGCAACAAAATCGCCAAAACGGCTTACCGTGTAGACGCAGTTGTTGCTACACCAACTGACCCTAAAAACCTACTAATCGATATAATTTCAATAATCAATCATTCACACTTTAACTACGCCACAGTATTTTCTTCTTTACGAAAGGGGTAAAATGATTTATCAATGGCCATATGGACCAGAGCCTTGAATAATGATTTAGCGGGCCTTACCAAAGCTAAAGCTTCCAGACTCTTAGACAGATGATATAAAGAATTGGTACAAAAAAAACACCACACTGGAGCAGAGCGCAACGTCACCAACCCCTTCCATTTGTCACTACTAAGCTGACTTCCGTCTCGTTTAAGTAGGCGTCACTTCCGCATCCTGTTTGCGATGATCCATTTTCATTTCTCAAAACATTTTTATATTGGATTCGGAATATTTCTGGAGCGAACGTATTTACCATGGGAAATGGAAACTGCCGCACGTGTTCAGTCACGTGGGTTGTGGACTCGATGCGGAAATAGATTTTGTGGAATTTTTACCGTTCAAGGAATTTCGGTTTTTGCGCGGGTGTTTCTATCGGTAAGGCACCACTGGCTCATAACCCTTATAAAAGCAACGTACAATTTATAAATATGATCATAGCTTAAAATATGCCCCAAAGTAAAAAATTAATTTCCGTCCATGCAAAAAAGTCCATGTTGGTTAAAGTCCTTGGCCAATATAGTGAGCGGATCGATCCCAGCATAGGTTCTGTGTAACTCGGCGTTTGCCTATCTGTGATAAAGATAGAGAGGCGAGCCCCACCTTAAATAAACGGACGGGTGAATTCTCTACTCCGTTTTGCTGTTTTGTTTTTCTTAAGTCTATGTATTGTGTGTGTCCAGCTGAAAATATTATTATTTAAATATGTCAAAAATATTAGGTTTTTGTTAATGTAAAAACGTTTATGGGTCTGAAAGGTTTGGGAAAATCGAAACGTTACAATACAATCGGTTAAGTGCTTCACATAAAATCTTGAAACAATATAGCGATTAGAAAAAACAATTTTGTTTTTAAAATCAGGGGGACATGTAAAAGAAATTCAAAATATTTAGATACTTTGCTGATTTTGAATTCCATCACGTTAGCTACACATCTGCGTGATTATTTTTTACCTAAAAACGGCTCGTAACTATCTAGCACTGAACCATTTGTTTTTGAGAATTATAGTAATCAAGATAAATTGTGCGTAGTTTTACACTTTCGGGCTAGTGCTAAAAATAACCAAGACAACTCGTATAGTACTTGACAAATTAACAAACAAACATCAGCTGTTTAAAATCAGCTGTTTCAACGCAAGATATTCATCCAGTCGTTAGTCAACGGGATAAAAGTAATTTCCTCGCGAAGTCTTGTAAATTGTCGCCATTAGTCAATCCCCCAAAGTCGCGCAGAAGGGTAAACTCCCCCAAAGTCAGGTCCCTAGTTCCCACGCACACAGTGCGACCTCTTGTGTTTTTTTACTGTAAACACTTAAAATACCACTTCTCCCTCTAACCACATAGGGTGAATGAACTGTAACATAAACAAATCATATGACTATGAATGGGCGTTGTTCAGTCTTCCCTTGCTCGAGGCAATTATGGTTCCACATAATGGGAAAGGTCGTCTTGGATGGGGTAAGATTCATATGATAATTCAGTTCAACATGGTTTACATGCACGGCTTTAATGATCACGTATAGTCATAAAACCAAGTTTTGTCATTTGGAAAACGTTTTCAAAGAATTTTCGTGTAAAGTAAGCTATTGAAGCGGCCATCATGGGTAAGATCCAGGACCGTATACTTGCAATAAACGCCGAACACTTCTTGATTGCTTTTTAAGGATCGTTAAAAATAAATACACACACACTTATATATATATATATATATATATATATATATATATATATGTGTGTGTGTGTGTGTGTGTGTGTGTGTGTGTGTGTGTTTTAGTACTCTTGGCCTGATTTGATTCAAATGTGGCACAAAAATTAATTTTTGAAAAGTTCGTTACGCAGCGAAATTAACAGGTTAACATTTTAAAAATGGCGGTCATTTCAAATGTAAATAAAATTATAACTTTTACACCTCATATTTTTTTTGAAAATCTGATTTCATTATCGTAATTTGCGTTAAAATCTGTATTAATTAGCTTTTAGTAATTTTCAAAACCCAAAAGTACGGTCAGGTCGATAAACTTTAAACGTTTAAGCCCAGCGTGAGAATGTTACATGAAAGCTTGGGGTAAGTAAATAATGTGCTTACGACCCTTAACATGATAATTAACCGGGCGAAGCGAGCTTTCTGTTTCAACTCGACCGTGCGGCTTTGGTTTGTGTGTTTGTTTGTTACACAGTTTTGACCAAACGCATAAACCTCTTTGTTTGAAATTTGGTACGAAGGTACGATATATGTGTAAGATCTTTTCACATTCACTTCCATTTCAAGACAGTTGCCTCTGAGTGTACACAGTTCTGGTCAAACTCATTGACTGATTGTTTTGAAATTTAGTACAAAGGTATTTTGTGTGAAGTCTACAAAGGTACGAATGTGTAAGATTTTTTCTATTAATTTCCGTTTTAAGATGGCGGCCTCTGATTTAACGAATGCACGCAGTTTTTGCCAAACTCATTGACCGAGTGTTTTGAAAATTGATACGAAAATACTTTCTATAAAATCCGAACAACATTCATTTCCGTTTCAAGATGGCGGTCTCTGGTTTAACGATGACGAGTGTAGTTGCTGAATGTTTCCTGTAATACTGGCTAAACGGTAAGATCTATCATAACTTTGAGCGCTTCTTGGAAAAAGAACAAACATTCCAATAAAAGTTGTCCAGTAACATTTTTGCTAAATATTACTATTACCGGTTAAATTGGTAGAAAAGGTTACGCTGTCGTAGAGCGGTGAAAAAGCAATTAACTAAGAATATGCTGCAAGGTCTACTGTTCTTTGAACTATTAATGTAGTCTAGTTTTAACAAATGCTGATATTCATGATATGATTTGAAAAATAAGAATGCGCTTCATATGTGAACAAAGTCGCTTAGGGATCTTTTCATTTATGCTCACTCACATATAGTTTTTTCTGTATTCCAAAGCCTCTTTTGTATTTTGTCATTTATAAGCTTAAAACTTACTGAATGATAAAGAATTTTAAATTTTCAAATACACTATTATTATTACAGTAGGTGTAATATACAGTCGTTTCTCTCTTTCGAGTTTCAAATAAGGCTTTTTTTTTTTAGTTCAGTTTGTCCTGACCCGGGGATATCTGCCTGACCGGGCGACCGTGGACGCAAGCGTACAAATTAATCGGACTCCCAATATCCAGAGTACGTTCACAAAGACGTACGGACGGAACAAAGACAAATTGACCGAGTGTCACCGGCTACCCAACGTGTCATTATCCCGGGATTGTGTCGACAATGCGGCCCAACAAACCGATCATTTTTCCAAGAAAATAAAAGCTCCGAGGTTTTGTTGTAATCAGTTTTTTGTAGCCATTGTGCGCTCCCAGCCGAGATCTCGTATGAAATGATAGCCATTTATACAGACAATGTGGGCGTGGCTCGAGCATCACGTACCACCGCTGATCTCGAATGTTTCCCCCTAACATACTGTTTCACTATTATTATTTACCTAGTTTTTTCCCATTCTTTTGTTTTTTCCCCTATCATAATGTTCCCGAAACAATATATTTTTTTCTTTATAAAACTTCAGAGACCGACACAAATTGCTTTAATGTCGGTAAAACCAGTTTTATTTCGATACGAGTAGTGATATCGAAAGAAGTTTGGTTTTTTTTAGCTGTAAAAGAATTTCTTTATTTTTGTTGTAGGATATAAAAGTTGAAGCATGAAATTTAATGATATTATTGTTAATGTATTTTGTATTATTCAGTTTGCTTTATATCTAATTGATTAGTGTTACAATGCTAGTCTAAACGTTATTAACTTTGTATATTACAATCGCGGCTAGCGAAGGTTTTTCTACCGTGATGGAAGCTATTTTCCAGGTTCACTTCAGAATGCTGTAAATAAATAGATAGATAGATAGAATAATAGAGGAAGGAATAACAAAATATCAGGCTCTGTAATCAAAGGACCCTCAAAGGTGTTATTGTGCAATTGAACTTCTTGAGTTCTAGTTTAGAAAATTGGTGCTCTTAATACGTTCCAGCAATATACTGACTAGCTCATTCTCCTGAGGTTCTCGGGGTCCTGGAAACTAAATACCCTCAGCCTTCTGCTGGCAAGAAGCTCACAATCATAAATTATGTGACCTGCAATATCTTGAATACAGTGCACACGGTTTCTTCGTGGCATAATCCTATTCTTTTCATGTTCACCCTCAAACTATAACACACTGAATTAGCCCTATGTTTTTCTTGAATTGTGCTCTAGCCAAGGTATCTGCTGCCTGTCTAAGTCCTCCATGAGAGGGGCCTTTCTTAAGAGGTGTTTGCTTTGGGAATGCTCACGAAGATTGTTTCATTTTATTTGGTGTTGTTTTTTATCCATGTGTTGATAGCAGACCCGGCCAAAGACAGAGAAATTCCTTTAGCTGGCTCGGGTTCAGAAACTCAAATGCAGATCCCAGTCCAGCCAGACGGTCTGCCTCCTCATTATCCTTAACACTAGTGAAGAGTAACGCAATCTTTCCAGGGACAAAGCGTAGAGGTTCTCCCGACACTGCCAGTCCTGCTTGAACTACATTATAGACCCGCAAGTGCTTTCCATGATGCCTGACTATCTCTATGAGAGTCTTCTTAAAAGCTCGACAATTCTCCCGAACGAAGTCATTACCAATACCTGGATTACTTTTTTCACCCTTGGTCTCAGGCAATATACCTAAGCACCAGTGCCTGTCTTCTTGTAAATACAACTGCTTGCTGTTGGTGCTGTAAATACAACTGCTTTATTTATTTTGGGGTTGTTTGCATATAAGTTTATGTAGATTTTTTATGCGTAGATTACGTTTGCGTAAATTTTAAACGAGCCAAAAACCGTGTTACACGCACGCGCGCGCACACACACACACACACACACACACACACTCTCTCTCTCTCTCTCTCTCTCTCTCTCTCTCACACACACACACACACACACACACACACACACACACACACACACACACACACATAAAATCTATTAGATATCATTGTAGTCGCTTCATTTTCGCTCTCACAGATTTCTAAAAATAGTGAATGAACTGAAATTAATATTAAAGAGGTCTGTTTAATTTTACAACTATGTTTAGAAAATCTGATTTCACCTTTGTAATCACCGTTATACTCTGCTTAATTTAACATTTTAAAAAAATGTGATTACAAATTTAAAAAAACTTATTTTAACAGTTTATCTAAAAACTGCTCTTTACGTTAACAGAGTCAAAAGTTTAAAACAAAAATTAAGATAAAAAGTAATAATATTTGTAATCATTTCCAATGACCGCAGTTTCGAAAGTTATAAATGGATTTTATGAGCAGCTACAAACATTTTTGTACCAAACGTTTTTCGTTTACGTGATCTTATTCGATGTTTGTTTTTGAAAATCCGCTTCCATCACGTCAGCAACACAGCTCAGTTCCGCTGTTATTGCAACCACACAATGAAAAATGCGTTCAAAAATAATAATAATGAAAAGAAATAACAACAAAATAACACAAGTTCCTGTAGACAAAACAAACACCAGAAAAGTACTTAAACATAATTTATTTCAATTTAACGCTTTATTCTAATCATTCAAATCGTGTGAGATGTTCCATAAAGATTGTCAAGGCAAGAGGAAAATCATAAAATTTTTCAATTAACAGTGTAATCAATAATTGAATACTTTAGATGTATTTAAAAACCCACCCAAGACATCAGCAGTTGGTTTGAAGTGTTTGGATGAATAATTGATTTCATTGATGAGACGTTGGACAAATTTGCATCACCGCTTTGCCGGGCTGTCTGCAAATTAATTTAAACGTTCATCAATAGGGCCGATTGCGTTAATAAAATTTGCATAACGATATTGCCAGTGTACACAACCGCCTAATGGTCGTCCTCTATACCAAGGATGCCTCCATCCTTAAAGGAAGAATCAGATGTTATCTTTCTGAAAGCTGCAAGACCTTTATTATTATTTTGCACTAAAATAACTTTTGCTCAGAATATTAAATGTTATGAGAAAATATAATAGCCATTTGGTCAGTTTATGAGATCGCGGGCTCAATTCTGCGGAGGCGATAATGAACTCAAAAAGAGGGAACTGAAATGTAGTCTTTCAACGTCCTAACAAAAAGTTTGGATCGCTACCAAAATATTTTCAATTTTGGGTGATAAAAATGGAAATATATGTCGGTCTTTAAATAATGCAAGAGGCTTAATTTTTCAAAATGGCTTACCATTAAACTGAATGTTTATTTATACATTACAAGAATATTCAAAAGTATGTCTGAGTGCAAACAATTGTTAAGATTTGTTTGGGTGACGGAGAACAACTTGTCAGGAGGCACACACATTATGAGTACGGGTTTGGAAATTTCGAGGTGCTCTAGCTGGCTGTCACTTTTCATTATCTACTCGTATCTTAGATTAGAGCCTTTCGTCTAAGGTTGCGTGGCTAAAGCGGAGCTGAGCTTAAGTATACAGATTCCAGCGACCTCCAGGGTGAATATTGTATTTCCTTAGCTGCTTGTAAGATATTGAAGGCTACAAAAACACCGTCAAAACCAAATAAAGCCTAGAAACCCTAGGGAACTGACAAAAGTGGGGCTAGTGAGTAAAAATAGCACTGGAATGGAGAAAACTAGAAACTCCAAGACACAGAACTGCAACAGACTGTGGGGATAGTAGCCGAACCTGTAATAGAAGAAGTGAGAGATGGCGTCGAACATGTTAAATCAGATAGGCTATACCGTCTTAAAATTTATATTCAGCTCAAAATCGCAAACTGACAAGAAAGAAGGCGAAAGTAAGTAGCTTACAGTTAAACCTAGAATCAGATAAGATTGCAGGAATCAAAAATTGGGGTGACAAACACAAACCTTATAGGGCTAAGAGGACAGGGTTACGGGAACCGTACTCCAAGACTTTCAGGAACATTATACCACGGAGAAACTGTGCGAAGGCTGACAAAGGAAGCAGGAGGCAAAGGATGTTTGGTTTCCAGGACTCTGAGGACCTTCAAGAGCTAGTCAGTGGACTGCTAAAACTCATTTAGGGTACCAGTCTATTGAACTAGAATCAAACAGCTTAGTTTCACGTTAGATTATTTGACCATGTTGCTAAGAGCCACCAAAACTTATAACCTCTAAAGAATCGATCTCATTTAATGTGAATCTAGGCAAATGAAACATATTTTTTTTACTTTCTGTGTACAAGAAGTATAAAGAAAAATAATAATCGTGAAAAAATCGCTCTTTTTCACAGGTTCTTCGATGTACTAATGAATTGGTTTTCAAAAGTCAGGCAATTTTTTTTTTTAAATAATTGAATGTGAGAAAGTTATCCTTAAAAATTCATTGACAAACAAATATTGGATTTTCCCTACACCTTCCCTAATCATGAACCACATATGGTTTTCCTCTTCCAGTTTTCAGTTTTCCTCCTTTTTGTTTTTGTTTATTCGATTGTTTTGTTAATTTCAAGACCTTCCGATTGTTGATAGATGAAATAGGCGTGTTTCAGATACAAGCTGTCACAAATTCGTGTCAATATAGATTACTGTAGACTAGTGTACATATAGATGAAATCCAAAATCGTAAACATTGTATCCATTTAAACTATGGATCATTGTGTTAGGGTTCGTACAAAGCGAGTCCGACTGTCCCAGTAACGCATACTCGTGAAAGATCAGACCGATCAATATAAAATTTAGTAAAAATGGTCTTTTTAGAAACTCGAACCCAGAAAAGGCATAGGAGTTGAAACCAAAAATATTTACTTTCAGTAAAGAACAAAAATAATATTTATTTTTGCCTGTCTAATGGGGGGCATTAATTTAAATTAGAAGCAACACTGATTCCGAATTTGTGTAGTTTTTGCACATGAAGAGCTTACCGGATCTTTCCAAAAGATTAAGTTTTCATCAAAAGTGTCTTTTGAAAAATTAAACAATCCTTTAGTAGCTTCTTTTACGTTAAGAGATTTTTTATAAGTGTGGGTAAAATTTAGTACAGTACGATTCAAAAGTAACTTTTATGTTTGGACATCAAGTACTTTTCTGAAGGAACACTTAAATCATAGAGTACTAACTGTACAGTCAGTGCGATTGGAGACAGTGCAGACCACACCATTCAGCCGATCAATTTTTGAGTTACATCATGAAAACTTCTTATCATTTTTAACTTCACTAAACATTTTATGTATGTACTCCAATTAAAGAAAAATAATAGGATAGTATTTTCACAATAAAATAACTTCCTGTAATTTTACTTTCCAAAGACTACCCCCCTCCCCTTATGCAGTCACCAGGTATGTAAACCAAGCTCTCCAGACCATGACTCTATATAAATGGTCATTTCCTCTTCAGTATATTGCTTTAAATTTATCACCGACTGTTTCAAAACGACAGATGTTCAATGTGTGACATATTTTGTATTTCCTTGTTTAATCTTTAGAACCCCGCTGCAACACATTAGTCAGGCAACTACGAGCTAACCTAAGCGCATTAATTATACAGAATTTTTTTCCCAAATGGAGAAAGAGTTTTCTTTTGACCATATCTTGTACACTCTCTGTACAAATTTTACGATGGAATGTAAAAACCATTGTTATTTAGATTTCTTTTCAAAATAAGAATGCTCGATTCGCTCTAATACTCAAACGTTCAATATTTTTACCAATATCTCTCAATATTTTTTGGACTAAAACGTAAAGGTAGTTGTCCTATTAAAACCAAATTACCAATGTACATAATTTTTGAAGAAATATTGTTTTTTAACGAATTAGAAAAAATATATTCTATGCATGCCGTTGTTTCGTTAACGTAATGGAAAAAAAATTGAAAATAATTGGCCCTCTTCAGACTTACATTCGTATTTTCAATGGAATTTAAAAATATTAAATACTATATTATAGAGCTTTTAACGCTGATTAGATGTTTGAAATCATATTTTCAAAACAAAATGTGAAGTGAAAAAGGTATTTTTTGTTGTAAAATAAGCCATTAGTCCGGTCAACTTGGTAAGACCCAGATCCGGGATGTTGAATTCAGCACCGGATCTTAGATCACTTTTTGATGGATCGTTAAAATTTATAAATAAATAAATCGCAGTCTCACGTCCGCAATTTTGCTCAAATTTGGCAAAAAAAATCTATTTTGGTAAGAGCTTGGGCAAGTTTGTTAACCAACAAAATTAGTTCGTCAGTTCCAAAATGGCGAGCAATTCAAACCTTTAAGAACTTGTAACTTTCTTGTTTTAAATTTTTAAAATCTGATTCCACCACGGTAATCAGCGTTCAGAAGTGCATATAAGTTAGGATTTTGAATTTTCAAAATCCTTTGAAATTATGAAATTTAATTTGCTACCGGTCAGGTTTCATTTTCGTATTTTTAATTTAATTTAAAAGATTAAAATGTGAATACGGAGGGATTTTAATGCTGTTTACAATGTTGAAATCAAAATTACAATTTTTTTGCTTAAAGTTTATATTTTATGCTAGTTAGACTAATGAGGACGAGGAATCAGTGTTCGGTAAGGGAAAAGCAACAGAAGCAACTGCGGCTCGAACCTTTTGAGTGACGTAGTAGATGCTTTAACCACTTCGTCCACCGAGCCCCTAAATTACAAAATAATAATGTCATGACGCAGCCCCTTTGGAACAGTTGAACGGATTTCGTTGGATGACGAATTCGTCCACACTAATATCGAAATCGATTTTCGTGCTAAATTTGAATCAAGTCGCACCAAAATGCGAACCGTATAGCGATAATGCACTCATGGAAATACATAAATATGTTATTGTAAATAGTGTATGGTAGATAAAGTCACAATTAGCGCTATTTTCGAGGTTCCAAGTCTAGGGTCTTACCATAATTACTTCCTTATCAAACACAATTCCTTATTACTTCAGATGAATTGAACATCGATACTGTAAATTTCAAACTATTAGCCGATAATGTTCACCATTAATATCGAAAATGTTAAGACTTAATACCTAAATGTAATTAATTACAAAATAATTTCCTAACCAATCTCAAATTCTTCCATCCTCAATACCTCGGCCGCGGCATTGAATTAATTATTCCCCTTTCCAAAATTAAAAGTCATGATACAATAAAATGCCAACGTATTTCTGAATGTAAATTGGATATTTGAAAAAAAGCAATTATTGAACTTGAATCTGAAACAAACACAATCTGTAGATTGAATATCTACGTTCTCGCGCATACCCGCCTGGCTCATGGCTCAAGATATTTATGGATTCCTTTGGAATGCATTATTATTAAAATGACTAGCAATATATCGTTCACGCCCGAGCAATAATTATCGGTTTTCAGACTGTAGGAAAAGGGGCAAAGAAGCGGTTTTTACATTATTTCTATCGTTTGTCGTAATGTATTCTCGCCGGTTTTTACTCGGCGTTGATTTTTTTCCCGTAGCGTGATCTCGAAGAGGAGAGGTTGCTATTAAGAGTGGGCGTACGTCGGTCGTTCATCATTTCGGGTTAGGTAGCAGCTACTCTCGTCCCCGAGTTGCGTGCCTCGGCCATTATCATTTCTGTAATTTCATTTGGAGATTTAATTGAATGCGTTTTTATTAAAACGATAGCAGCGAAGGATTTAAACGAATTAGCGAGATAAGATGCAATTAGCGGGTTCGTGTATTCGTTGTTTGGAAATTGAAGTTTGATTTGTAACAAAGTTATGTTTTTTTATCTTCTGGTTGTACTTAGTACGGTGAGGGAAATTTATGTGTTGTACTGAACACATTAAATATGATGATTTAAGTGGAAGGTTTACCGAGTGAAAGAATAACGTTTGGACTGGTTGAACCGGGCGGCGACCAAATGCGGAGCGGAGTTGCGCTGAGCTGAGCGGACTACGCACTCAAAAACTAACCTATTGTTTTTATTTTAAGTTCTGCCACTGAAAGCGTAGCGGAGCTGAGCGGAGTGAAGCTGAGCTTCGCTCCGAGCAACTTTGGCTCTGTCGTGGTTCGGTTTTAAAGCTAATTTCGCTTCCCCCACCACTTTGACCACGCCTATAAAATTATTATTTCTCGTTACCTTGGTTAACGTTGCCTAGGTTACGGTATTTAAACATAATAGTTGCTATAATCTATCAAAGTAGGCCTAAATATTTAGATTTAAGCGATACAAACGCGTTCTTTAAACTGAGTGAACTCCGCTTCTGGTCATCACGTTCCGCTACGCATTTCGTGGCCGCCCGGCCTTACACTCGACTACAAATAAAAGAGCGGAACCGATTTTTACTGTGTTTTGCCCATAAACAAATTCCTATGTCCGTTTTGTTAAATTATATTTTGTGTTTTTACTTTTGCACTGTACCAAGTGCGAAGAAAACGGTTTCTGGTGATTTTTCAGAAGCAATTCAAAATTTTGTTTAACACCTTATTTTAAAACAAAATCCTCGCTCTAAAATTGAGGTACTAACATAGTCCACATAAAAATTAAAAAAGGTGAATTAATTTAACTTATTGGATATATTAGTCACCATGGTTAGACGCAGTCCCGAGATCTTGAAATGAGCCCCGATCCTGACCTTCAGATCACGTTATGAGGGGTTCTTTAAAAATGTTATACATTTTCCTTTTCTTGTGGAAACGTTCGTCCTTTATAGTCATTCCTAAGGGCTTAATTACTTAAAATGTGTATCCTTCCTTCAAATTCGAAACCAAGAACTTTAAGATAAGCCTTCAACCATCTACATACGAATTACAAGTCTCTCAAAATATTGTTTTAAATTTAAAATTACAGAATTGTGTGTGTGTGTGTGTATATATATATATATATATATATATATATATATATATATATGTGTGTGTGTGTGTGTGTGTGTGTGTGTGTGTGTGTATGTGCGAGGGGGATGTGTGTTTGTTTGTTTGTTTTAGCATTGTTATGTTCTTATTTTTGGTCCGATTTGATTCAAACTTGGCACACAAATATATTTTGTTAATACATTAGGTAAGTTCGTTGTCCCAAATTCGGTTTAAAAATGGTCGTTAAAAATCTTAATTACTTTGAAATTTTGATTACACCATCGTAATCAGCGTAAAAAAGTATAAATTACGATTACTTTAAATGTTGAAAATTCGTTGAAGTTAGGATATTCATTTTTTGAGTGCGTTCAGGGTTTATTTTCGTATTTTAAATAGAATTTTGAAAGTTTTAAAAGCTAAAATAATGCAAATTTTAGTGCTGATTATGGTTGTGAAAATAGACTTTTCAAAAAGTAAGATAAACAAGCAATTTTGTGAATTATTGTTAAATCGAATATGTTTTATGGTTTCAGGTCCAGATCGGTTAAACCCACTTTTCGACACTGCCAAGCTGTTGGACCTACTGGACACCCGTAGTTGGAAAAGAGGTGAACAATGTTTTCTTTCTTCTTAATTGTTTCCTTGCCAAACACCGAGGGACATATTTCTGTTCTAAAGAATGATAAACTAAAACTAAACAATATTGATTTGGTTTCTGTATTCATTGTAAATTGGTGATTTCCCGTTCGGTACAGTTATTTCACTTCATACACCCTCGCAATGCACCTTGCAACTAGCATTTGAACCTTTGCAATACACCTTGAAAATGCCTTTTGAACCTTTGCAATTCACCTTGCAAACACCTTTTGAACTTTGCAATGCATCTTACAAATACCTTTTGGACCTTTTGCAATACACCTTGCAAGTACCTTTTGAACCTTTACGATGCCTTGCAAATATATTTTGAAAATTTACAATGCACCTAACAAGTACCTTTTGAACCTTTGCAATGCACCTTGCATATACCTTTTAAACTTTTGCAATTCACTTTACAAATAACTTTTGAACTATGCAATGCACCTTGCAAACACCTTTTGAACCTTTTCCAATGCACCTTAAAATACCTTTTGAACCTTTACTATACCTTGCAAATACCTTTTGAAAATTTACAATGCATCTTACAAATACATTTTAAAGCTTTACAATGCACCTTGCTTACTCCTTTTGAACCTTTGCAATGCACCTTACAAACACTTTTTGAACTTTACAGTGTACGTTGCAAACAACTCTTGATCCTTTTACAATGCAACTTACAAATACCTTTTGAACCTTTGCAATGCACTTTGTAAATACTTTTTGAACCTTTGCAATGCATCTTGCATGAACCTTTGCACTGCACCTTACAAACACTTTTTGAACTTTACAGTGTACCTTGCAAACAACTCTTGATCCTTTTATAATGCACCTTGCAAATACTTTTTCAACCTTTGCAATGCACCTTGCAAATACTTTTTGAACCTTTGCAATGCATCTTGCATGCACCTTTGCAATACACTGAACAATATTTGTTGCGTAGAACGCGCACGATTCTCTCCGTGTACATCAGCTACAATCGGAAACTCGGTTAATTGAAATTCATTTATGCCGGGCCGCGAGACTTGCAATTATTACGGAAAAAATATAATATATCTCGGTTTAGTATAAAACAGTTTCATAATAAATTCAATAAAATGGTTTATGGTAAAAGGACGGAGCGAGAACGCCCACTCTCGCGTCCAATCTTCAACTAAACCAATACAAAAATCCAGTTCCAAATGTAAATCGCACCAATAAATAATTAAAAAGGAGGAGCTAAGTGAGGGTTTTTTTTATAATGTATGTTTTCAAAAACGGGAAATGAATAATGATCGCTAGGGTCCTTGGACGTTGAATGAGGATGGAAGAGAGTGTCCAGTGATAACGACGGTCTGTAAAATATACAATTAGATAACTGTAAATGTTTGACGGACGTAATAAAGTTTTATTGCTTTTTAATTGCTTGTAGTCGCCACATAAACAGTTTTCACGAGCTTTTACTAATATCATTAAGTTATTGTAATTGCATTCGAAGTGCGTAAATTTATTGACGTTGTTGTGTGTGTTTTTTTTAATAACTAAAAAGGAATCAGATATTCTGGTTTTGTATTGTTTAACAGCAAGGAAATACCTCTGCAACTTGTACATGAGTGTGTTAGTTATTTAGAATTTTTTGTGCAGCTTGTGTTTTTGTGGCTTGTTATTGTTTATCGTAAATGTACGACTATGAAAATTTGTTGCGCGCGCGCGCGCACACTCACACACACACACACACACACACACACACACACACTGACATTTTAAACTTTCAAATCGCATTGAAAATACGAAAATAAACCCTGACCGCCGTCAAATTAATTTCTTAATTTCATTACATTATGCAGTTTTTAATGCTGATTACCATAGTGAAATCAGATTTTCGAAACAGTTCAGACAGAGACGTTCTGAATTTTTAAAGATTGTGAAACTGTTGTACGGATTTTATGGTTAAAGAAATTGTACAAGCTATTATCTAAATTTGTCTGCCAAGTTTGAATCAAACTGAATTAACATTTTTACCTTAAGTGTGCTTTTTAGACCCCTCAAAAACTCATTTTAAAACCCATATTCTGGACCTTATCATGACGACCGCTCCAACTGCTAATTTTTCCAACGGAAAGTCACTAAAAAGACAACTTTATTCTAACAGCCACAAATTATATAATTTGAATGTTAAATGTAAAATAAAATTAATTTTTAGAGTTAAAGCAGTAATTTGAATTGGTTTAATTTATTAGCATAGAGCTGATTCTCCCCCTTGGTTCCCACGAGAGGGTGGCTCACCGATAAATCGGTTAAATAATTAACCGTATCTTAAAACCACCCCTAAAATTTGATTTAGCTTATTGTGTTTGATCTATGTTGACTTGAATTAATTAATCCTATTTATTCAAATAAAAATACTACGCAAAATGATTAATGTTTCTTATCTAACAGCTTTTATTGATTTGTACGTAAACGAAAATGTATCTTTTTATCACTTTCAGACGATAAAGTATTTTCGTCATATTAGGTATGTTACGTCACATTAGGTATGTTAACAGTTCTGACATATTCTTTATTTAATTGTATTGTTTATTACGTCTATTTCTCCAGAAACATGTGAAGAATATCAATATAAAAAGAAAATATATTTTCTATACCTATTTATATATTATACTTATATTTCATTATATATCTCAATATATAAAAGAAGAAGTCCTGACTGACTGACTGACGACTGACTGACTAACTGATTCATAATCAACGCAGAGCCAAAACTATTTTAGCTAGCGACTTGAAATTTTCAGGGTACATTTATGTTACCATATAGGCGTGCACTAAGAAAGGATTTTCCAAAAAATTGATTTTAACGCCATTAAACTACTTACCCACTCCAAATTTAGTAATCAACTTACAGCCCTTGATTACTATAATCAAGCTATAATCAATATTATAGCTAGAAAGTTGAAATTTTTAGGGTACCTTCTTACAACAATTTCAAGGTACACTAAGAAAGGATTTTGCAAAAATTTTTGTTTTAATTCCATTAAACTACTTACCAAGTCCAAATTTAATAAACAACGTATAACCAATACTATTATAGCTAGAGACTTGAAATTTTCAAGGTACATTTTTATAACAATGTCGAGACGCAATGAGAAAGTATTTTGCAAAAATTTGAATTTAACGCCATTAAACTACTTACCCAGTCCAACTTTAATAGTTAACGTACAGCCAATATTATTATAACTAGAGACTTCAAATTTTCACCATCTTTCAACAATGTTGATGTGAATTAAGAAAGGATTTTTCAAAAATGTCGTTTTACTTACTCAGTCCAATTTTATTAATCAACGTGCAGCCGAGACTATTGTAGCTACAGACTTGAAATTTTCAGGGTACCTTCTTACAACAATGTCGAGACGCACTAAGAAAGTATTTGGCAAAAATTTGATTTCAACGCCATTAAACTACTTACGCAGTTCAACTTTAATAATCAACGTACAGCAAATACTATTATAACTAGAGACTTGAAATTTTCACCATTTTTCAACAATATCAATGTGCATTAAGAAAGAATTTTGCAAAAAATTGATTTTAACGCCATTAAACTACTTACCCAGTCCAACTTTAATAACCGACGTATAGCCGAAACTATAATAGGCCTAGCTAAAGATTTGAAATATTCAGGGTTATCACCACATGTAGGGGTGCACTGAAAAACGATTTTCCAGTATTCAACAACTAAAGAGGTAAAAATGAGGTACAACAATTTTTATTGGAAAAATATGTTTTTCGTCTGACTTTCTTAAAACGTAAAATAGTCACTCTCAAATATAAGTAATGAAATATATTTATCACCATTTCCCTAAACTTTCTCTAAAGAAATTTATCACCATTTCCCTAAAGAAATTGAAAGGGGGTAGAAAATATAAAAAGGGGGTATACAATTTTCAAATTGAATAAATATTTGTTTTGGATCCGTGTATTCTAGAAATAAGTTATGACACACAAATAATGAAACACATAGACCTATTTCGAATTTTTTTCGAATTCATTCCCTAAAGGAATAAAAATGTAAAAAAGAGGTATAATTATAGAAAAAAGAGTGTTTTCATTGGAGAAAATATTTTTTATCGGCTTTTCTTAAAAGTAAACAAAATATTTTAAAACACAAATTATGATACACATAATTATGATTCCCACCTCAGAATTCATCCTCTAAAAGAACACAAAAATATAAAAATGTATAAATGTTTGTATTGGAAAAAAATATTTTTTATCAGATTTTCTTAATTTCGAATTGAACACGTTTGAAAACAATAAAACAACATAGTCAGGTTATAATATTTTTTCATATTCACTATAAAATAATCATGAGTTTAGATGATCACGTTTTTTTTAATATATTTTTTATATTTCTAAATTATATCATTAATGAAACATTTTAAATTTTATGCGCAAATCCGCGACGGGTAATGCTAGTTATATTTATATTTCAATATTAATGTATTGAAAAAGTTAGATTTTACTTCCTTTGTGGATTGAAAGGTAACGTGAATATAACACAAAAAATGTATCAAAATACATATTTAATAATCGTGGCACGCAGCTGTCTCTCTGACGTTATGGAAGCGAATTTCCCCGAAGTTTTTTATATTACTCCTTTTTTTAATTCTCATTTTGCCATAATCGTCATCATAAAAATCTTCATATAACTTTTGAATATTTTACATTGTATTGAAAATACGAAAATGAACCATGACCGCCGTTAAATTCAACTAATTTTGAAAATTCCAAATCCTAATTTGTACAGTTTTTAACGCTAATAACGTCGATGAAATCAGATTTTCAAAACAATTTAAGACACAATAGTTACGAATTTTTGAAATTTTTAGGTGACCACTATCCTGATTGCGCTCATTTCAAGGTTCCGGATCTTTAAATACTATGTTCTGGGACCTGGATTTTACTATAATGGACTCCAATGATTCATTTTTCAGTGGAATAACGCTAATTTCGCACTATTTCATGTCAATAATAATTTATATATCTTTCTGTAGAATGTTATAAAATTATTTAGTATACTCTCTTACTTTCAGTCATTAACAGCCGAAGTTATTCTTTATAACCGAAAAAAAAGAAACCACTTCAGTAGATATTTTGACTCTGGCATTTTTGGAGACCCTAAGAGTGTATCTATACACTGAGGCTTTGTTTGTTTGTTTAGTCTACACCCTCGAGTTCAAAGAGCTAGACTGACCGATGCCTTGACCACAACGATCACCGAGCCCTTACTGAGAAAAAAATACTTAAAAGTCAGTTACTTTACACTGGACATGTTGAAATGCCCTGGCGAAGAACGGGTATTCAGGTAGTAGGCTATAGTAGTATAAATAATCCAGAAGGTATATGCACTTCTTTAACCTTTACAGCAATAATTAAAAACTACTTGAATAATCTCTCGCAGCGTCTAACATCTCTCCCCATTAACTCTCCCGAACAAAACGTTATTAAGAAACTCACTTATTAAGTAATATCGAGTGGGCAGCGTTAGGGATGATTTAGTCATTACTTCCAAACCGTTTTACTCGAAATAAATCCACGTCCCGCATCCACGCCTACGGACCGAATCCTTCGCTTCTGCCCGAAACACAAACACTGGAATCCATAAGTCATTTAGTTAGAAAAACCTTGAGCGATTCTCGTTCTTTTGAATTTCTTTAATAACCGGGAGATAAACGATCATTAATAATTGTTGAGTGCGATGAGTCGACAGAAAGTGTCGGCCGTTGGTGAGCAACGTCAATCAGAGCGTTGGTGCGCCGAACCAATCTAATTATCCAGACTCCTCACAAGGAACGTTACTCAGCGGATTCCGGTTCCAGCAGACTCTTTGGAAATTACAATTAATCTATCTCCGCTCTGACAATACCGGATTTTTTTACTAAAAAAAAGAACACCAGCCATTGTTAGTATGTAAATGTTGTTTCGAGTATGGGAATAGTCATGTAAACGTCATTTCCATGACGGAGGATAAAACATCAAGTGTCCGTGTACCAGTCAATTAAGTTTCGCCGGTTAGGACGCTTATTGGGGAAAATGAGCGTTGGAGCGGCCGTCTTGGTAAGACCCAGACACGAGGTCTTGAAATGAACGCAGATCCTGACTTCTAGGTCGCTTTTAAGAGGCCTTTAAATACATATTCGTGTTAGTACTTCCAGTGCCAACGCATGATAAAGTTTGGTATGAAGGTCTTTTTACAAGTTAAAACACATTCTCTATACCATTATTACAACACAAGATTATTCTTGGAAGATCGATTTTTTTTTGATCCGTCAGAAATTAGCCTATTCAAAAATACAAGAATTTGAAGCTGGAGTTTCACAACGTTCTATATTATTATCATCAGTTTTGTATAACACTCTTCTAAGGGCACTAAAACTCAACCATCTTTAGTTGTGCTGATGTGACACACCAGAAAAGTGGATTTACGTCTCCAAAATCATATTAATAAATTAACAACCTGGCTTCAGAATTGGAAAGTAAAAGTAAATCCAGCAAAATAATATCATGTCATCTTTACCTTAAGTAAAAAACTTGTCCTTCTGTGTATTTAAGCAACATACCAATACCTTGGTATGTCAAATATAAAATAAAATATTTCGACCTTGACAGAAGATTGACATGAAACCATCATGTAACAACTTCTCTTTTGTCTTCTAAATTCTAATTTTGTTTCGTCTTTTCGTCGAAAAAATAACAATTTATGGACCAAACATCTGCTCAGAACAAAATTCTAGGAATACAATTACTTGTATGCGAAGAAAAACAATTTGCAAATGGTTCAAGCGTTTCAATCAAAATTTTGACGATTAATCAACAAAGCATTTTCATATGTTAGCAACGTAACACTACACACAGACTTCGACATTGAACAGTTAGCCCATTTACACTGTTCGAGATTTCATAACAAAATTCAAAACCACAGGAATGCACTAGTCAGAACAATTTTCAATGAAACATTAAATCTACGACAACTTCGATGGCGTTGGTCTCTAACTTCTGGACCAACATCACTGAAGATTTGCCACTGGGCAATAATTAATAATAACTAATCATGTTATTTTGTATATTACATATCATTCAGTTGTGTGTGCAAATGTGCATAGTTCCAAATAAAATATTAAAGTTAAAAAAAGTATTTTCACGTTCAAAATTTCTGTTCGATTTTATTCAAACGGCACAAAACCTGTTTGGGAAATAACATTGACAAGTTCAATGTTAAGTTTTTGACCCAACAAAATCAATTTACAGTTTCAAAAATGGCGATAATTTCAAATCATTTCAAAACATTTTAAAGTATTTTTTTAATCCGATTTTTCCCATAGTGATTAAGGATGAAATATCAAAAGAAGTATCGATACTTTTGCCAAACATCGGAACAAAGTCTCGATTCTGCTGGAAAATCGAAAAAATTTACTGATATTAGTAAGTGTCGAATAGAAGTATCGAAAAAAGTATGAAGCAAACATCAAAGAAATTTAATAGATTATTTATCGTATACATTCCTTTTACTGTACCTGTTTACTTTATATTAAAGCAAAACAAAAACGTAAAAAATATATCAGATATAATATTATTATATACATCAGAAACATTAAATGAAGATAGTTAACCCAATTGTTACACATAAGACAAGGAATGTAATACTTAGGCCTACATGAAAATACATACAAATAATACAGTATATGGAAATACCAAAAGCAATAAATGAAAATAAGTTCAAGTAATTATAATATAATATAGACATAGCCTACTCTTTGACCTTAAAGGCTTTGTGAGGTATAAAGAGGTTCTATAGGATGACTGGATGTATCCACAGCGTACTTTGGTTATCTCAGTCTGGTTTGATGGTACCTTTTGAGTAAGAGATCCTTGGTTCGAACCTGCCGAGAGTTGTCAGTAGTGTTGTTTAAGCTTAAAAAAATACCTTTCCGACACCTCTGTCCGAAACCATATTACTGAGTAAAATTACCGAATGAAAGTATCGTGTCCCTAATCGTGATCAGTATTAAAACCTGCATAAATTAACACTTTGAATTTTCAAAACCCGTTGAAATCTAGAAATTTTTATCGACGGCGGTCAGGGTTTATTTTCGCACTTCAAGCGCTCTAGAACGGGCTTTGTCAGCAGCGCTGAATGTAAGCAGCTGTTTTACACAATGGCGATGCTCGTAGAAAAAAAAAACAGATTAATCATGGCGTTCCTTCAATTATAATAACGGCAGTGGAATCACGTCTAATTTGAATGTGTCAGATTCGAGTGTCAGTTGTAGTAAATAAGATGTGTTCACGAGTGAACTTCGGTGGAGATTTTAAAGTGGTGATTCTTTTACTAGCATTGATAGATTCAGGAATCAAATTCCTATCTTGTCTCCAATTTTATGTAAAACTATTGTAAACCACTGCGAAATAACCTCACACTTCCGTACTGTTCGTAGGGCCAAACTCATTTATACAACCGCTGACTTCTGTATATTTTTATAGTGTTTTTACATTATCAACTGTAGTTGAAAATGTAAGATATAAATCAGCTCTTACATTCATAGACTAGTCCATTACTTCATAGTTTTACATTCGTAGACTAGTCCATTACTTCATAGTCTTACGAGGTGCGTTCAGAAAGTAACGAGAATTTTTTAATTTCGCGGGCTTGGAGAATCCGATTGTCAAACTTTTTTTTTTATTATGTTGGTATACATGCCCTTGAAGTATGATAAAATTTTCAGTTGTTTTCATTTTTGACTTTGTCTGTGACAGCCACTAAGGTTAGACGTGTTTTTATGAGCTCGGCGATTTTCGTTTGTTAAAAGAAATGGATCAAAGAACTTGTATCAAATTTTGCGTAAAAAATGGAATAAAGTGTGTAAAATGTTAACAAAGACCTATGGTGAGTCTGCTATGAGTAAAGCAAGAGTTTACGAGTGGTATAAACGTTTCCAAGAAGGCCCTGAAGACTTTGAAAATGACGAACGCCCTGGACGCCTCAGCACACCAACAACCGATGAAAACGTGGTAAAAGTGAAAGAAATGGTTATGAACAATCGCCGAATCACAAATATAGAGGTCGCTGATGATGTTGGCATATCGACTGGATCATGTCATGATATTGTTTCTAATGTTTTGTGTATGAAACGCATGACAGCAAAATTCGTTCCAAAATTGTTGAATTTTGAACAAAAACAGCTGCGAATGGAAATTGCTCAGGAGTCACTAAATGAAGTCAACGACGATGCAGAATTACTGAAACGAATTATAACAGGTAAAAAACATGGGTTTACGGATATGACGTCGAAATTAAGGCTCAATCATCCCAATGGAGGCATTCTGGCTCGCTATGACCGAAAAAGGCTCGACAAGTGCGGTCGAACGTGAAGGTTATGCTCACTGTGTTCTTCGATATTAATGGCATAGTGCATCATGAATTCCTGCCACCAGGCGAAACGGTTAATAAGGAGTACTACCTACAAGTTCAACGCCGTTTGTGTGAAGCAATTCGAAAAAAACGCCCGGATCTGTAGAAAAACACTTCATGGCTTTTGCACCACGATAATACACCAGCTCACACTTCATTGCTTGTTCATGAATTTTTGGCCAAAAACAGTACTGGAACGATGCTCCAGTCTCCATATTCGCCAGACATGGCTCTGTGTGACTTTTTCCTATTTCCAAAAATAAAGAGAACCTTAAAGGGCCGTCGTTTTACAGCCGTAGATGACATTAAAAGCGCATCGCTGAAAGAACTAAAGGTTATATCAAAGATCGAGTTTGAGAAGTGTTTCGAGGATTTGCTGGCACAAGTGCATAATCTCCAATGGTGACTATTTTGAAGGCGACAACATCAATGTAGAAGAATAAATTAATATTTTGTTCAACAAATTAAAATTCTCGTTACTTTCTGAACACACCTCGTACATTCATAGACTAGTACATTCCTCTGCCCATTGTCTTACATTCATAGACTAGTACATTACTTCATAGACTAATATATTACTTCATAGTCTTACATCATATATTAGTACATTACTTTATAGTCTAACATTCATAGACTAGTACATTACTTTATAGTCTTACATTTATAGACTAGTACATTACTTCATAGTCTTACATTTATAGACTAGTACATTACTTCATAGTCTTACATTTATAGACTAGTACATTACTTCATAGTCTTACATTCATAGACTAGTACATTACTTTATAGTCTTACATTTATAGACTAGTACATTATTTCATAATCTTACACTCATATACTAGAACATTACTTTATAGTCTAACATTCATAGACTAGTACATTACTTTATAGTCTTACATTTATAGACTAGTACATTACTTCATAGTCTTACATTCATAGATTAGTACTTTACTTTATAGTCTTACATTTATAGACTAGTACATTATTTCATAATCTTACACTCATATACTAGAACATTACTTTATAGTCTAATATTCATAGACTAGTACATTACTTCGTAGTCTTACATTCATAAACTAGTCCATTACTTCATAGTCTTACATTCATAGACTAGTACATTATTCATAGTTTTACATTCATAAACTAGTCCATTACTTCATAGCCTTACATTCCTAGACTAGTACATTACTTCATAGACTTACATTCATATACTAGTACATTACTTTATAGTCTAACATTCATATACTAGTACATTACTTTATAGTCTTACATTCATAGACTAGTACATTACTTCATAGTCTTACATTCATAGACTAGTACATTACTTCATAGACTTACATTCATAGACTAGTCCATTATTTCCATAGTCTTGCATTCATAGACTAGTACATTACTTCATCGTCTTACATTCATAGACTAGTCCATTATCTCCATAGTCTTACATTCATAGACTAGTACATTGCTTCATAGTGCTACATAGCGAACAAGGTACCAGCAAATAACTTACATTTGCTCTAGCAGAACAAATAATTTTTTTTCAAAATAACTTATATAGACTCTCCGTTCAGCAAAAGCATTTCGAAAATATTTCAACTTTTACCAAACACTTTTTGCCATCTTCTTGCGTTTTTTCTTATTTTTACACAACTTTGGCGTACACGAAAGTTGTATTGAAATCGGTTCTTTGAAATAGCTTAAGCGCTGCATATTGCCGACAATTTTTTGCCTACGTTTCAACCATATTACTGTGGTATTTCTCAAGGCTTCGTGAGTAGTTCGATCTGCCCGACCGGTAAAAAACACGACCGACTCAAGATTCTTCAAGAATCCTTGAGACGCCCGGTGTAATATGATTGAAATGACGGCAACAAAAGTCAGAGATATTATACGGCGTTTATATCGAGAAACAGATTTCAGTAAAGCGCATTGTTAAGAACCAAATGTAATTCATTATTTATTACATTAAATAAAATAAACAGCCAAATCCATAAATAATCATTTGATGTAAAAATGTAAAAGCATAATCACTGCACACAGCTGTCTCGCTGACATATGGAACCGAATTTCCGAATTTCTGTCATAATCAGGTTTAAAAATACAGTATTAGCATTTTATAAACTTACAAATTTCATTCAAAATATAAAAACAAACCCTGACCGCTGTCAAATTGTCTTAATTTGAATGTATTTGTAAAAATTAAAATCATAAAAATTTATGTACATTTTAAGATATTTAATTTGACAACGATCAAGGTTCAAAGATTACTTTTTTAGCGAATTTTCTATCAGAAAAACCTTGAAATTAACGTCGATCCTAATCTCTAGACCACTTTATGAGGGATCGTTTGTGTGTGTGTGTGTGTGTGTGTGTGTGTGTGTGTGTGTGTGTGTGTGTGTGTGTGTGTGTGTGTGTGTGTGTGTGTGTGTGTGTGTGTGTGTGTGTGTGTGTGTGTGTGTGTGTGTGTGTGTTTTACCACGCTCGCGTTCGCAATTTTGGTGCGATTTGTTTAAAACTTGGCACAAAAATCGATTGCGTTAAAATAGTTTAGACAAGTTCTTTAACCAGCAAAATTCGTTTGAGAGTTTCAAAACGGCGGCCATTTCAAATCATTAAGAATTCATAACTTTTTTGTCTTAAATTTTATTTTGAAAATTCGAT
>CM040184.1:35812406-35977406 GCA_022606455.1 Callitettix versicolor
CCTATTCATCTGTGCGCGCCGAGTGAATCATTGTCGGCATAGGAGTGGGTTTAAGAACAGTAAGGTAAAGTGAGGTTAGGTTGATTTTGTTGAGGTTAGGTTTTATAAGAATATGGAATATGGTTTCGAAATTCTTATCTCTACTTACATTGACTGTTATTACTGAAATGTATTCAGGTTTATGAAAGTAGATTCACCAATATTTTTACTTCACATTTTTTAGAACGAAATTTCATTGTTAGAAATATTTTCGTCTAAGAAGTGTTTTGGATCTGTAAATAAAAACTGCTGTAAATATTGCAGTTTACCGTTTATGCGCTAGAAAGATTTAGATAAAATTAAATATGACATAATTTTACACAAAAATAATTACTGCAAGAAAATATTTTGAAATTCTGATTTCACCATTACAATCAGCATCAAAATCTGCATATATTAGCATTTTAAACTGTTAAATTGCATTGCCAATACGACAATGAACTATGACCAATTTTAAATTAAATTTTTTAATTTCAACTGATTTCGAGTATTCAAAATATATGCACAGTTTTTAACGCTGATTACGATGGATTATACCCGCAGAGGGGTGAGGACTAGCTGCACTTATTGAGAGGATTTAGACGTCCCTTGCTGTACCCGAGTCTAACACACACTTACACTTACAACATTACACTTACGACTTTACACTTAACATTAACATTAACATTACACTTAACATTAACATAACACTTTACGCACACACTTATGTTTAGGGAGGCGATAATAGCCTCAATGTGCTTTTCGCCTTAAAATAAAATAAAAATTTAAAAAATGGTGAAATCGAATTTTCAAAAAATATTAAAACGAAAATGGTATGAATTTATAAAATTTTAAATGGCCACCATTTTGAAACTGTTAACAGATTTTGCTATTATTAACGAATTTGTTTCAGCTATTAAATGCCAAGTTAATCGATTTTTATGCCAGTATTTAAACAAATTTAACTATAGAATAAAAATAATCTATCATGTAGTTCTAATCTACTCTGCATTTTTTCTTGTATTTATTAAACATAATCACCTGATAAAACCTAAATAATCATTCATTTCAAACTAGAGAAAACAGTTTCGCCCGTCTGAGAATCCCATTAAAATGCTCTTGACGAAAGGATGTCTAACCTTACAGCGTATATACTTTCTAGCCCGACTGTACACGACTAAAAACATTATAAAATTGTCAATAAAACCCAAAACGTCTCAATTCTTTTACAAAAGTTGTTGCATCTCGAACGTAGAGCGATTACAGTCGGAATTCTAACATCCTTAAAGGCCCAATAACCATAAAGCAAAGTACCTGGCCGCTTTGTGTGAAAAAAGCAAGGAACATGGAAATAACATTTCAATAAAACAAGACAATAAACTGAGTTAGGCCTGATTGTTTGTCTGTGGCCCACGACCACCGTTCCCCGTATCATTTTTATTACGTTTCTAGTCTAACGCGATACGAATCGTCTAATTTCATAAATATCGTTTTCCCTATACACGTCAGAGCGTGAAACCGGTTCTGTAAAGCTGTTTTTAAGTGGATTATTAACCTTCTTAATTCGTTGTAAATTATGTGGGACTTTTAGGAATTTCTTGTTGAAAATGCCACGGTTTTATCGGGATTCCTGAATTAACCAAGTCGCTCTGGTAAGATAACATCGTATGAGCATTGAGTTTTGTAACACACGAGTTTTGCTGCTAGTGTTTTACAAAGTTTCTTGAGATTAGGCTTACTATACTTCCGAGATTGTACGAAAAATCGGACGACCGGGAAATTTCGCTGTTTTTATTTAGCGGTTGGAAAAATTGAAGCCAACGTGAGAAGGCCTCCTGCACTCAAGAAAAGTGGAAGAGTCTTTGGTCCAACGTTAAAGTACAACATTGAGTTCAAAAATATTTTCAAATTGATGGAGTTCAGTGTGTGCTTGCCTGGTACATTAGCACCAGTGGAAAAGGTATTTTCTATAATGAGAAACGTGTAAACGGCGGAGAGAGGAATAATGTCCGTTTCGATTGTAAAGACGTTACCCAACATTGTTAATTCAAATAGGCTATATCTTGTGTGGACTTTTGCGAAAAAATTAAAAAACCTGATATGGTGTTCCTAGAAAAAGTATTATTATCTGAGAAATATCACATCCGTCCAACTCCAAGCCAAGAAAAGAACCCGATGGTACAGATGTAATTGCAGGACCCAGTTCTAAGTAAATGTTTGGGTGTTTTTGTGCCTAGAAAATAATTATTTTACTTCTAAACCAAATTATTCCAGTGGCAAAAATAATTCACAAATGAAAAATATATTTTGTATGTTACTTACTAAAAAACAAATTCTTGCGTAAAAAATATCCTAGATTGGAATCCAGAAATAATGGTAAGTGATTTAAAAATCACTTTTTTAAAATCGCAGTTAAAAGTGATTGTTGAATTAGAGCAGAGGTTGTCAGTAAGTGGCCTTCCTGGATTTTTTGTGCCCATCACCGTTTTTCAGCCAAACAGAAATAGTATATATAACTTCTTCGTGGAGCTAATAAATTCGTGTGTGTTTTTAGCACGCTCACGTTCGCAATTTTGGTCCAATTTGATTCAAACGACGCAAAAAACGATTATCGTAATAGCTTCGACAAGCACTTTAACCAGATTTTTTTTGTAAGAATCCGATTTTTTTTTGTCTTAAATGTTTTTAAAAATCCAATTTTACTAACGCAATCAGCGTGAAAAACTGCATAAATTAGCATTTTGGATTTTCAAAATTCATTAAAGTTAAGAAATATTT
This sequence comes from Callitettix versicolor, assembly GCA_022606455.1. Classification (NCBI taxonomy): domain Eukaryota; kingdom Metazoa; phylum Arthropoda; class Insecta; order Hemiptera; family Cercopidae; genus Callitettix; species Callitettix versicolor. The sequence goes on from CM040184.1 coordinate 35,815,203, forward strand.
TGACATCGGTCATTGTTCATTTTCGTGTATTTTTAATGTAATTTGAATGTTTAAAATGCTGATATATGCAGATTTTTATGCTGATTATGACGATGAACTCAGAATTTCAAAAGAGGTAAGATAAAGAGAAATACTTTCGGAAATTCGCTGTTATTACGTCAGCGAGACATCTGCGTGTTGCGTACATATTTAATTTTTCTATAGAAATTTAGGTCTAAGCTTATTATGAATATTATCCCGTTTGTTAAAATAATTCTATAATTTACTGGATCATCACGAACTTGCATTTGAAGACTGTATTCGAGTATTTCCTATTCATTAACGTTAACGCTTTAGACTCCTACATTTTACTCCTGCGATTTTACCATTTCTTAATGACCTTCAAGTTGGCGCAATCACGGCACAAAGGACCTGCTCAATCTTCACCACGATACGCATGCAAATGAATGGAACCGGCCAACAATATTCGAACAAAAAGAAATCTAAATTCATTTGTAAGATCTGTTTTGCTGGCATGTCGTCTGCCCGCGGGGGTCCGCGCTCAAGTATTTAAATGTAACAAGATTATTTCAGTCAGAGATTTCATCAATCAAAATCCATCGATATGAAAACTTGAGACGAGATAAGCTTTCGAAAAGAGTAAAAATTAATAACTAACGTTTACCGGCCCGTGCAGGAGTCTCGGAAAGTGTGCATTTTTTAAATTCCCAGCGGGAGGTTGGTACTGAGAAATGTCGGACTCGTGAGAGGTTGACGGGCGTGGACCAACAATGACTGTCATTAACCATTGCCCGCGTCCCCAGTGACAGCCCACTATCAATAATCATCACAAGAATTTAACTGGAAATAAAATAAAACCAGAATACCCGATGATGAGCCATTTCGTTCGTTTAAAGTTAAATGATCGCTTGCATTTATCAAAGTCGGGGGGTGGGGTGCGGAAGACAATGGCGTTTTCAGGAGAAAAAGTTAAAGATAAATTGTAACTATTTAGTTTCGTCTATTCTGTAAAAATCTGTCAAGACAGAGTTCGAACAATGTTTCATTTAGCTTTTCTCAATCGTTGTGAACTCGTTCAGCCACTTAGTAAACGGCCTCAGCGAGAATTTCTCGCGCATGTAGGAGAATTCCTTTCCAGCTCCCTCCAATAGTCCAGTGACAGAGTCTGACAATCTGAGTCTACTAACTGTTACTACTCAGCGATACTGAAAGAAAATTGTGATAGTGAGGGAGCTATGGTGAGAGAGTGGAGACTCGACATCTCACTCGCACATTCTTTCTCTCTGTTCCCTGGTGTTCTTAGCAGGCCGTTTTCTAAGTAGCTGATCTATAGATGCGTCGTTGTGGACCAGTCTACTAGGTACTGACAGGATATCAAGTTCATAATTTTAAAATACTTTATTTATTCAAAATCGTGTATAAATTACGTACAACAATTCAATGTATATTTTTAGATTTGTTATCTATCAGTAGACGTCAGTGGTCTAACTATGGACGGTAGCGTCAAGGCGGATTTTGAAAAATTCGTAACAAATTTTCCAAGGTTTTAAGAAAATCATTTTTGTGTGCAAGTTTGCGGACTAAAATTGCGAACGTAATAGTGAAAACACACATGCGCGCGCGCGCGCACACACACACACACACACACACACACATGTAATTTAACGACCCCTGTAAAAAGTGTTCTAAAACTAGAGGTCAGGATCGTCATTAATTTCAAGATCCTAGGTCTGGGTATTACCACGATGGCCACTCCAATAGTTAGTTTTCTAATGGAAATACGCTAAAATCCTTTATAATACAACACTGACGTAGCTACAAACATCCTGTACAGATTTTTAATAATATAGTTACCTTCAGAGGTTCTTGTCTATAGCTGCGAAACTGAAAGAAGAAAAATAGGAAAGGGTCGACGAACGGGGTATTTTACAAGCATCTGTCCAATAACGGATGTGTTTTTTGTAAAATAAAAATATGTTAGACTGAAAGCAGATGTTACTTAATATTTCTGAAGAGGAGAAATGTTTCGGTATTTAGAAAAACAGAACCTAAATTAAAAAGAGCCTATAAATCAGTTACAAATTGATCCTTCTATGCCAGAAAATTGCCTGAAGGAATACAAGCCGATGAACTTTTGACGTTATAAAGAAACATTTATCGAACGTTGGGGTTTTCTTAAGATTAGAATCGCGTTCAACTGTTAATAATAGAACTCAACAGTCGACGTGACGTGATAAAAGCAAATTTCGAAAAAATATAATATCATAATATTTTTTTATCCGTCATGTTTTTGAAAATCTGATTTTAATATCATAATCAGTCTTATTATGACTTATTATCAGTCTTAAGTCTTATAATCGGACTTATTATGCGTTAAAGTCTGCATAATAAACATTTTGAACTTCAAAATTACGGGAATATCCCTGACCGCCGTCAGGTTAGTTCTCGTATTCTTAATGGAATTTAAAATAAAAAAAGAGTAGGCAGTCGCGGGACTGGTCGACAGCAGCGACTACTTTTGGCATGCCTGACTGTATACCTTTTCACTAGCTGTTACCCATTGTGACTTCGCCCGTAATTATAATATGAAGGTAATATAATTTATAGTCGATTTTCAAAATAAGATAAGTTCTTTTCAAATTAATGTATTTCTATATACAATATTATAAGATTATTGGTTTTCGGCCAAGGCATATAGATTTTTGCTACTCGACACTAGAACAGGAGATATATGACTGACCGTGGGTGAAGCACGGAGTTTCCAAACTCCTGCTACTCTTAACGTATGACCCTGCGACTTATTAATTGTTGTAAATGACAACTTCAATGAAAACTGCAATTCTTTCAGTTTGGGGGCAGTTTGTTTAGAATTATAGGGATTTTGAAAAAAAATCAATTAAAAATCATTGCAAATGTAAGCTTATAAACAATAATTTTATGATAAATAATAAAGGCGATTCAGATATTTAATACGGGAAGGTCCATCTCAGGTAACAAAACCATGTTCATTCCAAATTTAATCTCAGTCGGTCCAGTAGTTAATGCGTGATTGCATAAAAAACATGCACAAACTTTCAAGTTTATAATATTATATTGAGAAATATAAAATATTATTAAAACGTCACTGTTGTACAGTTATCACATATCACAAAACTGAATACTAAATAATTACGTTGGACTGGGTAAGTAGTATAATGGCGTTTAAAATAATTTAAATATTTATTATTCACTCCTACCAATATATAATAAAAATATAAAACATCCCTATTATACATTTAACACTTGCTACAAAACTAAATAATAACAATTAAGTTGGACTGGGCAAGTAGTATAATGGCGTAAAAAAATGTAATATTTAATATTCACACCTACTAATATATAATAAACGTATGAAATGTCACTGTTATATAGTTAACACTTTTCACTAAACTAAAGAACAAGTAATATATATAAAAAAAAATTAAGTCAATTCCTAGTTAGGTCAAGTGTCATCCACTACAAGTTAAAAAAATGTATTTGAACTTGAGTGGATGAATAATAGTAGGAATTACATAAGGAAATCCTATCGTATAGTGTGTACAAATATGCGATATTAATATTTGACAAAAAACTGTATTAACATCAAGTATCATCCATTACAAGTTTAAAAAAATGTATTTCAGCTTAAGAGAAAGTAAATACTTTATATAATTTTGGGCCTGGGAAGTTATTGTAATGGCATGTGGTTGAAACTACTATGTAGAAACCTTTGCGGGAGTGTACTTAATAATTTCCCAAAGATTCATGGTGACCTGATGAATGGTATAGTAATGTATAAAGTAAATACTTTATATCAATTTTGGGCCTGGGTAAGTATTATAATACATTAATACTGTATTAACATACAGTCCTGAAAAAACTGTAGTGTCATCCACTACAAGTTTAAAAAGATATTTGAACTTAAGGGGATGAATAGGAAGTATTTTATTAACGATTTAAAATTTGAACAATTTATATAGGCCCCTATATATATATATATATATATATATATATATATATATATATATATATATATATATATATATATAAGGATAATGTGAACTAATAGTAGGAATGTAAAAACAATTAAGTTAGACTGGGTAAGCAGTATAATGGCGTTTAAAATAATTTAAATATTTATTATTCACACCTACCAATATATAGTAAACGTATAAAACGTCTCTGTTATACAGTTAACACGTCACAAAACTAAATACTAAATAATTAAGTTGGACTGGGTAAGTAGTATAATGGCACGACCATACAAATTTTTTGTATGGCGCGACTTCAAAAATACATTTTATTAATCACTAAACAAAACAAAAAAATCCCGCAATTACTAGAGTGCGTGTATGGATGTGTTAGATCGTTCTCAGGTGGTAGAGAGTTTTAGCACCCATACCACGCGTAAAGACGTAGTGATTTCAAAAATTCAGAATTTAACGCTGATTATGACGAAATCCAATTTTCAAAAAATGTTTAAGATAAAAAACTTATGATTTTGAAAGACATTTTGAAATTGTTGGACTGATTTCGCTGGATAACGAACTTGTCCAAGCTGTTATTAAAGTCGATTTTTGAATCAAATTTTCAGACATGAGATTGGTAACACTTAATATATTATACATAATATATACAATGTTTAATGATCTTTCAAAAGGTAATCTAGAGGACACTTTTGATGCTCATTTCAAGGTCCAAGGGGTTGGGTTACACCACGATGGCTCGTTTTACAATAGTAAGATGTTCTTAGTTTTAATAAGCTTAAAAAATCTATTAGTCAGTGTTCTGAAAAATTTGTCTGCATCAGTTAGTAGGCCTAAAATGTCTAGGTTAATCTTATTTTCCTTATTATTAAGTTAGACCAATTAATTATTAATAAAAACAAAAAATAAATGTGATTATAATATCTTGTAATAAAATATTGAATACAGTATTCAACATCTACTAATTCGATTGAAAAACAGAACGTTTTTTTTTCAGATGAGACGAACAGCTGTTTTTAAATTTTTAAAAATGTTAAGGTTATGTTTTTTTACCAACGTTCTACTAGTTAAATTAAAACCATAAAAATCGTCGTTATTATTATTATTATTATCATTTTAGAGTAACCTATTTTAATCTAAATATAATACGAATCTGATATCGTAAAAAATATAGACCTATACAAAACAGCAAGTAAATTTCTTATTCGTCAATCTATGACCTGATCATAAAGGTCATTGTGGCAAGCAAAATGTACAATATCAGTCTAATAATAGGGCGGTTTTCTGTTAGACGTTTCGTTTGTGATTGTTTTATTAGTTTCATATTTGTGCAATTTTGGATATTGTGCCAATTTTGTTTTTCAATAACATGTCGAAGAAAAAAAGGTAAGTAAATTGTAAAATATAACCTTCAGATATTTTTGTAATTTAAAAAAAATAGCGAACTAAACATTGGCTTATTCATTGATTAATTATCATTTATTGATTAATTATCGGTTATTGATTAATTATCATTCATTGATTAATTAGTTCATTATTTATTTAATATTCTTATCTTATGCATTTGTTAGATCTACGTTTATTTATAAATTTATCTGCTAGCAGTTGAAGGTCAGGCAAAGGGAACATTTAGGTTATGTTTCAGAAATAGTTTAGACTAACGATAGATAAATCTAACAGTAGTAACATTTTTCTGTATTACCAACTCATAGACTGATAAACATTTATTTTAACTTGTTTTACTAGTGATTCTATCGTTTCCAAATGCCAATACTAGTTAGTTAATCCTGTCATTTATTACGTGACGTTAATCAGCCTAGAATAAATTATAATTTACATGCTACTAGTTGACAATTAGAAATTTCGTTAACTATTTCTACACTATAATTTTTTATAAGTAGGCCTAACCTGATTATTGTCTAGTGATTGACTCAGTTAAAGATTTTCTGAGCGTTACATCTAATTTAAAATTAAAATTTTCTAGACACATAGCCTAAACCTGTAAATTCAAGGCTAGGTTTAACTGGATTTTGTGACACTAATTAATTATGTTTCGTAATAATAATTTTGTTAGCATTAGACTTACTTAAATTCAATTAAATGTTTATTACTTATATTTTTATTTGCGAAATATTAACAAATTTATAGGCACTCGGCCTTAAAAAGTAAATTTATTTTAAAATCAAACTAATGTTTTTTCGATATTTGTATTATAATGCTATGTACAAATAGCAAAGCCTATTGTGTAGTTTAACATTATTGGTAAGTCAGTTATTAATGGTCTGACTACCTTTTAGTGGTATTTTTTTGTTAGAATCTGTACGATATTGGAGAAATTAATAATGCATATCGAGATCGAAAGCATTTTAAGATCTTTGGTCTGACTATTACTATGATGGAGGCTTTAATAGTTCATTTTCAAAAGAAAATTTTCTAACAACATAACCTATAAGTGTTTTGTGTTTGCAATTTTGGCCCGATTTGACGGTATTAAAGTTGATTTTGGTAATCACTTTGAAAGGTACGTTTCACAGAAATTTATCCATTTCAAAATGGCAGCCATTCAACTTAAAAAATCATTTATCCATTTATATTTAAATCAGTTAAAGATTTTCTGAGCGTTACATCTAATTAAAATTAAAATTTTCATAGCCTAAAATATTCAAGGCTAGGTTTAATAACTAATTAATTATGTTTCGTAATAATTTTTGTATTATTAAATTTATATTTTTAATTAGCTTTAATTACTAACTCTATTTATATTTTTTTACTAACTCTAAATATCAAATGACTTTTCCTCAATACTGAATTTTTATTATTAAAGCAGATTTACTTGTTTATTTAATAATACAGGAATAATGATTATCAAGAATATAATATATTATGCAATGAAATAAAAAAATTCTTAGGCAGTGCAGGACTGGCCGACAGAATACTTCTTTTGGCGTGTCTGACTGTAGGCTATACATTTGCACTATTATGATTTAATTGTTTTTATAAAAATTTAGATGCATACAGGAAAGGGCAACTATTGAAAATTATTTCCGTATTAAATTTTGCGCTTGTGTGTAGGTACACAACTTAAAAATTAACTGAAACTATCACAGACTATGAATTTGAGTATCTTAGGCTAGATAAGGGACTTTAATAATTAATCAGTTTATAACCCTACTTTTACAGCTGTTATTGTACTGTTAAGTATAATAATAAATATAATATTTGTGATTCTGTCATTCAAAAATTGGTATAGGTCATGTACATTTAATAATTTAACTACACAAATTTAGAAAATCTACATTTTAAAATTAACAAGAACAATAAACATAACCTCAATTGAAATGATATTGAAGCTTGTGCGAAATCAGCTGTTTAGAAGTAGTCACTTCCAGTCTAGATATATACAAGAACAATATATGATGTGAGGTATGCATTATGGATTCAAGCGTAACGCGAAATCAAATGTTTACACCCATGTTTTGTCAACCGCGACCATACAAATTTTCACTTCGAAAATACATTTTATTAATCACTACAAAAAAATAATAATAATGTGTTGTAATAATAGTGTTTGAAATAATAATGTTCACTAGAGTGCGCGTATGGATGTGTTAGAGCGTTCCGTGACAACAAACTGAATTTTTTCCCGTGTAAAATATACAAAAATACCCAGCGAAAAAACACTCTATGTGTTTGTAAATACCTTTTTTATACAATAGTTTTGGAATATCACAATTTCCGGCACAAAATAAGGACATTGGTGGGTTTCATCATTGGTAAAATTTGGTTTTAAATAGAAAGACTCTAATAACACAGGCCGTAGAGTATCTATTTAAAAATCTAATATAAAGTTTCAATAGAGCTCGGTCACCAGGAACTATCATGTTAATAGCCGTACTGTAGATTATAGCCCTTATATCAATGTCATTGTTTCTCATTGTATGGTTCAGCCATTCTTCTCTATGATTTCGTCTCAGTGTCCTGTATTGACAAGTTGTAGGCTGCAAGAATGGATTGAAACGTATAGTGTAATGCCCAATCTGCCATTACCATTGACTCCATCGGTCTCAAGTCTTCCTAATTTATGCCATGATCTCCCTGTATCTCTCAGTTGTCCTTGTAACGGCGTAGGTCTTGTCTGCACGCTTTCTTTAAATTACAATATGCATTTGTATCAAGTAAGTCTTTCGATTTAACTAACATATACTGGCGCATTTGCAATTCCGAGTTCGGTATTTGCAGAATGTTCACAGCAGAGAACACGGTGAAGTAGTTCTTAATGTTAGGCTACGTCTGGTAACCGAATTATCAAATATTGCATTCGATTAAATAAATCGTTTGTCCTATTCGATTTGATTTGATTTTTTTCCGATTTAGTCTAGAACTGTAAATATATTTTATTACAAAATTCCAAGTTAATGGAGCGGCTGTTGTGATAAGACTCAAATGTGGGACTTTGAAATCCTTAATCATATTTTGAGGTTTCGTTACTTATAAATTATTTACGATGTGTGTATGTTTGTCGGCTCTTTCAGGTACGCTATTTTGGCCCGATTAGATTCAAAATTGGTTTAAAAAATCGATTTAACTATTCTACTAGCTTGGACAAGTTTAGTGTTTGGGGAAAAATGTATGCTGATTTTCTTGTTATTGCTGATTTCCTTGTTTCGTGTAGCCTACTAATTTCAGGTTTTATTATGATGATTTTCTTGTTTCTTATTGCTAATTTTATTGTTTCTTATTGCTGATTTTCTTGTTTCTCATGACCGATTTTCTATATTTCTTACCGATTTTTTCCATGTTTCATATTGCTGCTTTTCTTGTTCCTTGTGCTGATTTTAGGTTTCTTATTGTTATTTTTTCCTTATTACTGAATTTTTTTGTATAGCCTATTATTCCTGATTTTCTTGTCTTTTATTGCTGATTTTCTTATTTCTTATGACTGATTTACTTCATACTTGTTGAACATTTTCTTGTTTTTATTGCTGATTTTCTTGTTTTTACTGCTGATTATCAAGTGTCATTTTTTGATTTCCTTGTTTCCTATTCTAATCTCAGGTTTCTTGTTGCTCATTTTATTGTCTCTTATGGCTAATTTTCTTGTATCTTATTTTAATTTGTTTGTTTCTTAATGCTTATTTTCCTGTTTCTTATTACTGATTTTTTTGTTTCTTATTGATAATTTCCTTATTATTTATGACTGATTTTTGTTTTTGCTTTTTATTAATTACTTTCTTGTTTCTTATTGCTGCTTTTGCTGTTTCTTTTTTGGTGATTTTACTTTTTTTTTTTTTTCATTTATTGGTTTTGACGATAGCTGACAACCAGATTTTCGGAGGAAATGGTACTGTTTGCAGTTTACGTGTCTTCAAAATAATTAACTTGAAGTGAATTCTGGGAAAATAATTCACCATTTTCTTTGCGTATGCTCTTATTATACAAGCTATTTCTTTTCTCTGTTAGGTAACACATTAAGAAAACATCTCGGCGACCACAAAGCTGACATTTTTTGTGTAGCCTGAAATTTACGTTTCCAAAGCCTTCTCGGACACAGGAATATATATTTTACCTACAATTTTGATCGTTGTGTCTAAAATAGTGTCATTTTATAAACCTCTTCACTGAAAATACATCAGCGGTAATAACAGTTAAGAAATTGAAATGTGCTAAGCAGATAGTTAAAAATGACCCACATGTATTTTTTAACCAAAATATTTATTAGGGTTCCAAAATATGTTTTTTTTTTTTTTTAAATATTGTACGGTGTTGTCTTGATGAGCATACAATATATGAACCTTAAGTAGTATGCAGTTAAACTGTAGCTCAAAAGCTATTTCTGCTATTGAACCAAAAATAAAAATCATAGCCTATATCATGTTTTCTCTTCCTTTTTATTTTAATGACGATGATTTAGTCGAATACACGACAGATTAACATAGGTAGTTTTTAACAACGTAACTTGAAACCTATTATAGCCTATCAGCTGTTCAAAGAAATCAGCTGATCGTTGCGAATCAATATAAAACAACTGATATTTTATTAATACACATTTATTAAAATTAAATTAACAATTCATTTCATATATTTACATCGGTCAAACTTCTTCGTAGTGTAGTGGTTATCACGTGCGCTTTACACGCGCAATATCCCCGGTTTTATCCTGGGCGGAAATGCTGGACATTTTAATTATAATTAATTTAATATGAGACTTGTGACGTACAACATATACTACTATATGTCAATGGAAATTTGTGTATTCGCATCACGCACAATCCAACATCACAACAGTCGTAAAACATGATACATGTTAAAACGGTTCATAAATGTATTTTTGTCCTAAAATTTCGATTAGGAAAGAACGTATAAATTCTTAGTTGTTATCCTAATTATATAAATTCGCTACGCTATAATTCGTTTGGGTAACCCGAAGTGTACCAAAAAATATTACACGGAAATATCTTTACAAGAATAAAAGATTTTCAAGAATATAATATACAAAAGAATGTAAGATTTCAAGAATAAAAGATTACAAGAATAAAAGACGTTTTATATACAAGAATATCTTATATATTATTGGTACAATTTAATCCAATTTAGTTATTTTGAAAAAAAACTGATCTACGCTAGTTTATCCATAATTGTTGTGTTAATTAAAATGAATTCCACGTCTTCAGTGTCGAAACCTTTGTCTGTTTTCAATTTAACAAGTCTTGAAGAAGAACGCAATCGCAACACAACTGGCTTTCATTTACTATTCACAAAGGTAATCCATTCAACCAGACTCTATTAATCTTCTCGCGGCCAGTCAATAAAATTAATATTCCTATCTGTAATACGGCAGGTCACGAAACCCGGCGCGAGGCTAGCTTTTGACGTTAACTGTATCGAGATTTTCTACGGAGACTATACACTTTTAAAAAATAATCCATCATTAATTATGGGAGTATTAGGAGCCCGGGCAGCGCCAGAAGCGGGGCTACTTCATTATTAACATGACTTTGGGAAAATAAGAAGACAAGCAGAACTGGAGACGTATTGAAATGAGCTGGCCGCAGTAATGATCTAAGAACGTGGGCTATGACAAGTGTATAATTTCAAATAGTATCGGACGGAACTTATTTGAGTGTAGGAAAATATGATTCAGCGATTTGTAACAATACAGAAAACGGGGCGAGGTTTCGACGTTTTAACGCGCCATTATCATCGGAAATAACCGGGTGTAGATGAAACGTGGTGGTTATTATGTTTTTTTTTAAATAAAAGAACGAAATATGCTAACGAAATTCTATCTTTGAATCTCCACGTCCGCGGTATGATTTATCATCGAAAGAGAAAAACACCAACAAAGGAAGAACCATCTGGTGGCCGGATCGTAAACTAGAGCTAAATGCCCTTTCATATGGAAAGTTATAATTAGTTGGTTTTAAATGTGGAAAAAATGTAACCAGAATTTTATACCTGGAAGGCTTTGGGAATATTTATTGCTGCCGGGAAGCAAATGATACGAGATTATAATCGTGTTTGGTCGTGATAATCGCCCACTACAGAGGCTATGTTTACTCCGTCGCTTTTAAATGTTGTTTTTTTTACAACAATGATAATTGGATGCGATATTTTCCAAATGTCAGAAGTAGTTAACTGCAAACGTATTGAGTGTTGTTTAGGCTCAAGGTGGCATTGACCTTCCGACTTCTGTAATCTATTATCATTCCTGCGAGTTGAGAGTAAACGACAATAATTAGTAACTCGATCTCTTTTTTATAATGTTTTCCTTTTTCTTTCTCTTACAATTTCACCTTTTTACTATACCAAGTACGTTAAAATGATAACGGAAAAATGATGTGAAGTACTTTAGGTTTTCTGAGTTCAAAATGCGTGTATTTAATGTATGCCGTCAAGAGGTTAGTTAGGATTTTAGTTTGAGGGAATTTATATAGAAAGTTTAAAGTGTGTTTATTATTTCTAAAAATATACTGATATGTTTAGTTTTTTTACATATGTAATTAAAAACCAATAAAATCCTAGTTGATACATTGGAGAAAAATAAAACGTAATTATTATGATCGCGCGAGATTGAACAACTGACTTACTGCCACTGACGGATTAATGAAATTTTGTGGGTGGGGGCGGTTGGTTTATGATTCAATTTATGTGATTCAAGAGGGCCGCCTAGGGGATGATAATTTTTGAAATAATACCTTCAAAAACTAGAACTGTTAAGCTGTTTTGAAACTTAAAACGCATATAAAATAAGTGTAAAAATGTACTCCATTTTAGACAAAAACAAATTACTTAATTTTCTAAGATTCATAATTTTTAAAACTTTTACAAAAGTGGTTCTATTAACATAACTCTTCTCATTATACCTATCTATAATATTTTATATATAGCTGCAGTTACTCCGAGGTTGCTTTATCCTTAACGCTGATCCCTCGTCCTCCTTAGCCTGAGCAAGTCCAGTTAAGCATCACAACAGATTCTCAAATAAATTTTGATCAATTTTAGAGTCGAGAAAGATTTTTCTTCCGTTGCAATTAACGTAGGAAGAGAAGGGATAATCAACACACAATATCTAACGGATTAACCCCGTTCTCACCCTCAGTACAAGCATTTCAAAGTGCACAAACGTACATATGTACATTCAAATTTAAGATCGAGATAATGTGACGGGTTTTTGAACACTCAGAGATCGTTGATTCTTTTTCTCGAAGTTGCAGTAAGTCCACTTTAAGGAAATAGAATCTTTTATATTTTTTATTTAATTTTTTGTCTCGGAAGGTGCAGTCGCCTCTTCACCCCTTACTTTAATCCGTTCTTTCTTACTGCAAACGTCTGTATGAAAAATGTGTAATTTATAACAGTTTTAAGTCTATAAAGTGTCTTAAACCGTATGTGTAATAGTAGTCATTATGCATTAGACTTATAATTACTTATTTTCCAAAAAAAAAAAAAAAATACCAAGAAACCCACGTATAAGACTTATCATGCACGCATTCTGGCTTTACGTAAATTAAATACATTAAATAGTTGACTATACAAAATTTGTGGGGGATCGGGACCCAACGGACACCCTGGCCACGCCTTTGACCGTTACTCGCGGGAGACTAAACAGACTGACCTTTAATGAAATTTGGAATGCATTTCTACAGTAGTTTAAAATCTGTGATCGATATTTAAAATATTATTTTGGTCAAACATTTCTTACCAAATCTTATCTAACGATTCTCATCAAAATGTTTCCAAATGTTCTCCTTTGTTAAGTGGATAAAACTAATCGAGTCAAGTCAGATTTTGCTAAAATTTTGCTAGCACATCCAGTGGTCGTTCGAAATAAAAATAATTTACGGTTGCTAGTTCATCGAAAATAAACCCTGACCGTCCTGATCACACTGGGTTCTCACATTATGTGAGACCGTTAAACAGGATAGCATTGGATTGCGTTTGCAGTTTTCATACCAAAAATAAAACTGAAACAGTTGTACAGTGATGCCTAGATCATGTTACTGCAGTAATACGCGTTTCATTCTCGCTAATACACCCAACACTCGGGCTAGAACCGTTTCCCTAATTTATGCCGACGTCGGCGCTCATGTAGATCGTGAACCGAAGTACAATGAGAAGCGACTGGAAAGAATAGGGACCTGCTCCGGAGTATCAGCCAAGTAAGTCCGCACTCCACAGCCTCCATTATAGTGTTGTTACAATAATAAAGAAATGCGAAAGTTTTAAATAAGTCACGATAGATGTGAAGTGTGAAGCACGAAGAGCTCTGACAATCGCGAGCACACTCAACGCATGGACGTGGCCTGTGAAACGCCGTCGGTAGTTACTCCCATTAGGCGTTACATAAAAGTCGATCACGCCGGTTTATTGTTGTTTAAGATTGGGCAATATGGATGAAAAGCGGTGTGTTGGTTTAAGTCAAAGGCGTGAACGACAATGTTGTTGTACGGCTGTGGCGAAAGAAACGAAGAGAAGATAAATTGTTGCCTATCAGCTCGGATGGTTTTGAACAATCAGAAGCAGCTCTTCCAAAAAGCGGAACGAGAGCTACAGGGACGAAGCAGCTGATAAAGTAAGCTATTTGTCCAACCGGTACAATACTTTTTGTTTTATTTTACTAATTTATATTGCTTTATTGTACCTTTCTACAAATTATCAGCGAATCACCCTGGGAAAATGAACTGTTAGAGCGGCAATCATGATAATACCCAATCCCGAGACTTGGAAATGAGCACCGATTTTGACTTGTGTAGATCACCTTTTAAGGGGTCGTAAGTATGTATGTTCGACCTTGAATGTATATATTATTGAATTTGTTCACTGCATTTGAGTGTACCAGTCTCTGTCTGCTGGTCGCCGAGTAATGTGTTCGTCTGATTTTTCTTATATCTCTCAAGATCACTGAACTGTACTGCTTCAAAGCTTTATCAAAGGCTTGATGCAAAGCGAAACCATTTGTAAGATTCACCATGTGTTTGGAGACGATGCTATGGGGGTAACACGAATTAAGGAATGGTTCAGTCGATTGAAAAATGGCCGCACGTCGGTGGAGAATGAACAGCGTCCTGGGAGGTCATAAACGGCTCGTAATGCAACTGTTTGTTGAGAGGGTGGAAAATATAATACTGGGAGACCTTCATTTGACCGTACGAGAGATTGCCGAAGTTGGGATCAGTAAAGATTATGCATGCAATTTTGCGTGACGATTTGAACATGCGCAGAAAGGCTGCACAATTTGTGCCCAAGCTGTTGTCGGCGGAACAGAAAATACTACGTCTTGATGTAGCATAGGACCTGCTGGACACTAAGAACACTGATTCTGAGTTTATGAACACCGTGATTACTGGAGATGAGTCAAGGATGTACGGGTACAACCCGAAAACAAAAGCACAATCGTCGCAAAGGTAAAGATGAACTCCTTTCTAAAAGCAGTCTTCCAAACGTGTTTTCTGAAGTAGAAGAATAGTTTTTTTTACTTTAAGGCGAAGAGCACATTGAGGCTATTATCGCCTCCTTAAATGTAAGTGTGAGTGTAAAGTGTTAAAGTCGTGTAAGTGTAAGTGGGTGTTAGACTCTGGTACCGCGAGGAACGTGTAAATCCTCTCAATAGGTGCAGCTAGTCTGCACCTCCTGCGGGGAAGATTGGTGGGCTAAGTGTGTAGAGGATATATGAAGATTCTGTTCCTGATTATGATACTGAAATCATTAGAGGGTTAGATAAACAAATTATTTTTGAAAGTTCTTTTCCATCGTGTCAGCGACACAGCTGCGTGTCATGATTGGTAAAAAATTATTTGTGCAAAAATACTCATTTCGCGTGTCAATGTTTTTTCTATAAAAAAATTGAACGATCCCTCAAAAAGTAATGTAGTTGTTAAGATCGGCGCTCATTTCAAGGTCTCGGGTATGGGTCGTATCATGATGGCAGCTCTACTAGCTCATTTCCCCACTAAAAATTCGCTAATAATCATAAATTTCCACCGTACACATCGCATCGAATCGTTCAGCTAAACCCGATAGCCCGACTCTCGGTGCACTCCGACATTAGATCACTTCTATCTCGCCATCGACAATAATTGAAAAAAACCACTAAACTCTCCGAAAACCGATTAACCGAACCAAAGCTGATTGAAATATTTAACTGCTCCGATAAGCCAGAGCAAACAACGTTCATTGGCAAAATATAGGCTCGATTAATTATTAATAATTACACATTGTTAACTGGGAATCAAACATAGCTGCAGGCGATATCCAACAATAAGGTGGGTTGGGTCTGGAAGGCGGTCGGAATATGTGGTTTGATTTGTGCACTATAGCTGAATCCGAGATGGTTCAGTCGATAACGAGCACAGGGTTTGGGCAGTTGGGTTATCGAAGGAAATACCGAAGGAAAACATTTTTTCCCAAATTGGGTTTTTAAGAAGTGTATACCTCTTGATTAACACGATTTACTAAATGATCTTTTTTGAAGCGAAGCTTTTAATGTTAGTTTTGGCGAGAGGGGTGAATAGAAAAAAAAAGTCTGCCGAACGGAAGAATGTAACGGAAATATGGAACGAACGAGCAAACAAATTTCGTCTCTCTTTTTCTTCCTCCTTTTCGATAACAGTACACGCATATTGTATAAAAAAGTTGTTCCTTTCGTTTCGGTAGTTTTCTTTAGTTGAAGAACACGTGCACGTTGTAAACGGCATTTAAAACGGTTTGTTCAATGAGTGATTAATGAGAGTTGAAAATGTGTTTTTTCTATCTCGCTGACGTGATAGTACCGAATTTCCAAAAATATGCATAATATTTTTCACTTTTTGAAATTGTGATTTCGAACTCATAATCAGCACTAAAATCTACATAAATTAGCACTTTAAACTTTCAAATTACATTGAAAATGCAACATGAACCCTGACAGCTTTAAGTTTAATGTCTTAATTTTTTTAAAACTTTAAAATAGCTAATTTACGCAGTTTTTTACGCTGATTACGATTGTGAAATCGAATTTTCAAAAATATTTAAAACTAAAATGTAATTAATTTTTAAAGATTTGAAATAGCCGCCATTTTTAAATTATTGAACCTCTTTTTCTGGTTAATGAACTTGTCGAAGTTTTTACCATAATAGATTTTTGTGCCAAGTTTGAATCAAATTTCGTGCGCGCGCGCGTGCGCGTGTGTGTGCAGGCTCATGTTCGCAGTTTTAGTCAGCTTGCACTTTTTATTTTCACATAAATTGATTATGGTAATAGACTGGATACGTTCGCTAAGTAGGAAATGTTTTTCAAAAGTTTCAAAAAGGCGACCATTTCCAAATATTTAAAAATTTATAACTTTTTTTGTCTTTAATGTTTTTGATAATCTAATTTCACCACCTTAAAACGTGTTGTGTAAGATTTAAGAAAACTATTTTCGAAAATTTGCTTAGGCCTATTACTTTAACAAAATGATTGTCATTTTTATCTCCAAGTTTCGATTTTTTTTAAGAAATAAATCTTAAAGCTATTTAAACACCTTAAAGGAATGAAATCTCCCCTAAGATTTGTAAATCGTCTTCTAAAGCTCTCTCAAGGTCACCACGAGACTTGAGACTCCCTCGCACTACCTTAAAGGACTCTGGTTTCCTTATTAACACTCCTACAACGGCCACTTGCCTCCTTGACATTCATTTTCCCAAGGTCGTTCTCAACATCATCCGTCCATTTCTCTCTCTTTCATCATCACTCACGTTCTCTATTTTCTAAAGAGGTAAAATTACTTATGGATTGTCCAAACGTACAATCTTATATGAATGCATTTTATATCATTTGCTGCCGTACGTTGTCATTGCTTTGTTAATTGCGCAATTGTATTCCAGAACTAGTCTTGACCGCCCGTAATAGTAAACTATAATGATTGATAGTCAATAGCAACCCGTTTATATTCTCTGTAAATGATATATTATAACTCTGTTTCCATTAGCATTTATAATAATTTTGCATAAATAATGTTCAGGTTTTTACAGTTTATCTTGGCTTCGTTGTGAAGTGAAACATGAAATCAATGGCATAATATTGGACAAAAAAGTACTCGTGTGGAACTAGATCAGTTGCTGACACACGCAAAGCTTTTGTTAACCATATCTGTGCTGAATATATAATTAGGTTAAAGATATGTTTACAAATATCTTGTTTCGTTAAAATAAATACATACGTGAACTTACTTAGATATGATTTACTGTAGTTGTAGTAAAAGATCAGTTGTTTTATACTGATTCGTAACGATCAGCTGATTTCATTGAACAGCTGATAGGCTATAATAAATTTCAGGTTATGTTGTTAAAAACTAGCAATATTAAAAACAAATATTATAAACCTTTACATTAATTTCCAATGTATTATAAACGGTTAAAACGTGTACGTGTTCTTCAAGTAAAGAAAAATTCCGTAACCAAAGCAACACAACGTTTTCATATAATACGCGTGTACTGTTATCGAAAAGTAAGAAGAAAAATAAAGAGACAAAAATAGAGACGAAATTCGTTTGCTCGTTCGTTCCATATTTCCGTTCAGCAGATTTTTTTCCTATTCACTCCTCTCGCCAAATCTAACATTAAAACCTTCGTTTAAAAAAAATGTAAGGTATAACAGGTAGTGCTGCTTAGGTTTAATGTTATAAAGGACGACGTGGTCCTAAATTTGCTTTGTAAAATTTGTATTTTTTTAATTAGTAGGAATTCGATTATAATAACCATTAATAATGGCTACAAACCTATGCGATCACCTAAACAACATACGGCCTGATTTACGAGTACACTGCCTAGTTCCGCTTACTAATGTCTAAACATCTACGCTAAAATCAATTAACTTCTTTCTTGGCTTTCAAATAGCCTACGCCTGTGAAACCTAGTTCACTCCTGTCAAGCAATACTCGCTTATGATTCGTTCGCAGTGCTCTCATATCTCGGATCTATAGTACGATAGATTATCACATTTCTGTCCAGGAATCACCTCGTTGTTTTTAAATACAGGTCGAAAATCGTTGTGCAGTAGAACCTCGAGGAGGACCACTCACGACAGTACAATTAAACGGCAGCCTACTAACACCGGGAACTACTCTACAAGACACCACAACTTGCTCGGGATTAAATAGGAGGAATACGGCCAGTTCTAACAAGAAGCGAATTTCTTTCACCTCACCATTCCGAACCGGAAGTGTACCTCGTCACCCTGCGGCCGACCCCGAGGTACTTCTATTTCTCCCGGAGACTACAACACCTACATACGAGTATGCTAGAAATTTCGTATAATGACAAACATAGACTAACATTATCAGAACCAGGGGGTCTGTGTGAAATTTCGCACTATGAAAGTTTTAAGTAAACACAGCCTTGTGAATAAGAGAAGTCGGGGTGAGGGCGATAGTTGGAAGGAAGGAAAAAAACGTTTAAAAAATAAATCGAAAAGCGATCGATTAACAATAGACAAAAGCACAATGGAAGGAGAAATCACAAATATATTTATGTAAAAACGTATCCAAAACATGTGTTTGTTATTCGAAATGCTTGTCCCGGCTTATAGGTCGGGCAGGGATAGGGGACTGTCAGTAGGGCCACATAATCTATACATTTAATGAATTTTAAGTAAATATTGAAATTGTTCGAAGCACGTTATGCAAAAAAGTGGTATTTGTAATGGGATTACCTATTCGTGATTAATAAGTTAGCTTCGTAAAATATACAAAATATTGTTTGATTTGTGATGATGCGCGTGTGCATTTATGACGCTGTTTTGTCAATGACATTTAAAAGTGTCTTTTAACATTTACCACAAACAGTACGTTTTAGCACAAAATCGTTTGCAATGTCAGAAGTCGGTTGAAAAATCATTCTAAAGATACCTCTTGCCTGTACGAGTAGTATGTGCTGAGAAAAAGGGATGCTGACTCGAGAAATAATATATATGATACAGTAAATCTATAAAACATGCAGAAGAAATAGTATGGCGTGGTTTCTTAACGCATTACAACGTTCTACGCGTACTTACTAACAGAACGATGTTTTCAGGACAGTGCGCATATGAAGTTTACACTACTCCACTGCCTCCTATTACACAGTACTATTGATTGTACCTATTATATAAGATGAACTGTTACACTTCGCTCACTTTGCCAGAGTGAATCATTCAGGAAAAGCAAATAAGTAACTACCAACAAGTAGTTCTCGGTCTACCTGTTCCTATCTGCCAAAGTGGACATTGTCCTAACAGTGATTTACAGCTGCAATCAACCTGTTACTGAACAACTCCGGCGCTAACAAGCTGAAATTCTGTTAGTTGGACGAGCAGAGTCAAAAACTCAATATTTTACTTTAAAACAAATAAGATCGGTAGTTGATAGATAGTCCGCTCGAGGCGCTAGAGGCGCGCTTCAGTGCTGCGTGATTGTGATGCGATCGTACATATCTCACGATACGGAGGACGACAGTTCTTCGCTCCGGGATAATTTTGGACGTAGCCGCACGTAATAAGCGTAAAACTCCGGATGCGGGCGCACATTTGCGTTACGGGAGCAACAATGTCTGCCACCTACCGGCTGTTAGTGTAATTAAGCAAAGGTTTTTAATCGAACTTTGTGCAAAGTAGGGCGTGCTTGCTAGATCGACTTTTCTTTGTTGTTTTAAAGAGAATGGACGCTTGGCTCTGGGCGGATCAGAGATTTACAACGGAATAACCACTTGACCGCTGCGATTTCGTAGCCACGTGTGAATTGAAATCAACTTTTTTGCGTTATTTGTAAGGTTTTTTTGTCGATTTACACAATGTGCGTTTTTTTTTTTTTTTTTTTTTTTTTGGTATTTACTGAAATTTGTGGTATTCCACTGTTTGTTTTACACAAATTATTTTCCATCGAAATTTTATGACGTAAGTTTCATGAATGTCTGTAGATAGAATAAAATTTACAAAAATTTAAAACCCGGGCCAAAGTGCAAGTGAAACAGAAGTGCACATTACGTATAATATGACTTAAGATTAGTGTTTTCTAAAACGTTTATTAAGGGCTTCAATTGTGTGCGCGCGTGTGTGTGTGTGTGTGTGTGTGTGTGTGTGTGAGAGAGAGAGAGAGATTTTTGTGTGTGTGTGTGTGTGTGTGTGTACGCGTGCGTTCGTGTATTGTGTGTGTGTTTTTAAATGCTCACGTTTCAAAATGGCGACCATTTAAAATCTTTAAAAATTCACAATTTTTTTGTTCTAAATAGTTTTGAAAATCAGATTTCATCATCGTAATCAGCATAAATTAGCAATTTCAATTTTCAAGATCCCTTGAAGTTAAGAAATTTAATTTGACGGCGGTCAGGGTTCATTTTCAATGAAATTTGAAAGTTTAAAATGCTAGTGTATACATTTTTTAATTATGTTTGTGAGAGGAAATCATTGTACGGTTTAATCCACTGTTTATTTTACACAGATTGTTTTATATCGAAATTTTATCACGTAAGTTCGATTGACTTGTGCAGATAGTGTAAAATTAACATAAATTTAAAACCCGGTTCAAAGTGTCAGACAGTACGAATAATATGACTTGTGTTTTCAGGTACCTCTGTGTGTGTGTGTGTGTGTGTGTGTGTGTTTTGTGTGCCTTAGTACGCTCACATTTCAAAATGGCGGCCATTTCAAATCATTAAAAATGCACAACTTTTTCGTCTTAATATATTCGAAAATCTGATAGTATGATAATCAGCATCGAGAACTGTACAAATTAGAATTTTTAATTTTAAAAACCCGTTGAAGTTAAGAAATTTAATTAGACGGCGGTCAAGGTTTATTTTAATATTTTAAAGCAATTTCAATGTTAAAAATGCTAATGTATTCAGATTTTAATGCTGTTTATGACGGCGAAATTATATTTTCAAAAAAGACAGCAAAAGAGAGATTATTTAGATTTGTTCTCGAACTTCCTTTTATTTCAAATTCGATACATCGATTTCAGTAATGTTTCTTGATTTTTGACAAACACAGACTGAAAGACAACTTAAATAAAAACTACATTTTTGTATTCGTCGAACCATGAAAACGGATAGACTCTAAAAAATGTCAAAATCGATTTTTTGCGGTCGTTATATTTCGCAAAGCGGGAAAGTAATATAGTAAGAGATATACCGTAATGAAATCTGTAATATAAGTTTATATTTCTGAAATTTATTTTTCTAAAACTTCGCCTAAATATCGTCTGCCCAACGTTTCGCAGAAATGCCAGCGGTTACATCACACCGCACGACATTTGAAACTTTTCCTTTTCTGAAAAGTTGTTGTACTATAAAAGATGACATTTCTACCAATCCGTTGCGAATCCGGTGTCACGTTATACACGAGGTCTTTTACGTTGGATTTATTGGAATCGCTTGATAGCTCACGATGCTGCATAATTTGTATTCAATTTTAAATTACAAAATATCCCGGCACTTTGTGGATTCGGAATTTATTCATACAGGGTGTTCCGGAAATGAACGTTGGAAATTAGTGGGGGAAAGGGAGAATTTGATAGAAAGACAACTAGATGACCAGACTTGTCCAATGTAACAGAGAGGAAAATAAACGTAGCCTGATTAGTAAAATGGAAGGAAAGTTTGTAGAGGAAGAAGATAACAGATAGGACAGAGTGTACGGAAGATTTCAGTTTTACATAACAAAATATCCCGGCACTTTAGATTCGGAATTTGTGCATACATGATGTTCCGGAATTGAATGTTGGGGATAAGTGGGGGGGAAGAATGTGTTAGACAGACAACTAGAAGGCCGGTCTTGTCCAACGGAAAAACGAGGAAAATAAACGTAACCTGACTAGTAAAATGGAAGGAAAAGTCTTAAAAGAAGAAGGTAACAGATAGGACAGAGTACAAGGAGTTTTCATTTTACACAACAAAATACACAGTATGTTTCGGAATTTAACGTTGGCGATACGGGGGAGGGGTGGAAGGAGACTTTGTTAGACAACTAGGTGGCCTGACTTGACCAACGGAATACAGAGGAAAGTGAACATAGCATGACCATTAAAATGGAAGGGAACGACGTAAAGAAAGAAGATAAGGGATAGGATAGAGGACAAGGAAGAATTCAGTTTTAAATGACAATAAATCCTGGCACTTTAGATTCGGAATTTGTGCATACAGAATGTTCCGGAAGTGAACTTTGGAGATAATGGGGAGAAGATAATTTTTTAGGCTCGTAGGTAGCCGGACTTGACCAACCGGATATAGAGGAACAATAACATACCCTGACTAGTAAAATGGAAGGAAAAGTCGTAGAGGAAGGAGATAACAGTAAGAACAGAGTAGAAGGAAAGACTATTTACAGATGTCGGGTAAGCGAAGGTCGAATAAAGGAGACTGTATTTTTTTTTTTAATAGTTTACGCCTTCATTGGAGCACTTTAATCAGTCCATACACCTCCTCCAAGTCCAATATCGCTATTGAGAGACTAGATTTTCACACTTTTCTTCCGTTCCCAAAATTTCTTCATCCTGTCCGACCTGGCTGCCCTTTGTTCATCAGTTATGGTGTAGGTCTTTCGTTCAAATGTTGTTAAATCGCAGATATTTATTCCTTAGAATCCTTTCTCTGCTCTACCTTCAACTTGAGGCACCGTTAAATTTGACTCTTCTAAATCACTCTGGATCTCTTTGAACCAATTATTCTGCGTTTTAATATTCCAGAAATGGCTAAATAGCCGTTTCACCAGTCTGGTTTCTGGAAAGCGTGCTATATGGCTGAAAAAAGCAACTCTCCTTTTCCACGTCGTGTCTATTTTTGACTCACTATAGTGTAATATACTATAAACGAAATATAAAACAGTTTTGTTATCAAAATCTGTTATTAAAACAGGTGATCCAGATGGAAACTTTCGCTCTTTATAGCACTTTATAAGGGATTAATTAAGAAACATGTACAGATTTCCTTTAAATGCGAGATAAAGACCTTTAAAATATGCCTTCAACCATCTTCCTACGATTCACCAATCTCTCAAAATATCCTTTTAAAATTTGACCTTACTGAACTATATACTGCACGTTAATATAATTAATATTATAACATAAACATTTCTAACGCAAAAGCGGGTAATTGACATCGCATTCTTAAATAATGTCAAGAATTTACTACCGAAACTCAATTAAAATCAAATTTATTACAACCATTTTATAATAACGATAAAACAGGTACCACTATTATAATAGCGAGACTGTAATTACAAGATAGTTTTAAATCATTTAAGTTCGTTTACCAAATCACTTTAGCTAGCGCATACGGGTAGGTATAGCATTACAATACGGCCGACGACTAGTTCGCTATAAGGGCCGGTTCTTCCGATTTTGACGAAACGGCCGCTTATCGTTGTTGTTAATAAATCCATGCAACCGCATATTAGACAGTCAACTGATTATTTTCTGTTTGAAAATGCGGGTCCGGATTAATATATGACATGTGCTTACATGTTCAGTTCATGTTGTCGTTTCTCACGTGGCCCAGTACGGAGATAGCACCTGCTGCAACTTGATGCACGACAAACTGATGACGTTTTTTTCAGGTGAACAGATTTTCATGGAAACGACTCTATAAAGCTAAATACCCGTATGTTTGACCACTACTTTGTGTCGATAAAGTATTTTTAGCCTCGATAAAATGGTAAAAGCACGTGTTTTAAAAGCATTCAAGGCGGGTTTCCGGGTTTACGTTGATCGCGTTGGCTGATTCAAGTTTGTAGAATTCAAGCAATTTGAACAACGTAAACCTTATTTCAAGTCCATTCAAATGTAACTTGATTTCCATTATTAGTTGCTTGTCAATCTTTCAAGTAGAAATTGAGTATGCTTAATTTTTACTTAAAACTTGACTCCACTTGAGAAAAGTACAGTCGAATTTTATAGATGTAAACCTATATTCAAGTAGCTCGATGATCTGGATGCAAAAAAAGCTTATCTATATAAATAAAATTGTAAATGTTCGTTTGTTCAGAATCTTAAATTTCCGAAAATTCTTCACCTATTGCTTTGAAATTTTGACACAACGTTGCATTCGAATACTCGCATGTTATTATGTACGTACTATTATATTACACACCTGTGACAAGTAAATATGATTTTTTGAAAAACAGCGCCATCTTTTGGACGTAAAAGCAACACGCGCTATACTAAATATTTTACTATTCCATTTCAATGTTTCCTAATGCATTGTTAAACTGAACCAGACTGAGCCACAGCTACGTGTGGTCGGGTACAGCTAGTAAATAATAAATAGTGAAACATACTACTTGAAATCAATGAGTAATTTTGTTTTTGAAGTGCGTTTAAACATTAGTTATTAGTGCTAGAATGCGCATATTAGCATTTTAAATTTTCAAATTGCATTGAAAATACTAAAATGTACCCTGACCGCCGTTATGTTCAATTTCTCAATATCAACGGATTTTGGGAATTAAAAATGTTAATTTATGCAGTGTTTAATTACGTTGGTGAGATAAGAGTTTCATAAAAATGTAAAACAAAAAAGTTATATGTTTTTAAATACTTAAAATGGCCGCCATTTTGAAACTGTTACTAATTTTGTTGCTTAACTAACTTGTCCAGTCTATTACCATATTCGATTTTTGTGCCAAGTTTGAGCCGAATCGGATCAAAATTGTGAACGTGAGCGTGCTAACACACACTCATGCACATATAAAAATCTTAACGACTCCTTAAAAGATATTTTGAGGCCAGAATCTGCGCTAATTTCAAGGTCCCTGGTACGGGTCTTAGCATGATGCCTGCTCACTTCTCCAATGGCAGTTCGCTAACACGCTTTGCTCACACTATTGGGTGATTGTCGCTTTTCACTTTCATTCAATTTACGCGTCCGATTTCCAGTCGACAAAATAAAAACGTCCAAAAATGTGTTCTAATTATTTCCGTCGGAACACCAGCAGGTCCGCGGCCAGAACTGGCGCATCTGTGATCTTTGGAAACGAGTTCGGCTGACCTTGGACTGCTCCGCCTGGCGGACCACTAATAATTCATACTTTCGAGACAAAATACCGAAAAAAATAATAATATAAAAGAAGCGACTCAGACTTAGAAGGGGAGATTGGTTTTGCCCATTTCTCTTGCTTTGAGGAAGGAGAGAAATACATGGTTTTATTGTGCGGCCAGTCTTCCTTAGCGGAACCCATTCTAGTTTAAAATTATTTATAATGCTTCGCGTTAATATTGTACAAATCGCGTTAAAAGCTTTTATTTTTCAGGTTACACAGTGGAGCCAATCCCCGTCAAAGCTAAAGGAGCGAATTCCCTCTAAAAGTTATTTATATCCCCCCAAAATTAATTAATCATATTAATATGCAATGTTTTTTTTGTTATTTTAAGGCGAAATATTGTGCTCAATACAAGCACATTGGGGCTATTATCGCCAGTCGTAAGTGTAGTGTTGTAAGTGTAAATGTGTGTTAGACTCGGGTACCGCGAGGGACGTCTAAATTCTCTCAATAGGTGCAGCTGGTCTGCATCTCCCTGCGGGGAAGAACTCCCCTTTCGTTTCCCTTTATATCGTACAAATCTTTCGCCTTTTATTATACAATGTGTTCCACGAAGAGGTCTGATATCTTCTTTAAAAAGTACGTGTAGTTTAAAAATGACCAATGGAGGAATGAGAAAATAATGGAGCATCAAATGCGTAAACCTCTTCGTGGGACACACTATAATCCCAACTGCGGATGGATCTATCATAAGATTTAATACAAAATTCAAATGATATAATAAGTTTGCAAAAGATCATCCCCGTTATCATAAAATAATAAGTGAAAATTCCCCCCCCAAAAAAAAAATCTTCTGTGGCGCAACTTGCATCTTCTCCCAACTAGCACCTGTGGTTCTAGTTAAATTCATAGATTTTTTTTATTATAAAGTCCTAAATTTAAAAAAATATTTTGAAATTAACTTCTTTATCTGAAAATAAACTTTATTTTTTTGCGCCCGATTTTCGGTGAAACGTTTGGTTGATTTCGGAACGGTCGGAATCAAATGCTTCGAAAATTTGGAATCAGAATTAGCTGCGCAGTATCGTTTTGCGCATTACGATATCAGAAGTGAGTTCTGATTCCGAATGTGAACGATCTGCGCACGTGCATAATCGTTTCAACCACTCAGTACTTAAGGACTTTAATGAAGCCATCCTCAATGTGCAGCGTTCGCCGAGCTCATATAAAAAAACGATTTAGTGTGGGTGTTTTTTGTGTAAGACAAATCCCGGAGTTTCCTCAGTGGTACAGCAGTGAAAGAACATTTCAAAGCACGCTTCGTGAGTTAAGACTGTGAACAAAAACGCCAAAATTTGTATTGTGTTTTTTTGCAGTAAGAACATAAGCACTTTGTTGAAGATACAAAACGAATGGACTAAACAACACGTGTACTTGACTCGTACAATGGAAAGTAACCGCGGCACGAATCTGTCTCGCTGGCGTGATAGAAGAGAATTTCCAAAAATGTTTCGCTTTACCTAACCATTTTTAAAATTTTAATTTCACAATCGTAATCAGCATTAATATCTCCATATAACACGATTTTAAACTTTCAAAATACGAAAAAAAACTCTGACAGCCGTTAACGTATTCCTTAATTTCAATGTATTGTGAAAATTCAAAATGCTAATTTGTTTAGTATTAGACGACGATTACGATGGTAAAATCATTTTCCAAAACGAATTTAGACAAAAAAGTTAATAATTTTTAAAGACTAAATTAGCCGCCATTTTGAAACTGTTTAACGAATTTACTGGTTAACGGACATTCTCAAGCTATAATGATGATTTTTATGCTACGTTTGAATCAAATCGGACAAAAATTGTAAACGCTAGAGTGATAAAATATATACAGACACAGACACACACACACACACACACACACACACACACACACACACACACACACACACACACACACACACACACACACACACACACACACACACAGAGAGACAGAGAGAGAGAGAGAGAGAGAGAGAGAGAGAGTATAATTAAGCTCTGTATTGTCAGCCTAATACACACGTCGTGACTGCAAATTTGAGAATTATTATCAGGTCCACCGCACCAACGTATGAACTTTATTGAGTTAAAGTTCGTTAAATAAGTTGTATAGTCCAGTAAATATGCCCACACAGTCGGTATGTGGTTTCAGTATTAGCCTATACATTACGGACTCTGAGTTGTTATATTTCAACTCATGAAATTATCACGATCCTAATTGTGCAACTCTATATATTGCACTTGTCTTCACAATTGTATTATATCCTTGAGAGACAAAAACAAATCCGAACTGTGTCCGATAAATTGCCAATTATTGACTCGTTTTAATTATTACCGATCGTAAAACCGTCAGCTTTTTATGTTATCCGTCAAGCGACGGCCTAGCCGGGAAATACATACACTCGTAAAGTAAGTGCTGAGGAAATATTTGCATTTATGAAATATTTTAAGCGTTAGTTGCTTCAATAAGAATAATCGTAGTACGCAGCTGTCTTGCTGACGTGATAGAATCGAATTTCCAAAAGTAATTTTCTTTGCTTTGCCCATTTCGAAATTCCCAATTTAGATCATAATCAGCATTAAAATATGCGTTTTTCATCTTTCAAGTAACACTGAAAATACGAATATGAATCCTGACAAAATATTTCCTAATTCCAACGGATTTTGAAAATTCAAAATGGTAATTTAGTGACTTTTAACGCTGATTGCTAACATGAAATCATAGTTTCAAAAACATGCTAGACAAGAAAGTAGTGATTTTTGTTAAGATATGAAATGGTTGCCATTTTGAAACTGTTGAACGAATTTTGCAGGTTAACGAACGTTCCCAAGCTATTATCATAATCGATTTTGTGCCAAGTTTGAATCAAATCGGACAAAAATTGCGAACGTGATCGTGATAAACACACACACACACACACACACACACACACACACACACACACACACACACACACACACACACACACACACACACACACACACACACACACACACACACACACACAAATACTTAAATATTATCCTAAGGAAATTTGCTAAAATAGCCTACCCCATTCAAAAACTTTAAAGCTCATGTATAGTGCAAATAAACAAGCCTACGTTATAGATAATATAATTGTATTACCTAATTTCCAAACATGTAAACAATATTCCTTGTTCGGTTTACACGAAATTCTCGCCATTAAGCTAATCACAGTGTTAACTAACTGTAGGCTATATAGGCCTACTTGAGATACGGTATTTTGTCAAGAAAATTCATTAATATATTGTAAACACTGGTTGGTAAATGTCAATGGAAATGTTGAGGTTATGTTAAATCGGATAAATACCGTAGATCTATCGGTAATGCAGTAATTCAGATACACCATATTGGGCTCTGTAGACTTTTGCCAAAATGTAGCTTATTGCAATTTATTAATGCTATAGTTAAACAAAAAATTTGTGTTATTGAACCAAAAATAAAAATCATGTATCATGGTTTCTCTTCCTTTTTATTTTAACTTGTTCGATGTTTTCGATAATTTGTTCATAAACACGACAAAGTGACATAGTTGTTAACAACATAACCTAAAACATATTATAGCCTATCAGCTGTTCAATGAAATCAGCTGATCGTTAAGAATTAATATAAAACAACAGATCTTTTATTATAACATACCTAGTTTTTTAACAACCTAACCTAAAACGTATTACAACGCATCAGCTGTTCAATTTAATCAGCTGATCGTTACGAATTAATGTAAAACACATGTTATTTTACTATAACATAGCTACTTTTTAACAACATAACCTATTACGTATTACAACCTATCAGCTGTTCAGTGAAATCAGCTGATCGTTACGAATCAATATAAAACACCTGTTCTTTTACTGTAACATAGCTAATTTTTAAGAATATAACCAATTACTTATTACAGCTTATCAGCTGCTCAACAAAATCAGCTGAGCTTTTACTATAATACCAATATAAATTTGTGCACTCGCAACATGATACGTATTAATAATACTTTGGGTTAACGACTGAAATTGCAAAAACCCAAAAATCGAGAGTGTATGTGTGCAGAATTTCATGACAATCCTCGCAGTTTAGATTTCTATTCCGAAGAAACATGCACACTTCTGATTTTACAGATACAAGCTATATTATAATAAGGTAGGCGTATAATTCTCATTAGATGCACGTGGGTTAAAATTACCGTATTTGTCCTGTAAGAGGATCAGTCTGTGCCGGGTGATTTGTCGGTGCAAGGCGTTAAGTCCGCGGTTAAGTCCGACAAGAATGTAAGAAGCAATTAATCTGGGGCTTTATAAGGTGTGCAACAAAAGTCCTGTACTTCGCCCTGCAGCGCTTTACGCTTAACTTGTTGACTTCTGTATATTATCTGATCGGGACCGTCCGTAATTATAATCAATCCAGTGCTATTAGACAACGGTAATTAATCCCGGGGGATTTCCACCGAACCGTGCACGAACTTTCTGTTTTACACCTCATCATTCATACAAAACGGAGATAGACGAGATAGGTTTAATTTTATGCGAGAGCGAGGGGGATTTATTGTGTCTGGAACGCTGTGTAATCATTGTATTTTTGTTTTTCTGAAATAAATTATTATAGTTCTGCTAATGTATTCGTATTAAATTTGAAATAATCGCTGCACGCAACTGTCTCGCTGACTTGATGGAAGCGAACTTACAAAAATATTTTGTTTAGCATACTTTCTTTTTGAGACTATTATGTTCAACCTGCATGTTTTAAATTTTCATGTTGCAAATGAAAAAGTGAACCTTGACCGCTGTGAAATTATTTCTCTTAATTTCAAAGGATTTTGAAAATTCAAAACTGTGATGTATACAGTTTTTGACGCTGATCGTCACGGTGAAATCGAATTTTCAAAAATATTTAAGACAAAAATGCTAAGATTAAAAATTTCTAATGATCGTCACTTTTTCAAGTTTTTTGTGTAAGACATGTGCCAGAGTTTCTTCAGTGGTACAGCAGTGAAAGAACATTTCAAAGCACGCTTCGTAAGTTACGACTGCGAACCAAAAACACCAAAATTTGTATTATGTTTTTTTGCAGTAAGAACATAAGCACTTCGTGTCGATAGAACTTAAGCACTTCGTGTCGATACAAAAGAGTGGACTAAACAACACGTGTCTTGACTCGTAGAGTGGAAAGTAACTGCGGCACGCAGCAGTCTCGCTGGCGTGATAGAAGAGAATTTCCACAAGTATGAATCTCTATGTAACCCCTTTTTGAACTTCTGATTTCATCATCATAATCGGCATTAAAATCTGCATATACTGCGATTTTCAACTTTCAAAATACGAAAATGAACCCTGACCGCCTGACAATAAATTTCTTATTTCAACGGATTTTGAAAATCCGCTAATTTATTGCCAATTTACGCAGTATTCAACGCTGATTACAATGATAAAATCAGATTTTCAAAACAAATTAGGAGATAAAAGTTAAGATTTTTAAAGGTTTTTAATTGCCTCCATTTTGAAACTGTTGAACGCATTTTCCTGGTTAACGTAAATATCCAAGCTATTACAAAAATCGATTTTTCTGACAAGTTTGAATCAAATCTGATTAAATTTGCGAACTTATATATATATATATATATATATATATATATATATATATATATATATATATATATATCGTCTGCATTAGCCGAAGTGTGCACAATAATCGGACGTTAAACAAAAAAAAAAAAAAAAAAAAAATATATATATATATATTTGAGTGTGTGTGTGTGTGTGTGTGTTTTATCGGCAAAGTATGAAAAACCGGCATTCTATATAATTGTATATAATGCCGCCTAGCATTGTATATAATGACGGACGTTTTTAGGCAAGGTATGAAATATGAGAAGTATTACATACTTTCCCTAGGCACTGCATATATACCTAGGCATATATTTAGGCAAAGTATGAAAGAAAACGTCCTGATGAGGTTATTATGTAAATGATGTGAATTTCTCAAAAATAAAAATGTTATTCTGACAAAATAATGAGAGTGCCATTAAAAAAAAATTATTCAAAATGCGTAAAGAAAAATTGAAGTTGTACAAAATATAAGTTATGCCTTTCTTATTAAGGGAAACAAAATTTTCATATAAAAAATTAGAAATTAACCTACTTGTTGCAACATGGCAGGCTTGAATGACATTTTGAATTACATTTCATTACATTTTTAAAAAATAATTACATTTCAGCACTAAAAAAATAATTTTTGTTGAACAAATTCAAGTAAAATTGCGTATTTTGACACTTCCGTACAAACCGCAAAGTGACAAATTTTGAGCTTGAGGGTGCGTTAAAAGTCACGTGCCTTGCCACGTGATATTCGAAACGAATCGGAGATGTATTTTATACTTTGCCGGTTTCTCATTTGGCATTCTATAGAATGCCTAGGAAATAATGTGAAATATAAATAGTGTCATACATTGCCGGCTAGTTTCCTTCATACAATGCCTTAGCATTCTATAGAATGCCGGATTTCAAACTTTGCCGGAAACACACGCACGCGCGCGCACACACACACACACACACACACACACACACACACACACACACACACACACACACACACACACACACACACACACACACACACACACACACACACACACACACACACATATATATATATATATATATATAGGCCTATATTATTATTATTTGCGTATAGACCCTGTTGGATCACGCAAAGCACTCCGACTCATGCTATGCCTATATATATATATATAGAGAGAGAGGCCTATATTATTATTTGCGTATAGACCCTGTTGGATCACGCAAAGCACTCCGACTCATGTCTTGTTCCTTCTAATCCTCCACACCTCCCTCATCCTGTCCCCATGGATCCTCTTCCGCTCCTCCGTCCATTTTACCCCTGCTCTCTTTGGGATTTCATTCTCTGGGACCTTCCAATCGAGCATCTTTCTCCTGTATTCGTGCCTGTCTTCAACGTCTGTTGAGTCTATTTCTGCGTCATGTAGGTCTATTCTGACTTGTGCGATCCACGACGTTGTTGATTTGACACCTTGTATATACTTAAGGATTCTGTTGGCAAGTCTCGTTGTTGGGAGTCTACTGATGTGTTGTAAGTCCAGGGTCCCCAGAATCCGAGTTCCTGGTTGCCGCCCGCAGACGGGTGGACTGGTTACCACCTGGGGTATTTTTTATATAGGCCTATATATATATATATATATATATATATATATATATATATATATATATATATATATATATATAATTATATGAGAGAGAGGAGAGAGAGAGAGAGAGAGAGAGAGAAGTATCGGCGCTCATATTAAGGTTCCAGGTCTGGGCTTTACCATGATGTCCACTCCATCAGCTCATTTCCCAAATTCGCTAAAATAATAAAACTTGAAAAACTCAAAAGCTTATCGCGCGTGTGCTGGCGTTGGTTACAGTTTTAAAATTGGTGATCAAATCGTTTAAAGTTTAATGGTCAAATATTTTGACTATTTTTAGTCTTAAGAACATCAATAATTAACCTGCAGTTTTACGCCAGGTTTATTTATCAGGTCAATTTATCAGTTTGTAAATTGATAAAGAAAGTAGTTGGTTTTGCACTGGATACTAATACCGAGAGTCCACCAAATGTGAGCAGAGTTGAGCTGAACGAAATTGACTATGCATTCAAAAACTAACCTATTGCTTTTAGTGTCAAGCTGGGTTCCACTGTGCGTAGCTTCGACTCTGTCTAGATTCGGTTTTGAACCTGACTTCCTCCAACGCTGACTATGCCTCCAAACTTATTTCTCGTTAACTAGGTTACCGTTTGTAAAATGTTTTCCTAGAATCCGTTACAGTAGGCTTACATATTTAGATTTAATAGATACAATTACGTTCTTTAAACTGTTTGAACTCCGCTTCCGTTGTCCTTCATTTTTATACAGCTCCGCTCGGCTCGGCTCAGCGCAGCTCCGCTCCGTATTTGGTGGCCGCCCAGCCTAGCAAACAAAATATTCAAGCAAACTATTCTCAGTAAAACAATATGAAGCCGCTGTTCTTTTATCAAATTAAACGCCGCAATTAAGCCCGAATTCTTGAGGCAAAGTTGGCAGACGAACACAAGTTCCGAGTGTTGACGAAAAAATAATTGTGAACCGCAGCCGGTCCCACAATTTCCCCGACCGAGGGAGCAGAACCGATCCCATTCTTCTCTGCTAACTTTTAATATTTATTTTCAACACAAAAGCAGAAATCTTGGCTGGCCGTCTCGGAACGTTTTTATTTTTGTAAAAAAACGCAATTTACTGAAGGCGGTTCCACTCTTTTTAAAAAGTTTTTGGCATGAACGCCTCTCGTAAGCGCTTCCAATTCTTTTTGACTTCTCGGGGTTTTTTTTGTCACGCGGCGTTTTGAATTATTCCTTTCCTCTCACTTTGATGTCAGTTCGACGTAAAAATAAACACTTGCATGTCAGATCTGACAAAGTCTTCTTCCCCCCACCACTCGCGCCGCAGCACTTATCATTAAAAACAATAAGAAAACCGTCATAAATGTTTTGTTTTAATGTTTGTATTACGTATAACAAATTGCACCTGTGTTCGGTTGTTTCCAAATATATAACAGGCGGTGGCTGATGTATTAATAACGTGCTACGCTCTGTGTCTGATGTGCCTTCTAGATCTCATTATCACAAAGTCGGACGCGATACATCCATTCGTTTTCTTTTATCGTGCCAAAAACAAAAAGCAAACAATCAAAATACGTTTTTTTTTATCCAAACGTTTTGTTCATCTCTATCCATGACAGTGTATGGTTAATTCAATTTAAAACATTTAAAATAATCGTAGCTATTTCGCTGACGTCATAAAAGTGAATTTTCAAAATTATTTTTTTAACTTACCCTTTCGAAATTTCGAATTTGCCGTCATAATCACCGTTAAAAGCTGTATTTACTTAGATATTAAAATACATTGAAAATATGAAAATGAAGTGTAACGCCGCCAAAAATGTATTAATTGCAACATATTTTGAAAATTCAAAACTCTAATTAGTGCAGTTTTTGACACTGATTACGACGGTGAAAACGGATTATTAAAACATAAGACAAACAAGTTACCATTTTCTTAATGATTTGAAATAGCAACCATTTTGAAACTGTTGAACGAATTTTACTGGTTAAAGAACATGTCCGAGCTTTTGCCATAATTGATTTTTGGCCAAGCTTGAATTAAACCGAACAAAAATTACGAACATGTGCGTGCTATATATAAATAAATAAATAATTATATATATATATATATATATATATATATATATATATATATATAAATTTTAACGGCTCCTCAATAAATTTGGAAGCCTAACGGCTCCTCACAAAAGTGATTTGGAACACACACACACACACACACACACACACACACACACACACACACACACACACACACACACACACACACACACACACACACACACACACACACACACACACACACACACACACACACACACACACACACACACACACACACACACACACACACACACACACACACACACACACACACACACACACACACACACACACACACACACACACACACACACACACACACACACACACACACACACACACACACACACACACACACACACACACACACACACACACACATACACATACACATACACATACACACACACACACACAACAAATAAATATATATACTAGTAATTTTAGATAAAAACGAACTTTTTTAAAAATTGGTTAACAATATTTCGTTCATATATAAAAATTTACAACTCAAATTTAGCCTATATAACACATTTGATATAAAACAGAACTGCCGTATAACCTTTCGAGAAAGAAAAACTAGTCCCCCCGGCGGACTATAAGGGTTTATTGACAGTATTTTCAATGTAGGCTTACTCCCGAACCATATTTTTTTTCTATAATTGTTTAGGATCAGTGTGGTGAACCAAGGAACGTTATAGATTTCCGCGAACGTCCGTTTATCGGTAACGACCACTTGCTCGTAAACAATGTGGCCGATCGTTACATATTTTTTTTGTAGCTTCTCGAATTCAGGAAAATACACAATACAAAAAGATAAAAGATATCTAGAGGCAGTTGGGTGAAATCTTATGCGTAACAATTTGTTTTCGAGATGTTTGTCGAAAAAAATCTTGAAAAATTTGTAATTCAGTTTTGAAAAAAAAACAAAAACGGTTTTTCAGGATTTTTCGATAAACGATTTTTTTAAAATCAGTAACAACGTTAAGGGGTTATATTTTACACCGCTCGACCTTTTGTAATGGCTCATTACTAGTGAAATACTATTAAAATGTCATTTTTATATTTGGGGATCAAACACTTCTCAAAAATGGCGCTTAACTCGAATACTACAAGTGGTACAGTCCGTTTCGCAACAGTACAAAAGACATAGAATTCAGCTGATGCATTCTGGTTAATTTGAAGTTTATATCTGAAAAAGGCGCCTACATACCTTTTGTATATATTTTCATTAAAATCATCTCATATTAAACTTACCAAACGTTCTCTAGAAACTAGTTGCTCAAAGGATTTTTTGTGTATACCAGGCGTTCTCAACCCCCCTAATTTTTTTTTATTCTGTAGACCCCCCCTGGTATGTTTATAATGTGTTGCACAAATATCACCGCAAATGAAGCTTTCGTGGAGAAATTTAGTAATACATTTTTTTTTAATAATTTGTATTTTAAAGATATAATTATGTTTATAGAATCAGAAATTAAAATTAAGTATAAATCATATAGATCACATAAATACATAAAATTTTAATGAGATGGTTGCGGTTGATATCCTTCGATTATCTCACTTATATCCGGGGAAATATTTGTTAATATTAATCGTAAATCACTACGTTCTAATATCTTGAATCGATTTCTCGTCTTTCGCAATAAATTATTTACATAGCTAAATCCTGCCTCAACCAAGTAAGAACTAGGAAATGCTAACAATAGTCGTTCGCTGATACTTGTTAATCTGCCGTATTTTGTGCGAATGTCTTTGCAACTCCAAAATTCGGCATATCCACTAGTTTGAAAGTTGATTTTGAATTCCAAATTCTCTTTAAGTTAAATCAATTCTTTTTGTAGTGAGAAATCAATATCGGCCATGCCGCTTTCAAATGGCTTTATAATCCAAGACGGAACATGTAAAGTTTCCTTGTAACGAACATTAATAACCTCTTTCAATTTTTTCAAATGTTTCGTGTAGAGTATAATGTCGTCAGCGTTAATGTTACCTTTTTCAATAACAGACAGTTGCTTTAAGTTTTCAAAATAACGGAAATCGCTCCGATTTAACTTAGATATCAACAAATCAGTCTTATAACGAAATCCAAATATAACTGAACGAACGTGAATGAGATTTAGTTATAATCATAAAAAATTATTTTTCTACCGTTTTCATTTTTTATGAAGTGCGCATTAAGGGGTTAAAATGGAATTTATTTCATCGACTCCCAATAAACCCAACGAATTCAATAGATACTTTTCAAAGTTCAATAGACCCTTTGAGAACCCCTGGTGTATACTTACAGGCTTTAATGAAATTGTCATTTAATGAATTCTTACGTAAAATTACGTTTGAACAAAGTTTGTGTTGTAGTTTTGAACCGTAGATTTACTAACAAAACACAATATCCACACGATAGTGGCAAATCTCTCACACACGCAGCGTTTTGGCCGCCAGGAGGCGTTGCAGTGATTCCCTCATTAGATACAGCAAATTAGCCGTGCGTTTATGACGCCACCCACAAAGCTAAGAATAACAAATAACTAAAACGTGATTTACCGTTTGCCTGGTCCCGAGCACACTTCTGTGAGCAATCAAATGAAACCCGAGACTTCATTGAAAATATAGTGAACAGTATTGTATCAAAGTAAATTGAATTGATTATCAGAACTTCGAGGCAGATCCGGTTGGGTTAGGAACGGCTAGGTTAAGTCTTATCGATTTTAAATTTTAAGTTTTTTTTTAAGTCGAAAAGCACATTAAGGCTATTATCGCTTCCCTAAATGTAAGTGTGAGTGTAAAGTGTTAAAGTCGTAAGTGTATTGTTGTAAGTGTAAATGTGTATTGAAGTAGGCTATATAGAAATTATGGAGATCGTGAAAAATCTTTGTGTTTTGATGGAAATATTCATTTTCAGCTCATCTGTGTTCAGGAAAACGATCTTGAGTTGGATATCTGCCCGTCTGTAGTTAAGAACGGCTAGGTTAGGTTTTATCGATTTCAGATTTTACGTTTTTTTATTGGAAGTTGGCTAAGCTTATATAGAAAGTATAATGATTGTGAAAAATCTTTGAGTTTTGATGGAAATATATGTTTTCAGCTCATCTGAGTTCAGGAAAATTATCTTGAGTTGGATATCTGCCCGTCTGTATTTGTAAAAGGTGAAAGATTTATGCGATTTGTAGGAAAACCAGAGTAGTTGTATACAGATGTCTCCAAGACAAAGGCAGGCATTGGTGAGGGTGTATTGCTTTAAGATCAGAAGTGAAGAAAGTTGTTAGCCTGGATCAGTATGCAACAGTATTACAGGCTAAAGTAATGGCCATTAATGACGGTGTTTTGGAGAATTTGAAAAGATTCTGCAAGAAGACTGTGTTCATATTTATACCGATAGTCAAGCAGCAATCAAAGCACTTAAAAGTCCTACAATTCGGTCCAATCTGGTCTGGAAGTGTTAGGAGAACCTCAATGCTCTTTCTCCTTGGGAAACCGGGTTACTCTTCACTGTGTTTCGGGGCATAAGGAGGTAATGCGGATGCAGACCGATTGTCTAGACTGGGATCTCCATCTGAGTTTATCAGACCCGAGTCAGTTTTATGGATCTCTCTGTCGTTGGCCGGGTCTGTTATCGGTAGGTGGATTAATAAACAAGATGGGATAACTTTCATAGGCATTCGAATAGCAAGTGCCTCTTAGGGAAGGAATTAGAGGGACGGCAGACGTCTTGGCAGAGCTAAACTCAGGAAAAGCATGGACAAATTACAGAGCACTGTAGTCTGAGGGTGCACGTGAACAGGTTAAATATGTACCACGAAGAAACTGTGTGTAGGTTATGTAGGAAAGAGGGGGAAACTGCAGGACCTCATAATTTATGTTATGCTAGTAGGAAGCTAAGGTTTTTTTGTTTCCAAGAACCCTAGGTACCTCCAGCACGATGAGCAGGTCAGTACATTGTTGGAACTTATTAAGGACACCAATCTGCTGAACGAGTACTTAAGAGGTTTAGGTCCGTCGATTGCGTGGAGTTTTATAATCCCTTCCCCTAGTTTTTAATCTAATCTAATCTGTGTCAGTGTATATCGATTGAAAATAAATCATTTGATAGATTCGATAAAATTGTGGTATATAAATGGAGTTCCCTCACATCTCGGAATTATTTTTAAACTGGTTTACAAAATATTCAGTGTTTAGGACCATTTTCTGTCCGATTTTGTCTAAATCGGTTTTCATGTTTTTTGTCAAAATATATTTAAATGTAGTCGTTAAGTAACAAAACAAAGCGTATAAGTACCTGGTTTGGTAGCCAAACAAAACCGACTCGGGAGTTTTCGAGGCAAATGTAAAGTAAAAGGTTTTACTTTTTAAAAAGTTTTAAATGATCTTCATTTCTGAAAATGTTCAGCTGATTTATCTGAATAACGAACTTGTCGCCGCCGTTACCAAAATAGATTGTATGCCAAGTTTGAATCAAATCGGATCAGTGCGAATATAGAAGTGCTAACATAAACGTAGAGCCTACTATTTCATATACAATGTTTATGAACCCGATTATAGAGAATCGGCGAACATTTAAGGCTTCGGATCAGGGTTTTATTATGATGGCTACTTTAATAGATAATGTTCTAATAGGAATTCGCTAATAATAGCTGATATGTGTATAATCACTTGTTCGAATCACTTAAGATAAACATTTTAGAAAACAGTTAAAACTTCGTAATGCAAATTTTGAGGTTATGTACATTTTATGATCATACAGGCCGAGTTGAGAGACGGCGTTTGTCGCTAGATTTGTGTTAAATACTGGAATCAAAGTAGATGTTCCTTTCCTTTCTTTTTGCAATCCATTAAAAATTGTTTAAAACATTCTAGAAGCCAACTAACGAGCTGACGCGAACTACAGCGAAGCTGGCCACACACAATCAACGATGCACTATGTCATGTATGTAGCCACCTCGACACACGCTGATTTTACTACGAATTACAGTAATTAATTCCGCTTGCAAACAAGCGAACAACCGGCCGATCTGAAAGCTGTTATTAAACTTAATGAACAAAACGAGGAACAACAAGAATGCGTCGCAAACAGAAGATATTAATCAAGAAGACAAGAAGCGAACCAACTAATATCTGCGTCTATACGGCACTGTAAAACTGTAAGGTTGGCGACAGTGTATTCAAATGAAGCTGAAGAATTGCACTGACGTGATCAATTGAAATAATTATTGGAAATGTGTAGTGGCAGAACACGATTCAAAGTTTAATTAGCAATACTAAGAATTGACCACCCAGTGTTGCCAACCGCACACCTCCGGCATTAACATATCTAGAGATAAAACTGTTCTAGATCTGGTGGCTAGAGTTTGTTGCACCTTCATAGATCACAACACTGCTCGGGTTTATAATTGCGCCGGATCAGACGATGCGCAGTGACGATGCGCGGCGCTGCATGTCACTGCGATCCAATTGTAATTGCTTTAACCGAGGCCGGACTGAGATTATTTATGAATAATTCATATCGTTAAGTTCGAGTGTTAGTCCGGAATTGTTATCTTGGCGATGTAAAAGGGGGATTAATTGCAACGTGAAAGGAAGAGTCGATCGTGCGATTAGGCTATATTTGATCGAGAAGGCAGTGATGTTTATTTTGAACCAGGGGGCCGTGCGAAATTTCGCACTATAAAAGTTTAAGTAAACGAAGCCTTTTGAATAAGTGTAGTCGTTGGAGTGAGGGCGGTGGTTGGAAGGAAGGGAAAACGTTTAAAAAATAAATTGACAAGCGATCAGTTTGAAATAATAATCACAAATTTATGAGTCAGGACATTATAATACCTGTGTTTGGTATTCGAAATACTTGTTCCGGTTTGTATGACGGGCTCTAGGAATAGGGCACTGTCAGTAAGGCCACATGTAAGTTTAATGACTTTTGAGTAAATATTGAAATTGTTCTAAGCACATTATGCAAAAAAAGGCATTTTTAATGGGATTGTCCATTCGTGATTAATAAGTTAGCTTCATAAAATATACAAAATTTGTCTGATTTGTGATGCCGAGCATGCACCTACATGATGCCGTTTTGCCTGACAGTTAAAAGTGTCTTTTATGTTAAAATTTTCTACAAACAGTAAGTACTAGCGCAAAATCGTTTTGCAATGTCAGAAGCCGTTAAAAAAAATCTTTCTAATGAGACCTCATTTATGCCTGTACGAATAGTATGTGCTGAGAAAAAAGGATGTTGGCTCGAGAAATAATATCTATGATATAAACCGATATTTGTGCTAGTAATGGATGACAGATAATCGGAACGGTCGGAATCGAATGAACTGGATATTCGGAATAATAAATATGAATCAATTGGTCAGAATCGTTTTGCACATAGCCGCCTCGGTGGCCTGGTTGATAGCGTACTGGGATTTCACTCCGAGGACCCGGGTTCGATTCCCGGCCAGGGCTTGGCATTTTCATACGCTATAAATCATCCCATCGTCTGCATTAGCCCAAGTGTGCACAATAGTCGGACGTTAAACACCAAAAAAAAAAAAAAAAAAAAAAAAAAAAAATCGATTGCACATTCCGATATCACCAATTCCATACTTGAGTCTGATTCTGAATGTTATTCCGATTATGAACGATCTGCGCACACGTATTATAATTTCAACCGCACAGGAACAAATACAATAAAGTACTCTATTATTTATGCCTAACTAAATCATAATATACTTTTATCTTTTCAACTAAAAAAATAAACTAAACTATTAATCAAGGTTATTAAAAAAATTTAGGCAGTGCGGGACTGACCGACAAAAGTGACTACTTTCTTTGACATGCCTAATTGTATACGTTTTCACTACTATGACTTAATTATTTTTATCGCGCGCGTGTGTGTATACACACATCTTACAAATTAACTGAAACTGTCACAGACTATAAATTTGAATATCTTAGGCTATATAAGGGACTATATATACGGGGGCTATATAATCAGTTTATAACTCTACTTTTGACAGTTATACTGTCTAAGTATAATAATAAATATAATTTTTGTAATTCTGGCATTTAAAAATTGGTATAGGTCATATACATTAAATAATTTAACTACACAAATTTTGAAAATACACATTTTAAAAATTAACAAGAACAATAAACATAACCTCAATTGAAATGATAATGAAGCTATTGTGCGAAATCAGCTGTTCAGAATTAGTCACTTGAATTCTAGATATATACAAGAACAATATATGATGTGAGGTATGCATTACGGATTCAAGCTTGACGCGAAAGCAAACCTCGACCAAACAAGTTTTCACTTCAAAAATACATTTTATTAATCACTAAACAAAAATTAAACCGTTCCGTGACGGCAAACTGACTTTTTCCCCGAGCAAAACATACACCCATACGCCGCAATAAGAAGTAGTCACTTCAATATTTCAATTAGAGCGTTCCGTGATGGCAAACTTAATATTTCCCCGTGCAAAACATACATCCATTCCCCGCGATAGGAAGTAGTCACTTCATATAACTACTTTTATGACATAAATTGTAACATAGCCACCGGACCACATATTTGTGTCATAAAAGTAGTTATATGGATGCGATTGAAGAGTTTGAGATTTACAAGAGCAAAAAATCAGACCCCCAGAACATCCTCAATGAAAAA
This sequence comes from Callitettix versicolor, assembly GCA_022606455.1. Classification (NCBI taxonomy): domain Eukaryota; kingdom Metazoa; phylum Arthropoda; class Insecta; order Hemiptera; family Cercopidae; genus Callitettix; species Callitettix versicolor. The sequence continues at coordinate 35,857,645 of CM040184.1, forward strand.
CTTTCATTTAAATCAAATTTAATATATGACATGGCTCTAAGAATAAGTGATTTGAGTAAATAACAAAAACCAACAGACGCACCGTAACTGATAACAATGACGGAAGCGCTACTAATGATGGAGACTCCGCAGTCCGGAATGTAACGACGTACGAGTCGCGTGTGTAGCTTGGCCAAGCCGAATTTCATGATGAATATTTTTAATGTGTAATTGTGCTTAGTGTTTGTGATGTATGTTTTAATGTTTTGTTTGACTTTGTGACGACCTCGACAGAGGGATTTAACATTTTGTATGGCCTGAAGATGAAACTATAGTTTCTAAACCGCGGTAGCCTTTCTGAGGTGAGTTGATAGACCACTGACGGGAAGAATAGGTCATAATCCTAATCATTTCAATACTTCAATTAGAGCGTTCAATGATGGCAAACTGAATTTTACCCCGTGCAAAACATACACCCATAACCCGCGATAAGAAATAGTTACTTCAAAAAATGAATAAGCTTCAATTTCGAATCTGTTACCGAATCTTAACGCTGCAGTCATTTCTAATGCGAGAATATCGACACGATAGCATTGTCGAAATAACCAAATGAAACGAACGGTCTTTGGCTATGTAATATTTGTTTCGTATCTTTGCTTCTGATCACTTATCGGGATATTATATGTGTGGAGAACTCGATAACCGGATCGTTTCGAGTAATTTGATATTCGGAATCAGCCAACATTTAATTCCTAATTCACAGATCGTTAATTGGTACAATAATAAAAGTTACTTATCGAGGAGTTACTTTTTATACTTCAATGAAATAGGTGAAATAGCATAATCATTCAGAACAGCAAATCATGAAACCGACAATATGCCTACTTGCAAGAACGTGTATTATTCTCTCCCTATGTATAGCGACTTTAAATTTAAAGTTATTTTACAGATACAAGAACATTTTTAACAAACCTTTACTAAAAGGATGTTTAAAGCTTTGTTAAATTTAATAACTCTTTAATGGCTGGCAAGATGGCCGTCCGACGAACAGCTGATCATTTTCAGGTTATTTGTATAATTGTTTTGAAGGTTATGTGTTCTGTTTTCCTTTGTTTTGTATTGTTTCCAGTAGCAGGCCTATTGTTACTATTTTTGTAATGAGAAACTATAAAAAAATAAAGTATCTGTTTTGCACAAAAATTAATGCTTATTTAAAACTAAATTTTTAACAAAACTGATACACACACTTTTATAAACACTTTTATCGATTGTACAATATAACCTTTAAAAATATATTTAAGCATTATTATATTGTTTTTGTTGGAGCTTCCTTAGGTCAGTTACTTGAACAAGCTTATAACCGAAGTAACTGAGGCAAGAACTAAGAACCTTGCGCAATTCAGAGGCGCAGCAGACTGACCAATGCTTTAGCCACATCGCCCTCTGGAAATAAATCAATTAGCGATCAGTATAAATGTTTGTATTTTTAACGGAATTTAAAATGCCAACCCATGTAGATTTTAACACTGATTACGATGGCAAAATTGTATTTTAAAAAATAGTTTTTAATACGTCTCCGTTTTGAAACATACATAAGTCTAACTAGACTTAACTATTAAAAAAACAATTTTTGTTAATTGCGAATCGAGATGTTCTTTTCCTCGTCAATATTTTTAGTTTTTGATTTTTAATCACTGATGGATACGAGATTTCACGCAATTCTATTCATCTTGAACTACTAGACTGTTTTTATTTTCAAAAGTAATCGATTTGCAGAGAAAGATTCGATGGAGATGCGTGTTTGACAAGGTGGGGCAATATAAAATTGAATTGAGTAACCGCTGTTTTCTATCTACATCAACTTAAACTGCATATTCAGTTCACTAACTAACCTCACCATCGTCGATGTTGTCGCGAATTTACTAATTATAACTATAAACTTTTACGATATTGTAGTAACCGACGTCTGCCGCTGTAATTAAAGTAATAAACTTCATTTATTGTCCACAATTAGGCCATTGTAAATCAGCATGTCTACTTTTCTCGTTTCTGAATTCCTCGGGCTTAGACAAATTTCAACATGCACAGGTTGAAACTGGAAATACTCGAGGGTTAATATTTCTACGTTTTTGTTAATTTTCTTACACGAATTCTTCAGTGTCCGAAGAATAATAGAAAGAAAGTTATGTGCTCTGTAGAAAAATGTCACATAAAGCGTTTACTTGAAGTGTTTTTTGGAATAATTCCTATTCGCCTAAATATATGTCTTTGCATACACCGTGCATTTGTCTGTAGGTGAAAAGGTTGATTCAATTTGTTCAAATTTCGTATTTTGAATCATTCATCCAGTTATTTTTTAAACGAAATAAATACTTAAGTTTAACTTTTCAATACTAGGTTATTGCTATAACTTCATGAACATTAGGAAAACAGATAAATATCAAAATCTGAGTGATAATATAAACATGAACGAAACTACATCAAGTAGTACTCGAAGCAGAGTATGTTTACATAGTAATTGATGTTCTGCTGATGGCAACGGAACAACTTTGAGTAATTAAAAAAATATTCAGCGTTTGAATGAATAACTATACACCCAACCCAAGTGGCTAAAACTGGCTATAGAGGACATGAAGGAACTGGGTATTGAAAGAAGAAAGTTGGAGAAGGAATCCGGAAATTTCAGGCTAATGAAAGAGTATAAAATGAGATTCAGAAGAACAGATAACAGAAAATAGATGGTGATGTCCGAAGCCGAGAGGAAAAATAGATCTGACCGTATGAAGAACTACCACGCGGAATTAAGAGCAAAAAGAACAGCCAATAAGAGAACTTAAAGTGGCCCCCTGAGGCGTACAGGAAGGAAGAAGAAGAAGAATAAATATACGTTCATAAATTTAGTCTTGCTCCGGTTTCCGTTGTTTTAGTGTCATTTGTTTAGCATTCTTATTATAGTTTGTAAGCAAAACCTGATTACTTTATAAATTTTTTGATTTAGATTAAATATCGCTCAAATGTAGTTCTCGTGGGCCCGAACAGAACTTACGGATCAAATTTCTAAAGCTAGAAACTGTTATCATTACAGATTTTGTCCAACGATCCTTGCTACTATTGCAAACGTTTTAACACGTGGCATTGTTAACAGACCAAAACATTGAAAAAGACACGTTTTTGGAATCAGGCAGATTGTTGAAAATGAATATTTTACATTTTTTATAACAAATAGGAGATATTTAAAAGAACTTAGTAATGGTTAATTGCCTTGTGGAATATAAAAGAAATTACATCAAATAATGATCTTCCTTCTAACAAAAAAATGTCCCCTGCATATGGAACTCGGGAAATTGCCGACAGATGCGAAGCTTTTGTTAATGATATCTTCGCTGAATATACAATTAGTTTTATAGATATATTTACAAATATCTTTTTTGCTTAAATAAATAAGTACGTGATCCTAATTTAGATATTATTTACTGTAGTTATAGTAGAAGATCATTTGTTTTATATTAATTCGTAACTATCAGCTGATTTCATTGAACATGCTACAATGTGCTAAAAACTAGCAATATTAACAACAATTGTTATAAATGTTTATATTAATTTCGAAACGGTTACAACGTGCACGTCTTCTTCAACTAAGGGAAAATACCGAATTCGTTTGCTAAGGCGGAATAGACAAAATTCGTTTGCTCGTTCGTTCCATATTTCCGTTAGATTCTTCCGTTCCACAGATATTTTTCTATCCACTCCTCTCCTCAAAGCCAACATTAAAAGCTTCCCTTCAATAAAAATAACGAAGGACAATGATTAACGTGTTCTTCAACTCGAGATGAACCGAAGCAGTCAATAAAACCACCTCATATTTTACGAAACACAACCAGTTTCCATATCGATTGGTGTACAGCACTCTTAATGCACCATTATCCTCATTGTTACCTCGCTGTCTACACAACATAACCTTAAAAATCCTTTACATGAGCTCAATAAAATCCTCTAGTTAATAAACAATGGATGCTCCGGCGAGGCGCATTAACTCTGTGGTTATTATTGTTTAACAGTTGTATAATGTATAATATATAAAGAGGAATAAGAATAAAACGAGTTTCTAAGTGTAAGGAATGTGACCGGCTAATGGCGTGCGGCTATTGTTCTATTATTGGAGAGACGTATTGTTCCGAGGAACGGATAATGATAACCGACGACGGTTGATTAGATCCTGCAGGAAGGCGCGTTCTGACGCTCCTGGATTCGGAGGGCCTGAGCATGGCGTTTTAATTAATACACGAGTAATTTAAATTTACTTTGATGATTCGGACGATAAAAGCTATAATTAGGTAACGTATTTCTATCGACTATGTGTTGGAAATCTTATTAAAATACACATATTTTTAATTTTACCAACCTAAATTTGGTAAAAACACGCCAAACATAAAGTATTTCGCCAAAAACCCTGTTTGAACTTATTATAAAGATCATTTGGGTCCAAACATAGTGCGTAAAACTTAACGAATCCAAAACAGTTCGGGTTAATTTTACTAATAAACAGATACAGAATCATATATATATATATATATATATATATATATATATATATATATATCATCGTCAACGGAACTTTGAGCCCACACGCTAATAGAGAAATATATCTGGGCATGACTCTAAATGCTAGACTTCGATGGGAAGAACATGCTAAAAAGAAAAACGAAGAACTGAATGTCAGGTTATGAAAGATATATTTGCTGTTGGGAAGAAAGTTCGAGTTATCTCTGCACAAACTGAACTTGTTTAGTTATAAACAAGTGCTGAAACCCATATGGACATATGGCGTACAGTTATGAGGAAGTACTAGAAATGCTAACAGGCAAATTATTCAGCGTTTCCAAAACAAAATCTTGAGAATGTACCATTGTATGTTTGTAATCACGATCTGCACAGGGACTTAAGAGTGACCACTGTTGTCAAAGAAATTTAAAAGTGTGCTCAAAACCATGAGATACGGCTAAAAATTCACGTTAATGAGGAGGCGTGTAAATTGCTCGATAACGACGAACTAAATAGAAGACTCAAGAGAACCAAGCCTTTTGAGCTTGCATCATAGCCTACTTGGAGCACCGATGGGTATTTTAACCGACTGTATTTTAAAGTGGGTTTTTACATTGTGGTATTTTATTAAACTATGTTAGATACGTGCTGGGAGGTAGTCCTTATAACTAGTTACAGTAATAATGTTAAAATATATATATTTCGAAGTAGTATTTCGTTATTATTTTGAATATTTCTATAATGCTTACTGATATGTTTTAATTCTATCGCCTATGTGTCGGAACCTTATTGAAATATACAGATTTTTAATTTTACTAACCTAAATTTGATAACAACATGCCAAACAAACTATTTAGCCAAAAATCCTGTTTTGAACTTATCGGAAAAACGAGTAATGACTTATGAGTAACTTATGTTAGTTGTACTATATTTGAGAAAGAATTATCGTAAAACAGTTATTTTTGTTTAAAATGTTGGTACGCTCTTTTTAATCTTCTTGCGGCTAAAATATGAGGAAATTATGATAAACAGATTTTGAAAATTTACCTTTTACCGTCGAGAACTCCTAGTGAAATATGACTTATAAGTCTTTACTTGTACGTAATTTTTTCGATAAAAAACACGCTTGAAAACAAAAACAATTTTTGAAATTAAAATTTATAAAGAGATACATAAAAAATTGCCGTTTAATCTTCAATGCTGTGCATATATGAAAACCGAACTATAGAGTCAAAGCTACACGGAGCGGATCTGAGCGACGCAGCTTCACTCTCCTTCGTTACACTTCCAGTGGCCGAACTTACATTAAAAACAATAGGTTAGGTTTTGAATGCGTAATCCGTTACGCTCAGCGCAACTCCGCTCCGCTTTTGGACTTACTTTTAAGACTATGAAACGGATTCTTTGGATGTATCTCGATTTAAAAATCAATTTTTTTACGATCACCTTACCTTCTATTGTAATTCGTATAATGAGAACATAATGAACGTATGGATCACAACTATAATTGTATTGCGAAGTATATACGTTCGTATAGATATCGTATAAAATACTTGTTGGAACTGTAGTTAGGAATTCGTGTTTCAAAAATGATATTATTTAGAAGAACTTTGTGTTAGTTATAAAACTTCTCACTGATTTCAATTTTCAATGACTTCTTACTTTGTTTTGGTCCTCCTGCGAACCTTTTACGGAAAACCTAATCACGTTCAGTATTGTCTAGAAATTGGATTTATTGCTTTAACACTAACTGATCCTAAACGCTGCCAGTCTTTTCTCCGACGGCTGTTTATTCATTCACAGGAAACTTCAATAAACCATTTATCACGTGTAAGCGGGTTCGTATTAAAAGTCGTGAAATCCGAGTCGAACTAACCTAAAAACCAATTTCTACAAATGATTGATAGCTAGAGTGTTCAGCATACTAATCGGCTTCCTAATCCATCAATACATCACAGATACGCAGCTGTTCATGACTTTACGACCTAAATCCGCGCGGTCAAATAGTTCCTGTTATTCAAATACGCAACGTTCATACCTCCTGCCATGGAAGATTGAAGGATACGCTTCATCGAGTGTTACCTTTGTTTTGCGGCATTTACGTTTCTGCTAGCGGGAAGGAATCTTCAGGTGTCAGATTTGATCTACCGTTCATGCAAACGGAGAATTATAGTACTCTAGTTGCGCTGTATGTATAAGGAATGAATTCTTCAAGACGTGTTTCTGTACAGGACAGTTCAGATATATCGAGTAAATTGGAAAATACCGTAAAAATATTCTGATCGAAAATTAGAAAACCATTTAACTATTTAATATATGAAAAGTTAAATGATTATTTTTTTAACATTTTATTTGAAAATTTCAATGGAATTGTATTCCTCTGATTTTAAAAGCGTTTTTTTTTGGGGGGGGGTTACTCATCTACAGACTAAATCTCTTTTTTACGACTTAAATCATTCTACAATGTCTTCCGATTCCTAGCTCTTGTTTCCCCCTGTCATTTCACAGATCTTGATCCAGTCCCTTCTCTCTTACTTCTTTATCCTTCCTTCTTCCCAATTAAGTCTCGGTCTTCCTCTTTTTTTAGAATTTGAGAATTGTATTCTTTTTTTGAAATGTGAGAATTTGAGAATTGAGGAATTGTATTCCTTTGATTTTAAAAGCATTTTTGGAGGGGTGTTTATTCACCTACAGACTAAATCTCTTCTTTTCGGCTTAAAACGTTCTCCGACATTTTCCGATTCATAGCTTCCGTTTCCCCATGTCATTTCACAGATCTTGATCAAATCCCATCTCTCAAAACTTCTTTATCCTTCCTTATCTCAAATTAAATCTGTTTTCCTTTTTTTTCCAACCATGTGGTTTCCATTTTAAAATCTGTTTGGGAAGTCGGTTTTCATCCATCCTTTTGATATGACCAAACTATCGAAATTCTTTTGTCTTGGTGTCATCTGCGATTACAGACTAAATCTACTTTTCTCAAATTTGTTAAGTGGATTTTGTCCATATCTTGGAACAGTTTTTCATTTTGTTTATCGATTTCATTAAGCACCAGGTTAAATCTTCTCATAAGTTAAAATTTGGAAGACTCATAATTTCTGAAAATCAGCCGTATATATTTTCTCAAATATTTGTGATATAAGATTTAGGGTAAACAAGTTACAGGAATTGGTCAATGAAAATGTATTGAAAGTATAATATATATATATATATATGTATGTATGTATAATATGTTATACATGTTATATATGTTATATATGTATAATATATTAACCTTATTTTGCTTCAAAATACATTCCTCTTGCATGTACACACTTCTTCCACCGTTCATACAGTTGTTAGAAACACTCCTGAAAGTCATATTTGGAAATTTCGTTCAGCAAGCGGCTCCTTCGTTCGTGGTGCTTCCTTTACGATTCTCTGACAAAAAGTCAGACTGGAGAACGAAAACCAAAAGTATCACCAAGAAAGAAGAAACTTCGTTTGAACAGAAGCCGGGTACAATGACGTTTAGAGGTGTTTTTTGTTACCACGACATGATTCATTACAAAAAAGGAAAACAGTTAACAAAGAACTGTACAAACAGATCCTGAAATGGCTACAAGATGCAGTTAGATTAAAACGATATGAAAAATAAGCACAGAATTGGTTTTTGTTGCATGACAATACCTCATCACATTGATCGCTGATGGTGAAACAGTACCTTTCCAAGCACAATGTCACCACTGTGGAACACCCTCCCTACTCTCCCGACTTTGCACCATCGGATTTTTACCTGTTTCCACGACTGAATGTGGCATTGAAGGGGACATCATCTAGCTGATTCGCAAGAGGTTGTGCAAAATGTGACGATATCGCTAAACGAAATTTCCAAAAATGGCTTTCAAGAGTGTTTCCAACAATTGTATGCAGGAGGAGAGTATTTTGAAGTAAAGTAAGATTAAAATATTATAAGTACTTTCAATAATTTTTTATTTACCTTTTCCGGAAACGTTTTAACCCTAACTCTTATAAAGATTCAAATGAGTGTTACCTTCTTTTTCACTACTTCTAAGTTCGGCGTTCATCTTCAATGTTTGTATCTTTGGCTGTTGCACTGAATTGCTAAACGGGAATTCTGTTTTCTTAAAAAAACTCAAATTTCCATTAATTAGATTTAACCTAATAAACATTAATCTCAGATTTAATAGCTTAAAATTAATTCACAAAAGAAAAGTGGAGAACAAGTTTTTCTTTTCAACAATTTTTGCGTGAAAATAATTACTAAAAAAAATAGTTTCTCAATAAATAAAATTAATTAACTTAACGCGCCCATCACACTGTACCCTGTGTCGAGTTTTTGCCGGAGATATCAGAAGCCTATTATGTGTTTAACGGTGTTAAAATCGAATCGTTAAATATTAACTGAAAAAAACTGACAAAAACACAGGGCACGCACCTTCTAACGCCTTGAACGAATTCCTGGGAAACTATAAAAACTTACCCATAAACGTGGGCTCATCAGAAACAGCGGCTCTGCATAGTAATGCTTATTTAACGACTCATTTCTTTAACCGGGCCTTTTTATTCGTCTAAAAACAAATGCAAGCTAATTAAGGATTCCCAATTAATAAAATGAAAATTTTAATTTTACCAATTATGATTAGTTTATGTGGACTGCAATATGTGGATGCCTTTTTGTAAGTGATGGTTTTTTTAACTGCAAACGCAGCTCCGAAAAATCCATTGTTTAATTTGTCATAATTAGCTTTGAGGAGTTTATTATAAATTTGATTTACGCAATGGAATTTGTTCATGACGTTACCTAAGGAATTTTTTCTTAAGAACTGTGTTATAAAAGTAATAAACTTTAAAAGAGAAAGTGGTTATCGATGCATGGATACGTTATTTTTATTACTACATGTATATGTTAAAATAATTATGAGGAAAATACAGTACATATTTTAAATTAGAGTAAAAATTCTGTAATTTACATCTTTATGCTTATAATAGATTACAGTATTAATTATAATATTAATAAATGATGATAACTATTCTGTTCAGTTATTTTCTTTTTATCAGCAACAGAAATGACACAATATTGCGCACTCGCAATCGTTTAAGTGTAGTGTGATAGAATAAACATACAGCTCAGTCGTGCCGCATAACACGATGTTGACATCAGAGTAGTACTTTTATCAGTAGTAATAATTCTGACAACATTTATCTGCTGATTAACTACTTCTATTCTACTCGAATTTGTCTCCTTATTCCCTTGAATATAAGAAATAATGACACTATAACCTTGGAGTACATTATTTAGTGTTGTAAAAACCGGTTTTTTTAACTGAAGGTACTCGTTTGCTTAGTATTTTACGAATTTTCAATAGTAATTTTTTCACCTTATACTTTTTTGGAACTATGATTTCACCATCACAATCAGCATTCAAATCTTCATATATTAGCATTTTAAACTTTTCGAAAATAAACCATGACAGCCGTAAAATTAAATTTCTTAATTTCGATAGATTTTTCGAAAACTCAAAATGCTAATTCATGCCGTTTTCAATGCGGATTATCATAGTGAAATCGGATTTTCGAAAAAACAGTTGAGGCAAAAAAGTTACGAATTTTAAACACTTGAAATGGCCGCCATTTTGAAACTTTTGAACAAATTTCGTTGGTTAAAGAACGTGTCAAATCTGTTACTAGAGATTTTGCCGGGTGAAAAACTTGTCCAAGATGTTATCAGCTTATTAATTTTTGGGCAAAGTTTGAATTAAATCGGACCGAAACACACACACACACACACACACACACACACACACACACACACACACACACTGCTGACTCTTACTATGATGGCCGCTCCAGTAGTTCAGTTTCCAATAGAAATTCGCTAGTAATGCACATTAGGATAATTACTTAATGTTTCAGGTACAGAAAAATTTAATTTAGAAAGTCTGCACGTATATGTACTTTCTCCATTGAGTCGTCTTGTTTGAATCTAACGCCTATTTCTAGAAGAAACATTGTTCCTTCATCAAGGTATTTTTAAAAGCGGTTCTCAGATTTAAAGCAAAACCATTTTTAAAGGTAACTGAATAGAATTTTGAGGAAACTGCAGGAACTCTTCTGAAATTAGTTCAAACGTTAAAAATATTTAACGATTTAAAAAGTTTAAAAGTTACGAACCGAGCTCATTTCATGTTCCCGGGCCTTACTGTGGCATGCAAATAATAATTCAACGAGAAACAAAACTTCAACGCTAAGAGCAGTACGTTATTAGGACTTCCGTGTGCACTGTAAATGTAATCAGGCCGCGTTGCAGTATTGAGATAAATCAATGCAAAGCACACAAATTAATGCTAGTTATCGCTTCGGAAGTACTATCTTCAAACGCCGGGCAGGTTGCGGCGTGCCATCCGTGTTGTTCGTTATTAATGGAAGCTCCAGAGCCACGGCTTTGAAGTAAATCTGGCGATAACAACGTCCGCTTGTCTGTACGTCTTGCTCGGGAACGCTTTAAAAATAAATTCACTTCGACATTTCAATATTGGACATTTTCAAGTGGCTCTTGAAAGCTGGGAAGACGATGAGATGACGCCGAAACCTCGCGTCAGAATGCGCTCGTGTTCTTTACACGGCATTCTTTCGTTTGGTTTTTGGTAAGGCATTATCTAATCTGTACAGTGTTTCCGTAATTTTCTCCTTGAAACGGAGTACAAGAGCGTCGAAAACCTATGAAATAGGTAGAAAAAAATCCAAGACAACAAATTTTATTTAAAAAATTATAAAACTAAAATAAAAATGTAAAGAATATATAGCTCATATTTTTCTTGTAAAAATTAAAAATTAATTTTTATTTTTTAAAATTACTATTTTACTTAACCTTAAGACTTTTTAAGGAAAGAAATCACTGATAATTAAATAAAGGACTTTGAAAACGTATTAAATAAATGAAAAATAAAGGCCCAATCTACAGATTCTGCATCATGATAGGTTCTGAGCGTCAAAAACCTAGCACATGAGATTAAAACCCAGGTGACCGTATTTTAAAATTTACAAAACTTAAATAAAAATGCAAAAAATGTGTCATATGTTAGTTATGACTGTTCAAAATTGAAACTGAGAAATACAAATTACCGACAGAAGCGAAGCTTTTGTTAATGATATCTTCGCTGAATACATAATTAGTTTTAAAGATATGTTGTTTACAAGATAAAAGTTAATGAACCTAGCTTAGATATTATTTACTGTACTTATAGTAAAAGGACTGTTGTTTTATATTAAATCGTAAAGATCAGCTGATTTTATTGAACAGGCTATAATAAGTTTCAGGTTGTTGTTAAAAACCAAATTTATATTTAAAAAACAAATATTTTTTAACCTTAACACTTTTTAAGTGTTAAAACACCGATAATTAATCTTACTTTCAAAACTTATTAGAAAATGAAAATATAAAGGCCCAATCTACAGATTCTGTAACATTAACGTCCACTGGGTTCAGCTCCAACGAACATTTATATTTTTCACTGCTACAGATTTTCTGTAAAAATGTATTGTTGTTTTTAATTAGGTCATAAAACTCAGTACAAGAAAGTCTGGTACTAAACTCAATATTTAGTAAGCTTCTAACAGCAGTAACACTTAAACTTCCTTTGTCTGTTGACCAGGTACTATTTGTGATTGAATATATCCTCTCCACTGGTGCAGAAGTTGCAGGTAGGCACATGCAGAACTTTACTTATTTGATAAATTCGTTACAAGAAGCATTCGTTTTTTTTGTCACATTTCGATTAAGGTGGGCTTTAACTGTGTCTGCTTTAGATTCACAAATAAAATTTTGAATCGGTTGGCGCAAGTTTTTAAAATAACTCAGACAAATGGAGTATTGTTCAAAAAACAGGACACCACCCTTCCCCGGACGAATGGAAGCTCTAGTAATAATGCAGATATTTATTTATGGAAAGCGTAGTGTTAGAAGAAAGCAACACCCAAGGATGAATAACTTACGGAAGTGGTTAAATAAATATCGAAAGTGCGAAGAGTAATAATATAATTTGCTATGTAGCCTAAAGTTATTTTCCGAGGAAATAACCCACTATACCGTTTTTGAAATTATGATTTTTCAAAGCCAGTTTATATTTTGAACATACATAAAAATTTATAACTCAACAATGTACCAAACTTGAAGTATCCATTTAGCTATTTACTATCTACTATATCGAAAACAGTAAACAACTACCAAACGGTGATTAGAGTACACGATTTTATTTATCGTACCTTAAATGCCTTTAATTTGATTGATTTATTTTAACATTAATTTTAATTATGAATCTTCACATGTGACCAAAGATTGAACAAATTTTAATTAACCGAGTTCGACAATTCAGTGGTTTTTGTAGATAAACTCGAAAGTAGAACCTCGCAGGGGGTTGCAGACTAACTGCACCTATGGAGAGGGTCCCTCGCGGTACCCGAGTCTAACACACACTTACACTTACGACTTTAACACTTTATACTCACACTTACATTTAGGGAGACGATAATAGCTTCAATGTGCTTTTCGCCTTTAAGTAAAAAAAAAAACGAAAGTAGAATGGCGTAAACAAAACTTATTTTCCAGAAAAATATTGCAGTATGTGCAAAAAGGATCGCAGTTAAACATTGATTACATATAAAGATTTATAACTGAATTTGAAATGAAAGAGAGCATATCATTGACCATAGTTTGAAGTGTACCGAACGGTTTTAATAAGTTCCAATTGCCGAAACACTGAGAAGTAAATGTTACATATATTTTGTTTCAGTACTTACTTTAAGAGCTACGTTCCATATCTTTTCTAATACAGTAAAATCTCTCTATAGCGGCATTCTTAAGAGATCGTTAATTTTCGCCTTTATAAAGAGTTTTCCGCTAGAGAAAAAGTGAGAGAGAGGGGAGAGGGGAGAGAAAAGCAGAGAGAGAAGACAGAGAGAGAGAGAGAGAGAGAGAGAGAGAGAGACCGACGACAGACAGAGAGAGAGAACTCAACCAATAGGTTTATAAAATGTGTTGTTATTTGTAAAACGTGTTAGACTATATATATATATATATATATATATATATATATATAATTTGAAATATTGAGTGTGACATTTATTGAAATAAAACTGTGTGACATACAGTCTTTAAAAAATACAATATTTATTAAATAATACCGTATGAATAAAATACTGTAATTGTGAGATGAAGGAATTATTTTGCAGAAACTACTGCAGAACCGTTTCATGGATTCCTCCAAATTCTGGCTTTCGATTTTTTTTAGCTATTCCATTCATTATGTGCATGTACCTTCATTATTTTATTTTTATTTTTCAATGTCGTACCAACAGAAGAACTAGTTAAATTAAAATTTCTGCAAACATTTGCTTGCTTCACATCTTTCTGTAACTCACGAATAAATATAACAATAAAAAAAATTTAGACGCTTTTACATTGTTGTAAAATGTACTAGTCACAAAACACTGGATTCAGTTGACGCACAACGCACTGCTTTTGACACTTGAATCCCCGCAAGAATTGAGAGAATTGAATCCCCGGACACCTATTGAGAGAATTTAGACGTCCGTCGCGGTACCCGAGTCTAACACACACTTACACTTACGACTTTAACATTTTAGACTTACACTTACATTTAGGGAGGTGATAATAGCCTCAATATGCTTTTCGCCTTAAAATTAAAAAAAAATTAACACTCAAATGATATGTCGACATACTGAGAAAAAGGGAGAAGAGTAGGAAGTGTGCACGTGTTGTGCCGCTATAGAGAGATTCCTGGAATTTTGTTGGTGTCAATAGCGAAAGTTACAATATATATTTTTACTATCGGAATTTGAAGTGACCATTTTTGCGTTATAGCGATATTTCCGTTATAAAGTAATTCGCAATAGAGAGATTTTACTGTGTTAATTTAACTTGAGACTGTTTTGTAGAATCATTTATTTTACAATTCTACATTTAAATTTCGCTCAGTAATACAATAACTTGATCTCAGTCTGGAGAGTCTAGCTATATGCCGTAGAATATAACAAGTACGGTAGCGTCTTCCAATAATACCGAATTACATGCAGCGCCACTGTAGTGTAACGTTAGCATTGACGTCAATTAAAATGAATACATACAACGGCGCAACGCTAGCTCTCGGCTCCGTCGTACAAGGACGCCTGTTCGGCAGTGGCAATAGCAAATACAATAATAGACAGTATAACAATTTAAACTTAAATACCTCACCAACTAGCCTGACCTGCTGACGGTATTTTTAGACGGCTGCAGTGTGGTTGGCACTACGGTTCCTAATCCAGGATATAGATGCTGTCAATCATCTAGTTCAGGATATTTTATGTTCCATCCACAGACTTGAAGTGCGGGGTATTGGGGTAATGTTACTATGAGAACTGCGGTATAATGGGTAACACTGGAGCTGACATAGCGACAAAAGAGGCAACTCTTCTGCCGGCAAGTACACAAAGAGTAGTACCCTCGGATTAATTTTCAATGGGAAAGCGATTGCAATGCAGTGAAACAAACTGAGGGCAATCAAAGATATAGTCCGTCCATGGGAGTCGTCGTGAAGAAGTGGTTGTTACCCGTCTTCGCATCGGTCATCCCCTGCTTACATATGGACACCTGATGGAACACGAAAATCCACCACTACATCATATTTGTAGTAATACCATCACAATAAAACATATGCTTGTCGAGTGTGATGAACTAACTTTTTTTAGAAAATTTTGTGGGGTTAATAATAGCTAAAAGGCGTTGTTAGGGGATGATCGCTCAGCCAGTGACCGTGCCTTCCTTCTTCGCGAAGGCTTAATTAATAAAATTTAGTTGTTTCTTTGTTTAATAGGTTTCTATATATCCTACTTTTGTTTATAAAATCTATTTATTTTTTTTAATTTATACTGTTATTTGTTAACTAGTTGTAGTGTTGTTTAATTTTATAGTATATAAATTGTTATTTATTTTTTATTTCTTTATGGGCCTCATACAGCCTTGTCTTTGTTTGTTTTATTATGATTTTTAAGATTAATATAAATTATAAGAAAATAGATTTAACATAATATTTTATATAGACGATGATAAACTTTTAGGTTTTTCGCCATTAAACAAAAAACTACAATTTTTGTCCTAATCCCAGCATTCGCAATCAGAGTTTGCTGTCTGTCGCTGATTTTCAATTTTCCTCACGGTCAAACTTTATTGCTTATTGCCGAGTAGCATACACTTCATTTCTAACAACGTAGTGGGTGCGGGAGGAAAGATAGCGTGCATCAATTGACAACAAAACAACATATAAAGTACACTGTGCGACCTTCTGTTCTAAGGATGAGTTGAGATGAGCGCAGTGGAGCTTTACTGAGCTGGCTGAGACGAGCTGAACTGAATTGAACGGCAACCAGAAGCGGAGTTCAGTCAGTTTAAAGATCGAGTTTGTATCTTTCAAATCTAAATATTTAGTCCTACAGTTACGGATTCTAGGAACTATTTTGTTTAAAAACAAAAAAATATTTTTTATGGGGTTCAAAGTTGATATTTTTAATCCACGAACAGTGTTTTTCATATTCCAAAGGTAATAACTGTGTTAATTTTTTTGTTTTGTTTTTTTTCATTATAGTCAGTGAATTTTATATTTCTTTCTGAAAAAATTATGTACAATACATTAAGATTTAAACAGAAATTATATTTTTATTTGAATTTCCAACATAAGCGTCCACAGTAACAGGAAAACTGCTAGAAGTGTACTGTAAAAGTTTCACAGGGAATAAGGTTTTTAATTTTATTTTAATAACTGGTGATTAAACATACCTATACAGTCGGACTATTTTGGAAGTAATATAGAACGGTCAGTAAAGCCGTATGCATTGATATGTTGCATGTATCGGTAATAGCAGGTAGTGAGAACAACGATTACAAGGCAAAAAACTGTTGTGTCATTCAAAAGATTCTGGTGTAACTCGCCGCAAGTGTTGTGTAAGCAGGTGTGGGAAACTACGGGAGGAATGTTACAATTTGCAAGACTTGTCTTAATTTTATTTGGTCGCTAACAGTGACCGTCTGTGTTACACAACACTGATTGCACCAATTATAAGTCAAGATGTTAAATGTTCCTGTTTACTGGTGGAAGCATGCTTTACATTAATAGCTTACATTATCATATATATTATTTCTCGAGTCAACATCCCTTTTTCTCAGCACATACTATTCGTACAGGTATAAATGAGGTATCTTTAGAAAGATTTTTTTACCGGTTTCTGATATTGCAAAACGATTTTGCGCTAAAACTTACTGTTTGTGGAAAATTTTAACATAAAAGACACTTTTAATTGTCATAGGCAAAAGGGCATCATGGATTGCGCATGCGCGGCAACACAAATCAAACAATATTTTGTATATTTTAAGAAGCTAACTTATTAATCACAAATAGACAATTCCATTACAAGTACCACTTTTTTGCATAACGTGCTTAGAACAATTTCTATATTTACTTAAAAAGTCACTAAATTTATAGGTTATGTGGCCCTACTGACAGTCCTCTATCCCCCGCCCGTCGTACAAGCATTTCAAATACCAAACACATGTTTTGGACACTGTTTTTACAAAATATGTTTGTGATTTCTCTTTCCATCTATTGTTAATATGTATATCATAAAATACAAAATACAATAAAAAATATAGTTAGAGGTTATCAAGCATGCCTTTTCAATTAACTAGACGACACTGTGAACACAAAGAAAAATAACCTGAATATGTAAGATTTATGTTTTTACATTGTCCAAGTTAAAAACTCTTAAATGTGATTTCAATTAGGGCCTCTTGTACGAATTTCATTTTGGTTTTTTCCATTCGGAAACTAGTTAAGCTCATTATTGCCTGCCCCTCCCCGGACACGAACCAGTGCCCTTCTATCATACACTATCAGTGGCCTTAAAACCAATCAGCCGATTAAATTCGTATCTCATTTTTAAAACCTATTTTCAACGCTTTTATTTTAGACCATTTATTAGGCCTGGTTTTTTGACCTAGTGTCAGATTGTAGGTGGAGCTCCCCGAAGGCTTCAACAGCTACTGGTATATTTATGTACAAAGAATACATAATCAGCTGATATTAATAACGAAGCACGGACTTTCTACGCCGCGAGCTATTTGCTCTGTTATTATGAACCTTAGTGTGTGCAGTTTTTTAATGCAGACGAACTTTCAGATGTCGAAAATGTGTAACAACTCTGTCTCTATGTACGGGTTGTCTAAGTTTCCATTATTTACTTACTTCTCAACCTATTTTTTTGAAACAATATCCTCTTCAATAAAGTTACCAAAAAATTGTGGTTCTCAAACCAAAAATAAAAACCTTGTATCATGTTTTCTCTTCCTTTTTTATTTTAATTACGATAATTTGTTCGAAAACACGACACATTAATATAGCTAGTTTTTAACAACATAACCTGAAAGTTATTATAGTCTATCAGCTGTTCAATGAAATCAGTTGATCTATGACCGGTTGTTTTGAAATTTTGTACGAAGGTACCTTATATAAAGCTCAAACGATTTTTTTCCATTCAATTACGTTTCAAGATGGTGGCCTCTGTTTTAACGATGACGATTTTAGTTTCTGACTGTTTTTTCTGTTATACTGGCTGAACGGCAAGACCTATTATAATTTTGACCGGTTCATGGAGAAAGTTCGTAAAAGATCCAATAAAGTTGGTCCAGTAACAATTTTTTCCTGAACCTTACCGTTACCGATTAAATTGCCAAACATTTGATTAAGAATAAACTGCGCTGTATACTGTTATTTGAAGTACTAGTAAATATATCTATAATGTAATTATAATTAATAGTAAGGTTTATAGAGGGACAAAGTGTTGTGGTTAATAGATTCACCACTTAGCATTTAAGCATACGCATCTAGTGGCTGCCTTCTAAAGCAATGAAGAAACAATCTTTTCTGTACGTCACCTGTCTGGTGTTAATTCCTCGCGGTGACACCTCCTGCAGGCCTACCATCGGATGGTTTATTGCATTGTTCTTGTAATTGACACAAAAGACGCGACGCGCGTTACCCGCCGCGGATTCCTTGAACGCCGGCGCTTCCCGGTACCAATAAAAGCGTGTCCCAGGTCCGTCTATGGCCGCCAATAAATCGACAGCTCCACGCGTGACGAAGGCTTGCCGCGGATTTATGGACTTGACGCGGAGGCTTTATGACTTAATTTAATTACACCGGAGGGAGGGGAGGGGAAGAATGTTCGGCCGGTGGCGGTGAGAAGTGTGTCGCTTATTGTAGGAAATTGTTTACGCTTGACGTTTTCCGAGTGTTTGCGTCGATTCTATCAAAAAGACAAAACCTTTCTGTATTCAATGATTTACATTACGAAAAGCCATAGAATGTAACTAATTAGCTAAATCAGTGATATGTACCGTGAATTTACTGAAGCAACATAACAAATGGCTGAAGACAAATTTACCTTGGCTATACAGTAGAAATACAATAACATCTCTATAGCGGCATTGAAGGAATCTTCAGTTTTGCCACTATATAGAGATTTTCGCTACATAGAGAGAGAGCTCAACCAAAACGTTTATAAAATGTGTTTTATTTGTAAAACTTTTTATAAACTATTTTTAATTTGAAGCATGAGGAAAAGTTTATTCAAATAAAAATCATATGACGTACAGTCTTTAAGAAATATTTTTATTAAATAATAGCTTACTGTATGAATAAAATACGGTAATTGTGAAAAAGGCAATATATTGCCGAAACTAGTGCAGAACCGCTTCATCAATTCCTTCCAATTCTGGCTTTCGAATTTTCTTGAAGCTATTTCTTTCATTACAGGCCTTCTTTATTATGTAAGATTTATGTTTTTACATTGTCCAAGTTAAAAACTCTTAAATGTGATTTCAATTAGGGCCTCTTGTACGAATTTCATTTTGGTTTTTTCCATTCGGAAACTAGTTAAGCTCATTATTGCCTGCCCCTCCCCGGACACGAACCAGTGCCCTTCTATCATACACTATCAGTGGCCTTAAAACCAATCAGCCGATTAAATTCGTATCTCATTTTTAAAACCTATTTTCAACGCTTTTATTTTAGACCATTTATTAGGCCTGGTTTTTTGACCTAGTGTCAGATTGTAGGTGGAGTTCCCCGAAGGCTTCAACAGCTACTGGTATATTTATGTACAAAGAATACATAATCAGCTGATATTAATAACGAAGCACGGACTTTCTACGCCGCGAGCTATTTGCTCTGTTATTATGAACCTTAGTGTGTGCAGTTTTTTAATGCAGACGAACTTTCAAATGTCGAAAATGTGTAACAACTCTGTCTCTATATACGGGTTGTCTAAGTTTCCATTATTTACTTACTTCTTAACCTATTTTTTTGAAACAATATCCTCTTCAATAAAGTTACAAAAAATTGTGGTTCTCAAACCAAAAATAAAAACCTTGTATCATGTTTTCTCTTCCTTTTTTATTTTAATTACGATAATTTGTTCGAAAACACGACACATTAATATAGCTAGTTTTTAACAACATAACCTGAAAGTTATTATAGTCTATCAGCTGTTCAATGAAATCAGTTGATCTATGACCGGTTGTTTTGAAATTTTGTACGAAGGTACCTTATATAAAGCTCAAACGATTTTTTTCCATTCAATTACGTTTCAAGATGGTGGCCTCTGTTTTAACGATGACGATTTTAGTTTCTGACTGTTTTTTCTGTTATACTGGCTGAACGGCAAGACCTATTATAATTTTGACCGGTTCATGGAGAAAGTTCGTAAAAGATCCAATAAAGTTGGTCCAGTAACAATTTTTTCCTGAACCTTACCGTTACCGATTAAATTGCCAAACATTTGATTAAGAATAAACTGCGCTGTATACTGTTATTTGAAGTACTAGTAAATATATCTATAATGTAATTATAATTATTAGTAAGGTTTATAGAGGGACAAAGTGTTGTGGTTAATAGATTCACCACTTAGCATTGAGTGGCTGCCTTCTAAAGCAATGAAGAAACAATCTTTTCTGTACGTCACCTGTCTGGTGTTAATTCCTCGCGGTGACACCTCCTGCAGGCCTACCATCGGATGGTTTATTGCATTGTTCTTGTAATTGACACAAAAGACGCGACGCGCGTTACCCGCCGCGGATTCCTTGAACGCCGGCGCTTCCCGGTACCAATAAAAGCGTGTCCCAGGTCCGTCTATGGCCGCCAATAAATCGACAGCTCCACGCGTGACGAAGGCTTGCCGCGGATTTATGGACTTGACGCGGAGGCTTTATGACTTAATTTAATTACACCGGAGGAGGGAGGGGAAGAATGTTCGGCCGGTGGCGGTGAGAAGTGTGTCGCTTATTGTAGGAAATTGTTTACGCTTGACGTTTTCCGAGTGTTTGCGTCGATTCTATCAAAAAGACAAAACCTTTCTGTATTCAATGATTTACATTACGAAAAGCCATAGAATGTAACTAATTAGCTAAATCAGTGATATGTACCGTGAATTTACTGAAGCAACATAACAAATGGCTGAAGACAAATTTACCTTGGCTATACAGTAGAAATACAATAACATCTCTATAGCGGCATTGAAGGAATCTTCAGTTTTTGCCACTATATAGAGATTTTCGCTACATAGAGAGAGAGCTCAACCAAAACGTTTATAAAATGTGTTTTATTTGTAAAACTTTTTATAAACTATTTTTAATTTGAAGCATGAGGGAAAAGTTTATTCAAATAAAAATCATATGACGTACAGTCTTTAAGAAATATTTTTATTAAATAATAGCTTACTGTATGAATAAAATACGGTAATTGTGAAAAAAGGCAATATATTGCCGAAACTAGTGCAGAACCGCTTCATCAATTCCTTCCAATTCTGGCTTTCGAATTTTCTTGAAGCTATTTCTTTCATTACAGGTCTTCTTTATTTCATTTTTATTTTTGAATATCGCGCTAACAGAAGAACTAGCAAAATTACAAACCTTTCTTTAACTCACGCAAAACTATAAGCCTTTCATCTAATGATACAGTTTTCTGTTTAAACGCCAATAAAAATGTAACGCACAACTCGTAAAATGTACTAGTCACAAAACACACGATTCAGTTGACGCCCTACGCACTGTTTTTAACAATCGAATGACGTGTTGGCATACTGGGAAATAGGGTAGAAGTGTAGGAAGTGTGCACGTGTTTCGTCGCTATTGAGAGATTCCTGGAATTTTGTTGGCCTCAAAACAGAAAGTTACAATACATATTTTTACTGAAGGAATGGGAAGGACCAGCAAATTTTGGTGTTATATAGAGATTTCCGTTATAAAGAGATTTTACTGTATTTGGTTTGACTTTCCCATAGTCGTGAGTTTTATTGGCTATTGTTTTGTTTCTTTCGGTTATTAATATCACTTTATAAATATAATAAGTGGTGTAAAAATAGATTTGCCACTAGGCAATAATTTACAATAACAATAATATTAGTTTTTTATATACATATTATATCATTTGATTTTTGCGCAAATGTTTATAGTTCCAAATAAAATATACTTACTAATGTTAAAAAATTGCTATAACTTGAATTATGGAGGTTCATTCATGACTGAACTTTGTGCAAAATATGATGAACTAATTTTAAAAAATTAAGTCGATTTTCAATGTTTTTCAATTTATTTCCTGAACTGAAATTTTTCGGGATGTAGTTGAGGATTTCATATGAAAAAAAATGATTAAACTCTTTAAAGCCGGTTTTGATAAAACCCTTTGTCTAACTGAAAACCGATTTTTCGACTAAATCAAAATTTCACCAAAACTATTCAATTAGTTTACTCCATCGATTTGCACATATATTTACATGCACTTAAAATCGATTTTCTCAATAACGGTTTTTTATCAAACTTTGCTCAAAGGAAACGTATATGGCCTACGCCCCAAAAAAGTTGTAATAATAAATTAACAAAACAACTTTTTTTTAATTTTACGAGGCATTCGATATACAATTATATTTTTTCTGAGTTAAGATGAAGAATAACTTCAACCGCGTTAGTTTTTTTTTAATTATCGAAAAACAACAGCGCGAGCGGTTGAATAAGGAATGGCACTTTCGCAACAGTAATTAATGATCACAAGTGTCATATCCTGAAAGAATTCGTTAGGCCGAGCGATCGGCAACACAGGAACTTCTACACGAACCATTGAGAAACCTGCCGCATTATACAGTACATGACTCACGATGTCTTTTGATTGGTTAATAGCTGTCAACAATGCAGCGAAGATAACCGGCGATAATTAAATATAGAAATTTCATTGTAATGAGCGCCGAGAGTAGAGAAATGTGGTCCGGGGGGAAAGCTAATGCACCCTTATCTTCGCGATCTGCATAGATCAGCGGAATTTACTGCCGTAGCGATTCCGTCCTTTGTTCGCGCTTACAAAGAATGTCCATATGTTTGTCGATAAGCGGGAGAAATAACTAAGTTTTTTCCCGGCTCTCGGATGCTGTTTTACTGCGGAGAGAAGACTCGCCGTTATCTTGGTTTCCCTTATACAGCGCGGAGCTGAACAGCTGGGCAGCTTGTGGTAATACGATGCGGTTTCGTTCTTAACTGGCGTATTTACCTAAAACCAAATTGCTTAAGTACACTTCAAGCACTCTGAATTAGAATAAACAAAATTCTGTTATTGAACCAAAAATAAAAATCATGTCATGTTTTCTTTTCCTTTTTTTATTTTAATTACGATAATTTGTTCGAAAACACGACCAATTTACATAGCTAGTTTTTAACAACATAACCTGAAACTTATTATAGCCTATCAGCTGTTCAATGAAATCAACTGATCGTTACAGATTAATAGAAAACAACTGATCTTTTACTATAACTACCAATAGGCTATAAAATTTGTGTACTCGCATCACTTGACGCGAAAATACGACATTAAAACCAGCCCTCAATAAATACTTGATACATGTTAACATTTGAGGAATTTGTTTATACGTAAAATCCTTCCCTTGAATAGTTAATTTTTTTTGTTGCATGGTAGCAAGATTGCGCGGAGGTAGAACCTCAACAATGCCACTTAAATACCGGAAGCAAAGCAACAGCCACTGTTCCATTACAGAACTGCTTCTAAAGTGTAATGGCTGACAAACGCCCGGCGGCCATTGTCTACCATCGAGAAGAGTGTTGCAGATACCCAAAGTGCTATAATTTGATCTTCAGGAGCTTTGATTCAATTGTGCAAGTGTGAAAGCAATTGACAGGTGATCCCAGCAACTAGCAGTGCATCGCCCTATGGCGGTCCCGGTTAGGTTAGGTTATCATTACTTCGAGGCCGGCTTAGCTGATTGGCGTCATTATTGTGGAAAAACAATGGCATCATTTACACCGGCTAGAAGCAATCGATCAGATGCAAATGGATTATAGGTACGGTCCATTTCTGCTCTTTTGCACGGGTATGCACTCATATTTACAGGGATTGAATGATACAGTTTTTTTGTGAATTTTCATTGGAAAATAGCACTTGGAGCGGCCATCATTGTTAGGCCCAGACCCGTTGAGCCCGTTTAGGCCATCATGTTGAAATGAGCCCGATCTTGAACTATATATCTCTTGAGAGGACGTTAAATATATTTTATACATATATATAAAATCTAAATTTCTGTCAAAAAAAAAATTGTATCGTTTTATGTCTTTAAGACATATGTTTTACAATTATGTTACTGAAATCTATCAACTCGTTTACGTTTCCAATGATATGCCAAATGTATATATGTACAGACATCAGAATAATATTTATTGGACTGAGAGCTGTAAACGGATTTTACTATAACAATTTCAAGAGATTTTTTCCTGGTAAACATATTATTGTAGCGATGCTTTTAATGTCAGCTTTGAAGAGAGGAGTGAATAGAAAAAAATCTGTCGAATGGGAAAATGTAATGGAAATATGTAACGAACGAGCTAACGAATTTCGTCTCTCTTTCTGTTTCTTTCTTTTTCTTATTCCTTTTCGGTAACAGTACACCATATTATATGAAAACGTTGTGTTGCTTTGGTTTCGGTATTTTTCCTTAGTTGAAGAACACGAGCACGTTGTAACCGTTTATAATACATTCGAAATTAATATAAACGTTTATAATAATTGTTTTAATATTGATAGTTTTTAACAATATAACCTGAAACGTATTATAGCTTTACAGGTGTTCAATGAAATCAGCTGATCGTTACGAATTAATGTAAAACAACTGATCTTTTACTGTAACTACAGTAAATAATATTTAAGTTACGTTCAAGTATTTACTTATTTTAACAGAACAAGATATTTGTAAACATATCTTTAAATAAATTATATATTCAGCAAAGATATCATTAACAAAAACTTTTCGTTTTTGTTTTCTACCTCTCCATGTCTTAATTTTTACAGTGATGAAGTAAAAATATTTGTGATCACTATATGTTTACATACTCGGACATTGTTTATTAAATTATCGTTTAGACGCGGAGGTGTGTTACCGACTACAGTAGCGGAGACACAAAACGTCCCGCGTTAATCCAACTCTAACCGAGTCAACAATATAACCTCATTATACTAACTTGCCAAGTTATTTTCGCTGTCAAAAAATTTCCAGTAGAATAAATCTAGGCGGTTTTAAAACAACTTCAAAGTTACTGCCAATATCGATAAAGTTGCCGCCGTCGATCGGTCACTATCGATAAATAAACTTTCTCCACGTGCAGTGACGTCACGGACAGATGAATGGACATCGCTACGTCAATACATTCCTCTATGCGTATTGATACAAC
This sequence comes from Callitettix versicolor, assembly GCA_022606455.1. NCBI lineage: Eukaryota > Metazoa > Arthropoda > Insecta > Hemiptera > Cercopidae > Callitettix > Callitettix versicolor. Next base: position 35,882,996 of record CM040184.1, read on the forward strand.
ATTCATTCAGTGTAGCCTGCACAAATTCGTTTTGTTTTTGTATTTGTCAATACGGAAGTACAATAACCCGGTTCATTCACAAACTGTATTCGGTCAATGGTTTGTGTGTAAGCAGTGTTATTGTTATTGCGTCGGGCTTCCTGTGCGGGAGTGAGGCAATAACTTCGAACGAAATACGACAGAACTGTAAAATAAGCACGTTTTTCAAGGACGTACAGAGAAAATTGCGAATTTATGATTAACGTTTTAGCGCTTAATTTAAAGACAACCAATTCGAGCAACCAACACGGTCAAACCCAGATTCGTGACCATGAAATGAGCGGATCCTGAATTCTAAAACACTATACTATTATGAATTCTAAAACATATACTACATTATGGGGCTCGGTGGTCGATGTGGTTAAAGCAACTGTCAGTTTGCTGCATCTCTGAAATGCGCATCTAAAGGTTCTTAGTTCGAGCCGCAGTCACTCCCGTCGCTTTCCCTTACCGTTAACACTGATCCCTCGTTCTCATTAGTCTAACTGGCATAAAGTATAGACGTTAAGGAACAAATACAATATTATCATGTATTGATGAGTTATCACATTCAAGTGCGCAATTTCGGTCGATTAAAAACAATAATCAGTTTTGGTAATACCTAACAAAATATAATTTTCAGCAAAACCTGTTAAACCGTTTCAAAATGGAGGTAATTTGAGATCTTTAAAAAAAATCACAGCTTTTTTACGTCAATGTCTTTATTTTGAAAATATGCTTAAATTTCATTTTAATTTTCAGATTCCGTTGATAATACAAAAATAAACTTCACCGTCTTAGTTCAGTGTTTTATGTCTAACTTTTAAAGTATAAAATGCAAATTTACTCCTAAATTAGTGCTGATTATGATGGTGAAATCGTATTTTCAAAAAAAGATTTAACGTAGGCTAATTAATCGATTCACGCAAAAGTTGCGCTTCTGTGATAGAAGCGAATTTTCAGAAAATAATAAATTCAAAATGCTAATTTACGTGGTGTGTACCCTAAGGTTGATTACGATGATGAAATAAGATTTTAAAACAAGTGCCATACAAAAGAGATACGATTTTTTTAAATTTTAAATTACCGCCATTTTGAACCCATTGAGCGGTTTTTGCTATTCAACGATTCAAGCTATTGTATTACTATAGTATTAAATCGGACCAAAATTGGAAACGTGAGTGTGCTAAAATATTTCAATGTCTTGGGTCTGGGTCTTACCATAATGGCCGTTAATTTTTCATTGGAAATTCGCAAAATAGTTATTATTTCTGTGAGCTTAAGGTCTTATTATAATGACCGCTTCAATAGCTCATTTCTAATGAAAATTGGCTTACATTTTGTATTACTGAAACAGTCGGTAAGTTATATAAGGTATACTACCACGCAACACTCTGCAAAAGCTCTCATAACGTCTTCGCTGTTGGCAATATCCATTATAATGCAACGCTAAACCCAATAAATAAATTATCCCAGGGTAACATAAACGATTGTTTCTGCAAAGTACAGATTCCGTGGATCAGCTGGGCGCCTTTTAATTTATTTTCTCATTTCGTTTCCCATTAAGCGCTCGCCAACCTGTATATTTCAGGCTGCTGATTTTACACGCAATTCGAAAACGATATCGCAAATCTGCGTCCCGCGCTTGCGTGTGAAGTGCGCGTTTGCAAGTGCCAGCGCCGAGATGACAACGCCTGATTAGTGAGTGGGACGCGGCTCATGTCTTAATGCGTTGTCCGCGCTCACGCACGCGCAGCTGTATGCAAATACAATACGAAGAAAGTTCAACGCAGACACCTTGTTCTGACCTTTTGCAATTACTAACATTCTTTGTCACATGTACGTAGTGTAAGGTGAGTGCTATTAAGTCAAGTGTATGAGGTGTGGATTGGTAGACCTGTATCTTGTACTTACGATAAAATTAGTTTTATCAATGTATAAACCATTATAACATAAACTTTTTTTTAATCAGTTTAAGAGATTTTGCTCATACTTTAGATTCATTGCTCATGTACTATGAACAGTTTAAAAATGGCTGCCATTCCAAAGCTTAAAAAATAACTTTTATCCTACAATATTTTAAAAATGGAGACAAATTATGAGCAGTAAATATTTACAAAACAAATAATGTTGTCTCGTTGACACATATTGTTTTGATGTATGTAATACAGTATATGAATTACTTTTGAAATCAGGAGTACATCCGTTCGACACAATAGATGTTTTTAGAAGAAACATTGATCCGACGTTTCGCCAAAATTGTATTTGGCATCTTCAGGATCCCGTTCCAAGTTGAACTGCTGTACTTGGTTTGAGAACCACTTCGAAGATGCCAGGTAAATTTTGGCAAAACTGTTCCTTCTTCGAACAACTGATGAGTCGAAAGAACTGGTGTCTCCGTATTTCAATGCAATTCACATTTTTCTATCCGTGAAAGATTACATGTGAAAAAAACGTACAGAAACACACATCCCACAAAAGGTTAGGTTATATTAAGTTAGGTTAGTTTGTGTTAGGTTAGGTTCGACACAATAGATGTATTTAGAAGAATCATTGTTTCGACATTTCGCAAAAATTGTATTTGACATCTTCGAGATGGTTCCCGCTCCTAAAGTTGAACTGCTGTGTTTGGACTGAGAATCACTTCGAAAATGCCGGATGTGATTTAGGTTTTATATCTATCTCTATCTATCTATCTATCTATCTATCTATCTATCTATCTATCTATATATATATATATATATATATATATATATATATATATATATATATATATATAAAGATGCTCGGTTGGAAGGTCCCAGAGAATGAAATCCCAAAGAGAGCAGGGGTAAAATGGAGGAGCGGAAGAGGATCCATAGGGACAGGATGAGGGAGGTGTGGAGGATTAGAAGGAGCAAGACATGAGTCGGAGTGCTTTGCGTGATCCAACAGGGTCTATACGCTGATAATAATAATAATAATATATAATATACATAATATATATATATATATATATATATATATATATATATATATATATATATATAGAGAGAGAGAGAGAGAGAGAGAGAGAGAGAGAGAGAGAGATTAGGTTAGGTTAGGTTATATTACATAAAGTTAGGTTAGGTAAATCTGTCTCGCGGAGAAATGTGAATACAGCTAAGTAATGGAGAATCGTATCTTAAAGTCGCAACGTCGGTGTTATCTGGTTTGTACGTTTATACCGAGATTTACATAGGTGAAGGAAACGTAAGAAGACGTACATAGGTGCATTAAGCGGAGCCGTGGACATAAGTAGAAACCTCTTTATACGGGCAGGAATAGCCAAACAAATAAACAACGATAGCGTCCAAACACTCTAATTGGTCCGGCGAGGTTTCCCTAGGCTAGGTCAGTACTAACAGAAAACTGGATCCTAAAGAGCCGTGTAAACATGGTAAGTAAGTGTTAATGGACGGCGACCCAGCTGCATTCCTCGCTCCCACTACTGTGCTATACAAAGTAACTTAGGAGTTGTGCACTGAGCGTATGCCGGCAGTGTTGTCCCCTTCAAAAATCGGTTTGTACATTATGTAATAGCCGCACGCAGCTGTCTCGCTGATGTAAAGATTTAATTTCCGACAGTAACTGTTAAACTTACATACTATAGAAAACCAAGATTTCACCATAGTATTTCAGTGTAGGGTCTGCATTGTTGGCATTAGAGACTTTTTATTTTTTCGTTGGAAATATAAAAATGAACCTTGACCGCCGTTATATTATTTTGCAGATTTTAACGTTTGTTTCCTTTAAAATTCATTTTAATATTATTCAACGGAATTTGAAAATTTACATTGCTTATTTATGAAGTTTTTAACGCCGTTTACGATGATGAAATCCTATTTTCGAAAAGTTTAACCTTATCTTGCCAACCCAAAAATAATGCAGTTATAATAATCGCGACACGCATTACGTCTCGCTAACGTGATAGGAGCGAATTTCCAAAAGTATTTTTCCTTATCTTACCTTTTTTGAAATTTCAATTTTACCATTGTAATCAGCATTAAAATTTGCATTTTTAACGTCCAAATTACTTTAAAATACGAAATAAAAGCTGACACTTTAAAAAAAGTTTAAAAAACAGATTTAAACAATGCAAAATGCTAATTTATGGAGTGTTTAACGCTGATTACAATGGTGAAATCAGGTTTTCAAAAACATTTGAGGCAAAAAAGTTATTAATTTGTGAAAATTTTAAATAGCCGCCATTTTGAAACTGTAAAACGAATTTTGTTGGGTAACAAGCTAAGCTAATAGTAAAATCAATATTTGTATTAAGTTGTAATCAAATCGGACCAAAATTGCGAACGCTAGAGTCAATTTATAAAACTATTGTATAAAAAAGAGTCGCTTGTAGTAAATTCCGAAATCAAAATATTCTTGTTTTTAAAGAACGTTAAACGTAATTGTTACTTCTATGACTATTTGAAAAAAGTTTTAAACGTTAATGTTTTCTCGGATGTTAAAACAAACCGCCGAGTCCAGATATTTTCCTAAATTACCGTTTGTACGCTAGAAATGTCTTACCGACAATCTGACGCTTACGCAAAAACCTATAATAACATTATACCCGTACCTACAGAGCCAAAAAACTGGTTTAAAGAGCACGAGCTACTCGTCTAGCGCTGTGTAGATGGTTATCAGGACAAATTCCATTCTAAACAGTGAAGAAGTTTATAATTCATTCGGGGTTTTTTTGGTTGTTTAATGAAACGAAGCTATCTTTTATATGCGGCGAAAGTGTTAGTAAAATTAATGTTAGTTTGGCAACACTGGCTTAGTGTTTCCAGAGTTTAATTTTAGTTTCTAGTAAAAAAAAATTGTAATCTGATTATTTGTTGCATGGTATGGTATTTAAAAGAATTTCTATTTGAAAACAAGCAATTTGGAGGTGCTATCGTGGTTAAACAAGGGACCTTGGAATGAGCACCGACTCTAATTTCAAGATCAAGGTTTGAGGGGTCGTTAAAATTTTAAAAAAATATATGTTTTATACATAAAGCGGAAAATGCTTCTGTTTGGATCTCCAAATTGGTTAGCAACTTAAGCCATGAAGCAACCTATATGCTTCCATTAATCGTCAATTAATCGTATTGAAGCGTTGAGCTGGCTTGAAATGGTAATAACGTTACAAAATCGACTAACCTTTAGTCTGAAATGACCAACTGGCGATCGGATATAGAAACACTTGGGTACTGCTGTACCGATTTTCTATCCATACCGGCTAAACCAAGAGAAGTTTTGATAAAAAATGGTGAGTCAGAAATAAAAATTTTTACGACATTATAATTTAACACTTAGCAAAGCATGGGTATCAAATTGTGTGTGTGTGTGTGTGTGTGTGTGTGTGTGTGTGTGTGTGTGTGTGTGTGTGTGTGTGTTTGTGTGTGTGTGTGTATTTTGTGTTTGTGTGTTTTGTGTGTGTGTGTGTGTTTGTGTGTGTGTGTGTGTGTGTGTGTGTGTGTGTGTGTGTGTGTGTGTGTGTGTTCGTGTGTTTTATGTGTGCGCGCGCGTGCCTGTGCGTGTGGGTACGTATGCGCGTTGGTTGGTGTATTTCATACCATTCTCACGTTCGAAATTTTAGTCCGATTTGATTCAAGTATCACGATTAGGGTACATTTTCAATGTAATAATTTTATGCTGTTTCTGATAATGAAATAAGAATCTCAAATAGGTTAAGATAAAGAAAAATACTTTTTGGAAATCCTCCGTTCCATCACGTCAGCGAAACAGCCGCGTGCTGCAATTTTTTTATTCGTAAAAAATAATAAAGTGGTTTTAGTTTAGTCACCCTAGTTAATAATATTGATTCATTATAACTGGTTTTAAATTTATACCTTGTACCATGAAATGAATCGGATCATGACGTTTACTATAGATTCATTTGATTCAAATTTGGCGCAAAAATTTATTCTAGTGACAGCTAAGTCAAATCCGTTACTAAATGAAAACCGTCTTGCAGTTTCAAAATAGTGGATTCTTCAAATATAAACAGCCAATAACTTTTTGAAATTATGCTGTTTTCAAAATCTGATTTGACAGTCGTATTCAAAGTTAAAATAATCATTTTAAATTTACGAAAATTAATCTGCTGCGGTTCATTTTTGTATTTTGAAAATCTTATAAGACAAAAAACATCGTCAACACGTCAGCGAGACGCATGCGTGCGCGATCATTTTCCACTCTATCGACTAAACAGAAAACAAAACCTTAGGATCGAATTTAACACTTAACATAAATCAGCTGTTTGTGATGCAGCCACAGCCGTTTGTTCAACCACAGCTATTAACATAAAAACATCTGAGCTGCTAGTTGCAGATATGAACAGCGTACATGTCACAGTTTTTGTCGCTATCTACAGTATGTACAGGGTACTATTTACACAAGAAAGCCTAATTAACAAACCTTGTACTAGACTCGCGTCTCGGGAACAAGACTGGTTTCTTCGTACGCCAACATCTTTAATTGAATCATCTTATTTCTATGTAACGCTTTGATTCAGATGGCACTTCCTACACGTCCGGTTTTTTCATCTCCCGGACGGAATTCTTCCGTTAGACTGTGCGGGAGGGCGCGCGTCACTTAGACTTCAAGTCTAACCTATTTCTGCGCGGATTTACGTCCACCGCCAGCTAGGTTTCCTGTACGACCTGACCGGATCTCGATACGTCCGACACGTGTGCATTTTTCACCATACCGGTTTCAATGACGACGAATTAACCGATAAAATTAGGTTAACAAAGAAACCTGCCCGCCTCCGGGAATGCCACCTCTCCAAATTCGTAAGGGTTATTTCCCTAAAATGTGGTTGTAAAACAGTTATATGGTGCTTTATCAACGAGACATCTAACCGAGTGGTTTTTTGATGATTCTTTTAAAAAGTAAGAAAATTTTATGCTGATCGTTAAGTTGACGAAAGTGGTTTGACAGCCTGGCCTCGCTCAGCTGGGCGTTGTACTGCTCGGCTGTTGCCTTTGTTTCACGTTGGATATTCTAATTATGTTCTTTGTTCAATTTGAGGTAGGAAATACCTTTCGCGTGTTCGCCAGTCTGCTTTACTTAGCGAATTTCTAATGGAATATAAGCTGATGGAGCGTTCAAGTATATGTAGATTGTGTGTGTGTGTGTGTGTGCGCGCGCGCGCGCGTGTGCGTGTGGTGTATTTGTGTGCCCAGCAGGTTTGCAGATTACCTGCATCTATTGAGAGGATTTAGACGTCCCTTGCGGTACCCGAATCTTACACACACTTACACTTACAACACTACACTTAAAACTTTAACACTTTACACTCACACTTACATGTAAGGAGGCAATAATAGCCTCAATGTGATTTTCGCCTTAAACAACAATACACACACACGCGCGCGCGCGTGTATTAGCAATTTTGGTTTAATTGAACGTAGCAAATAACGCGTAGCAAATAACGTACATCAATATTGGTCGTAGCTTTGATGAGTTCGTTACCCAGCAAAATCCGTTTAACTTTTCCAAAATCGTGGCATATTCAAACTAATAAAACCGTCGCTGCACACAGCTATCTATCACTGACGTGATGGAAGCAAATTTCCGAAATTAATTTGTTTATATAACCTTTTTTAAATTCTAATTTCACCATAATAATCAGCGTAATGACAAAGTAATCACATACTAGATATTCTCGATACGGATGGCTTTCGATCCTTCTTAGTAATCGATACAAATACTCAATACACAAATACTATCTGATCTCTTGTAGTAGGCACTTGTAATTGCTTAAGTATAAATGTCATACTAGACATTTTCTACACCGATTACTTTTGGTCCTTCTTAGTAATCGGTACAAATATTCGATATCCAAATACCATGTCATCTCTAGTCATAAGGCACTGTAATTGCTTAAGTATAAGGTAATGTCATACTAGACATTTTCGATACCGATTAGTTGGTAATCGATACAAATACTTGATTCTTAAATATCATATCATCTCTAGTAGTAGGGACTGTAATTGCTTAAGGATAAGGTAATCTCATACTAGACATTTTCGATACCGATTATTTTGGTCGTTCTTAGTAATCGATACAAAGACTTGATTCCAAAATATCATCTCTTCTCTAGTAGTTGGCACTGTAATTACCTAAAGACAAAATAATTGCATACTAGACATTTTCGATACAATTACTGTCGATCCTTTTTAGTAATGGGTACAAATACTAGATACTCAAATAGCATTTCATCTCTAGATTTTACCTGAACATAAGAAATATTTGATACCATAACCGAGTAGAAGAATATTTATTGTTTTAATCGTTTTTTTTAGGCAAAGTCTATATCCAAGGCCGTCATAACCAAGTTTGTCTGTATGTATAATGAAACTACATAGATTATATCTACTTAAAAAGTTAAGGTTATTTAATTTTTATTTTTGGAGGCAGGATAAAATGGCCCTTCAAAATCAAAATTAAAACACTTCCATTTCGCTATCTCAAAGAGAAGCGTTCAATACGTAACACCCTGTCTTTGGAACGTACTTGCCACAAGCACAAATGTAAGGTTAACCAATCGCAGGCCTTGAAAGTTTTAGAATTATTCGTGTGTAGAGAACATTAAACATAACAAAAAGTAGCGCAAACAGTGAAAGTCAACGTGAATTTATTATCGGCAATACCATTATTTAAAAATCGATTAGGTCAGTCAACACTATTAAAAAATCGTATGAAAATCGGCGCAGGCGTAATAAGCTTTAGGCGACCTAACGACAGCTGTTTGTAAGAGAATTATAAGTAGAATTTGTTAACGAGAGGTAACATTAAGACGATAAAAAGCGTCGATGTAGAGCGACACGCGATCTGTCTGCATTTTTTGTAACTTTTATACGCAATTTAAATATTGAAGCGAGTTTTTGTTTAAAGATGCGGATATTAATGAAGCTTTGACCCAAGCGTTTGTCTTTTGGTAGCGTAATAACAACGACTAAACAGTAAGTCTGGGACGACGAAAACTTTAGTTCGAACCAAAAGGCGGTAGAAACAAACAATTTTTAATTTAAATTATCGAGACACGCAGCTGTTTCGCTGACGCGAATTTCCAAAATTAACCTTTGTTTTATCTTACACGCTTTTTGAAACTTTGATTTTACTTACATAAATAGCATTAAAATCTCCATATATTAACCATTTTTAACCTTTAAATTTAAAATACAAAAATGAACCCTGATCGCTGTCAAATTACATTTTTTAATGTCAAACGGTTTTGTAAATTCAAAGTGTTATTTTGTGCAGTTTTTAACGCTTATTAAAAAATATGTATGACAAAAAAGTTATTAATTTTTTTTAGATTTGAAATGACCACCATTTGAAACTTTTGAACGAATTTTATAAGCTACTATCAAAATCGATTTTCGTGCTAAGTTTCAATCGAGCCTAGCTAAAAATGCGAACGTGAACGTGCTAAAACATACACATACATACTCGCGCGCACGTACACACAGTTTTTGACAAAAACTACAATTTTTGAAAAAAAATAGTTAACACTCTGGGATAGTGAACACAAACTGCAAATTTGTACCAAATCGTGTTTCCCTTTCTCTCAGTGTTTTCCAAACAGATACATACTTTTGTGGACAAATAAAATGATTTTTTAAAATAAAAAGTATCTAACGGATTCTCAGTTTGAATATTTCAACAAAACAGTGCCCAATTCGAAATGAAATTGTTATTATGTATATTCTTATAGTTCTTAAAAAGCGAAATCGTTACAATGATTGAACAACGCTGAAAAGTACAAATCTTTCGTTTAGTCTCTGTAAATATAGGCTACTAATATTATTATGATTCCGCGGACTTTGTTTCTTTACCCAGTTCATAGTTATTTGCAGCGTCATCATATTTCCTAGTTAATTATACCGAATGAAATAAACTCACTTTGTTTATTTAAAGATATTAGTTGCGTGTTTGTGAAATGTGTCGAGTCGTTGCGTTTATGTTTCAACAGTGTTGTTATGCTAAGTAATTATCTAAAATTATTAGCGCAAGATTTCATAAACTGTTGACCTCAGGTTTACAAACTCTTATTTAATCAAAGGTACGTATCGAGGTTAATCAAACCGGCAAAACTTTACATTTTCAAAGTTTATGAGCGCCACTGTAGCAACATATTAATCAGTGTTGTCAGCTTTCCATCTCTAACAGTGAAAGGGTTAATCAAATCGGCGAAACTTTACACTTTCAACGCTTAGGAGAGCCACTGTAGCAACACATTAAACAGTGTTGTCAGCTCTCCATCTCTAACAGTGGAGTGCATGCGAAGGGAAAAACGTACACTGATTGACAACACCGCTGCAACAAATCGGCATATGGAATACTCTGCAATCTTGTGTGCTAATTCCGAACTACAAACCTGGTTAACAACACCCCATTATCGGTGAGCCTTCTATAAATATAAAGTTTCCTGCGGTAAAATGTATTCACATTAATTATGGAGGAGCGCAAAGATAATGTAGTTTTCGTGATCTTTGTTCATTTTTTAAAATATTCATAAGAACAACTTTAAGCGAAATTGTTCGTTAACCACTGTCGTTTCACAAGACCGCGTTAGAAAATTCTTTTTAAAATATGTTTTTTTTATGTTAAAAATCTCCGTCCTTCGATAACAAGTCCTTGTTTCGTTTCAGAAAACGCGACGCGATAAATAACTACCGCGCGTTTTGTTGTGTTTTCTACGCAAGTGGGAATAATTTAATTTATGTGGAAATAAATTGTACTCGTTTTGTTAAAACGGCATCGAGCCGGTCCCGAGGAGAAAGTGGACTGTGGAATTTTCGACATACTCATTAGCATAATGCGGCGAATAATGGACGGTGTTTTCGATCAAGCGAATGTTTCGGGGGCTAGGTCAGCGGGCAGCGGAACCCGTTCCGAAGCGCGCGCGTGCGTATGTCATTGTCAGAATTATTGGGTGAAGAACGACTCTAGAAATTTTTGCCGTTACTTGCGCGCTAAGGGTAAGAAAGTTGGGCGGTAAAAAAAAAAATGGAGAAAACTTCATAAACTTACATTTCAAGGCATGTAAATTGTTTCACTCATAAAAATTTAAAAATACGTTCGTAGTTTTATATTGTACTATAAGTTGTACTAGTGTTGCCAACCGTGCCGATTTTATTTTTAAAAAACTTTTAAACGTACTAAAGAACTTTTATTTTAAAAAATAACAACTTGGAATATTAGCTAAACAAATAATGAAAATTACTGTATTTCCGGATAGTGGTGGTAATCAAATCACTTCCGGTAAATATTGTTACGTTTTATTCTGATTTTCGCGAACCTTAACTTGGTTTTTTCAAACTTTTCGCTACATAGATTTGAGTTAATTTTTTCACGTAAGGTTAAATTTAAGCAAAATTTGTCTAACCGGTTTCAAAAAAAATCAGTTCTGCTTAAACACACTTTATACACGTAATTTTTGCTTCAATTGATCAAATCGAACAAAATTGTCTGGTTGTTTCTAGCAGCTTAGTTTTTTAGTTACATTTCTAGAACCGAAAAATTATTGTGACAAATTGGAGCACTTAGTTTTGCAGTATCGTAGCACTCAGTTTTGAGAACAGAATCGTAGTTATTTTTCTAGAAAAAAACAATGTATTCAGACGAACTCCAAATTATTTGTTTTTAAGGTCATGTAAAATGAAGAATGGCGCATGGAGTATTTAACTCCATTTAACAAAGAGTATTTAACAATAAGTCTAAATCAACTCATGTAAACTTTACAAGCAAAAGAATTAATGCAGTGACTGTATTTCTTAACTGTAAAATAATTCCTTATAGGAATGAAGTGAAGTACGTTGGCATGGCATTGGGTGCTAGAATAAACTGGAAGGCACATATTAGAAAGAAGAAAGACGAACTTGATGTTAGGCATAGAAAAATGTACTGGCTCCTCGGTAGAAGATCAGAATGAGGCACAATAAACTGCTCTTGTTTAAACATGTGCTCAGACCGGTGTGAACGGACGGTTTGCAGTTATGGGGCTGCACCAAAGTGTCCAATGTTAACATTACACAAACGTTCCAGAACCAATTATTGCGAACAGCTATCGGCGCACCGTGGTACATCAGGAACGTCAATATTCACAAAGATCTTCGAGTAGAAACTGTTGAAAAAGTGATAAGGTCTACCACAGCTAAACACAAGGAGAGACTTCTAATCCATGTCAAAAAAGAGACGCAGAAACTCAGTAGCAGTGACATTGTGTGGAGGCTTAAAAGAAATAAGCCGTTTGACGTAATATAGTGATGAAGTTTTTCAGTGAATTTTTCTTAATGTTATTATATTTTAATGAATACTGCTAGATAAGTTTATTCTTAGTTGTAGTTGTAAAATAAAAAAAAAGGTAAAATGAAGATCTGTTAAAACTGACACATCGAATTCAGGACAAATATTTCTCTTCGTTTGAACAAATAGGGTGCAGTTTCTCAAGCGATAGGAACGCGGTGCAGTAGGTTCAGCGTTCTTATTGGGAATTCAAAGATAACTTGTGAAGTAGACAAAGCAGTTCATACCATACTCATGCATTTGTACAATAATATACAGGGTGTTCCAAAGCGAAAGAGAAATAATTTGGTACAAATATCGAACGATTGATGAAAAAATTGATATAAAATTGTTATTATCAAATTGATATCAAAATTGATGTAAAAGAAGAAAAAATATCATATACATGACCGGAAAAGCTTTATTTTTCTACTATCCGCCATTTTGTTGTGCTTCTGTACCTCACAGAGGCCTGATTGTAAAAAAATAACCAACTTCATAAATTGAACATTTTTAAAATAGCGGAAGTTTAAACACGTTTTAAACTAAAGTAAACCAGTGACGGTAAATTTTAGTGACAAATTTCAAGATATTTTCCTATGGAATGGTGTAATATTGTTATGATCGCAAAGTCCAGTTACTTACTATATGAGTTCTCGTATGTTTCTCCCGGAAACTGGATTTAGTTTCTACCAAAGTCAAGTAACCTTTACGCCGACAACATATTTACTACTCAAATGTAATCCAAGCAAGCGGTAAGAGATTGATTGACCCATCACGTATGTCTCCCGGCCCACGTGTTGCCCACGCTGGAATGAGACAAGTAACGGTAGGTGTCTGGATAAAGAGCTATTGCACGCTTGTCGCCTGCCTGTTTGCTGGCTAATTATTATATAATCTGTACGATTAAACGTGTAATTCGATATCGCCTTGTTGAGTATGTTTATTGCACGTGTTCAACAGTTTATTAGCTTAAATAAAGTTCACCTTTGTAGAAGTCGTAGTACTTTCGCGGACTTTTCTCTTAAGGCTTGGTTCGCGTAGGTATAAAAACAAACACCGGAGGTCGCTTTTACTCGAGCGAACCTAAGTTTGAAGCCCTACCTAAGTAGCGAGTTATACAACTTACGTGTAGAGAGCGTTGTGGCATGTTACAGAAATATAAAAAAGAAATTCCTTTTGCCATAAAATGAAAGCAATCTAATTTCATATGAAAAGAACTAGGGGCATATTAGGTTATGAAAACAATTTGTTAAATATCTCATGAAACTTTGACCTTGTTCAAATATTTGTCAATGTTGTGTCAAAGAAAACATATTACATTCGTCAAATTTCTCTGATCATCTGGGTTATTAACTAGATATATTTTGAGGTTATGTTTACTCAAGTACAGTAGCTATAATGGATTGAATAATGTTGACTTGTCATACTGCTGCATTAAGCGCTTACCTTATTATAGCGCTACTAAATAAAAAAAGAGGAAAAGGAAAAAAAAACGAGTTTGAGTCCGACCAAGAATACAAAGCAGAAAGACACTAGCTGTAAAAGCAGCTATTATTAAAATTTGCATTTGGAAAATAGTGATTTAAATATTCGATTTTTAAGAATGAGTGTATTTTAAATCTCGGTTTTTGTAAGCATTAGTGTGGATATTACACAAACGCTCTTCTTTTTCATATTGTAGAATTAATGTTTTTATTGCTTCAAAAGTCCGTGACAATTTCGCCATCCTTTAAATTTTACGTAACGAAAGGAATAATGTGAAACAAACAGGAAATGATAAAATGTTGAGGTTATATCTATGTACGCGTATTTTGAAACTCTTTGTCAAAGATTGCAACATATCAAATATTCTTTAAAGTCTGATAAAAGGGTTAGTTCATCAAAGAACCGTCAAATTTATTTCATCAAAGAAATTGACGTTTCTGTGATAGTGTAATGTGCCCCTTTATATCAATCAAACTAGTCAAATTACTTTTCGGTTACACAGTGTGAACAACATGATAACTTATAGATCTAGTCATCTACAATTTAATTACAGAGCTTGTAATTACCAAATTTAGGAAAATATAGCGGTTACATTCAATTTTTTTCGGAATAAAGCAGATGAAGAGAATCAAAAGTAAGATAACAAAATATAAAATTAAGTAGTGTGTTATGAAAACGGGTATGAAAATTGTTACTGTATAAGCAATCAAGATGGATTTCTAAACACAGTTTGCAGGCAAATCTAATGTTTGGTTCGCATTAAGGAACATAGAACTATAACAACATCTTAAACTTAAAGCTTCAAAACAAAGCTTTCTGTCCAAAACAGCAGAGATTCTGTCCACACTGACAGAGAACAAAATTTCAATTAAACAATGTTGAAAGTTCCTGTTATGATTTTTTTTTTGTTCAGTGCACTTTTGTAATATGAATTATATGGCGATTTCGTGGTGAAGTGCTATTTTCTTTTAACTATTAAATGGGGAAGGGGTTTTGGAATTATACTGACTACAAGTAGGCTAACCGATTAAGACAATTTGGATAATTATCAAAAGATTTACAAGGTTATTGGTGTGAGTGTTACCCAGTTTTAGGATTCTTTTAAAAGAATATTCAGTGTCGAATTTGAAAGTTTAATAAAATTAGTCGAACCTACTGTAAGAAACACGCAAATTGTCGGAAACGGATGTTTTGTGATAACAGTACAGTTTTTGGTACATGGTGAGTCATATGATAGGTTGATGTAATCTGTTTTAAAAATATTTGAACAGGAAATATCATTTATATTATTAGAGGTTTTCTGTTCAGCATTCATCTGAAGTTACCGAAATGGCTCCGTAAGATTAGTGTTTGATCGAGTAATATGTAAGCCAAAAACATTTTTTTAAAATATATATACTGTAGCATGAACTTTCTCGCAATTTTAGTAAAAAAATGTTGACTTATGTTTATCTATAAGTAAGGGTAGTATATAGTTTCTTTTTCCTCTTGTAACAGTTTTCTTATTAAAACATAATCTTTTTGCCTTTCAAAAAACTGAAATACCTTATTAATATTTGTGGAACATCCTGTACACACCGGGCCCACGTACTCTTGTTGTTACCCAAAGCAAAGGCATGACGTACAAAGAATGTTAGGCGTCGCTTTGGCGGAGCATGTTTTCCTGACTTATCTAAACCCGATTGTCCAAGTTGGCAGAACGCTGAGTCGAGTTTTTCTTGGCACCGGTTCTGCGTTAACTTTAGAATGTCAAGCGCATGATTAGAAAAACGAAAAGTACGATTGATATTTTTAATAGAGGTCAATAATTGTTTGGCAATCTTCAGCGAAACCGAAGTCATCTGTTGTCTTCTGAGTAGCAGAGAATACAGCTGATCAGACCGGGCAGGGGGATTGCAAAACGATGTTTTTGTAATCCAAATGACAAATGATATACAAAAACATTTTTTTAACTGTGTCTACTTAAGTTATGACTATGACATAAACTTTTTCTCGACATTTCAAGTTCATACTGTTTTAATATACTTTATAATGTTATTATACTTCTTGTTTCAATATCCTAAATAGTGTCTTCTTTGAATATTTTGTGATTCCACCTCCTTTTTCTAAACTCCAATGTTAGCTTACATCAGCTTTTCTCTGTACTTTATGATTATATAAAACTTTCCCCAGAAAATTAATGTATTCTCTATACTTTTTTACCTTCTTCCTCTTTCTCCCAAAGCTCAGATTTTACCTTCTTATCAGTGTTTTTAAGTGGTTACATAGTTTTCCTAGAGTTTGGAATAATATCTTCTTCACTGTGTACTTTATGTTCTCCTAATTCCTTTTCTAAACTCCCAGATAATATCTTTTTATGATCATATCTCTTCTCCGAAATTCGAGCTAATGCCTTCTTTGTCTAGTTTGTCTCAAATCTTTCTCTAATGATTTTATATATAACTTTCTCTGTAATCGTAATGTCTGTATACTTTTTGATATTCTACCCCCTTCTCTCAAACCCCAGATTTTCTCTTTTTTCAGTTTTTCTTAATCGTCATAGACATTTTCTTCTAGAATCTCAAGTAAAATCTTCTTCTTTGTGTACTTTATGTTCTCCTAGTTCTTTCTTTAAACTCCCAAATTATAACTTTTCATGCTCTCACTTCTTTCTCCAAACTCCAATTTTACATACGCTTTTTTGTCTACTATATGATTATAAATAACTTTATACAGAAACTCAATGTCTTTTTCTTTGTCTATTTCTTAATTTGTTATGACATGTCTACTTTATGACAACATAAACTTTCTCCAAACTTATAGTTTGTCATTTTCTCTATCTAATTTTTAACCTCATATGTTTTTTTTCACAGGTCCATAAAAAAACATCCAAGATGTCTGGACAATGAAGAGGACAACTTGTTGGCGATGGCGATGACTTCATACGAAGCAGCTCCTTTAATTTTTTACTCAACGTCCAGAGCTATGACCAAATCTGAAATCAAATTTTAATCAGGTGATTGACGTTATCGAAATTAAGTCAAGTGAAACGAGTTAACAACAATGAAATTTTTGTTACAAGGTATGTCATGTATCAGTTTAGTGTGATAACTTTTTGTTACAAATTATTTATTGAACGACTTCTCCTAAATTTTAATTCCACTGTAATCAGCATTTAACAAACAATTGCAGCAAGAAAAGCCTTATAGTGAAGTGTAATTTCTAAACTTTAAAGAAAATGTTTTAAAGTTCTAGGTAAAATTACGGTATTTTAATGTACGGGAGTAAATTATGAAAAAGTAAAATAATTGCAGATGTCTCGCTGACCTAATAGAAGCGAATTTGTAAAAGCAATTTATTTCAAAATTCCGAATTCATTATCATAATCAGAACTAAAATCTGGATGCTTATATTAGTATTTTTAATTTTAAATTATAGTGAAAATACGAAAATGTCCTTTAACGGATTTTGAAAATCCAAAATGCTAATTAATCGTTCTAACGTTATTAAAAATGGTGAAATCAAGTTTTCAAAAACCTTCAGACCAAATTTGCGAACGCGAGAGTGTTAACGTAAATATAAAAGTTTTAACGGCTCCTAAACCTATTTTAGAAGTCAGGATCGGCGCTCATTTCAAGGGTTTTATCGTGAGGGCAACTTTAATATCTCATTTTCCAAAAGAAACCCGCTAATAAACATCATAGCTGTATAGGATTGCTTTTGCGTTTTACTATGTACTCGTGAATAGTGCAGCCGCCTCGGTGGAGTTGATACCGTACTTGGCTTTCACCCCGAGGATCCGGGTTCGATTCCCGGCCAGGGCTTGGCATTTTCATACGCTATAAATCATCCAATCGTCTGCATTAGCTCAAGTATGAACAATAGTCGGACACTAAAAAACACCAAAAAAACCCAGAAAAATCGTGAACAGTGGGAAGAATGTTTTTGTATGCACTGCCTTGAATTATAAATGACCACATATAACTAAAATTTGAGCAAAATATGATTTTGAAAACTGTTTTTTGATTTTCTGTTTGCCAATTCTAGCTTCCAAATCGAAATTCGAGCTTTTTTTCTGGTTGACATCCCACAAATACGAGGAAGGTTGACTTTTGAGATCTACATTTTTCGCACCATATACAGAACTTAGCAGTATTTGAGACACTCACTAATTCGATTATAGAATGAACCATAATAACGATAACAAACGATTACTGATGTGGAGAAATTGCGCATGCTCTGTGCTTTGTAGAAGCGGTTGAAAGTTTCGCTGTTAATAGTGTCAAGGTGGTTGAATAAATACTTTGTCAATGTTTGTTTATTGTTCCTCAAGAGCTGTATATAATCTTACTTTTACTTTAACGTTAAACCGAGTATGTGTAGAGAAAGTAAGTTGATAAGCAGAAAAATAACAGAACTTTTATTACTCAATATCAATCTTCAGCTTAAACTTAAGTTCCGAGAAACTATACTTCTTAAATTATTCTTTCTCCGTTAATGAATTGAAATTTTGATTTGATTAAATTTCAGCCACATTTAGTATTTGACAGTGAGAATATTTTCAGGTTTTCTGAATGTGAAAAAATGTTTTTCTCTTGGATGTCTATGAACATTATTCGAGATTAAACGAATTGGTCGATTTCGAAGAATTTGTCTTGTAAAGCCAGCATGAGTTTTCTTAAATCTAAAGAGCGTATCATTACAAGTCAGAAACCCCTAAACTTCCAGATAAAGTCCTCAAGTAACAAATGTTATCTCCACTCAAAAATGCGATAACTAAATCTTCATGATCCCCTTGATTTAAATTAAATCAAGATTCTTGTCGATATCTTACAAACCGCAAATAGCAGAAGAAAGGCGGTTTTGTGTTTTATATTTTGCAACAATTCCATCGGAAAATGAGCTATTGGAGCAGTCATTATGGTAAATATCATGACCTTGAAATGAGAGCCGATCCTGATTTCTACAGTCACTTCTTATGGGGGCGGGTCATTGAAATATTTATATAGCCCTTTGGCAATTTTTGTCCGATCTGATTAAAACTTGGCAAAAATATCGATTTTTGGACAAATTTGTTGACCAGTAAAATCCGTTCAACAATTTCAGAATGGCGGCCTTTTCAAATTTTAAGAAAATCGTACATTTTTTCTTAAATTTTTACGAAAATCATATTTTAACATCGTAATAAGCGTTAAAAACAGCAAAAATGACAATTTAAATCTTCGAAAATCCGTTGAAAATAAGATATTCAATTTTAATGCGGTCATGGTTCATTTTTCTATTTGCAGTGCAATATTAATTTTTAAAATGCTAAACGTGAAATACGGAATAAAAAAAATGGTAAAGTAAAGGAAAATACCTTTCAGGGAATTCGCTCCCATCACGTCAGCGAGACATCTGCGTGCGGCTATTATTTAAATATTAACAACTTTAAGAGTAATACATAGATAAATAACAACGAACGCATTAAGCATTCAACGACGTGCGGCCAGCAAGACACAATATCCAGTAAAATATGGCTGCAGATCGGTTATTAGATAGCTAAAACCAGAGCGAAAACAACAGCCGACCATATTCTTGAAAACTGTTTATAATCTGTGAAATACGGCACATAAATAAACACGAGCTGATGAGTGAGTTTCTGTGCAGAGCACGCGTGTGTTTGGGTCGGACGGACACGAATCGATCGTATCGTGTGTTCCAAATAAGGGAACACCTAGTTACACGCCACACCGATAGATCGCGTCGATTAACTTCAAACCCGCGACCAGCAGTGACAGGCAATGCGCGAAGGATGGACTACTTGGTGGCGAGTGCTCGAGTGGTTGTGGCGGAATCTGTAGGGATTTAAAGCAAAGAATGTTACAAATAACACGCAACTGTCACGTAACAGACAAAATGAATATATACAGCACGTTCTCGATCGTAATAAATGAGGTTAATCCAGCTAGGTTGCGCCACTGTAGTAACACATCGAACAGTGTTGCCAAATTATCTACTCTCCATCTCAAACAGTGAAGTAGGTGCGGAAGGAATAATAGTGTGAACCAATTGGCAACACCGCTATTGATGTAGCGGTGTCATTGATCATAGAAAATTGAATATATAAAGAACGTTTCTGATCAGAGTAAATGAGGTTAATACGTGGTTGCACCACGTAGTAACACATTGAACAGTGTTGCCAAATCACCTACTCTCCATCTCAAACAGTGGAGTAGGTGCGGAAGAAAGAATAGTATGCACCAATTGGCAACATCGCTATTGTTATAGGTTATGATCATAGAAAACTGAAAATATACAGAACGTTCACGATAATAGTAAATGAAACTAAATGGATCAGTGAAGCTTAGCACATCCAGAGCTACTCCAGCTCAAACAGTGGAGTAGGTGCGGAGGATAGTAAGCAGTGATTGACAACAACGCTACAACTAATCGGCATATGAAGTACACTGCGCTATCTTCTGTTCTAAATCTGAACTATACACCTAGTTTACAACTCCCCAACTTTTCTTTAGATTTCTGTGGTCTCGCCGACGTGATTGACACAAAATTCTCAAAACTGATAAAGACAATGTTACGTAAACCAATATTTTCTTATTTTACGAAAGAGGATGACGTCAAAAAGAAATAAAGATATCCTACGCTTAACGTTTCGAAGATAATTGCGCCAACATAAAGTTGAAATCTACGTAAATTAGAAGTTTAATATTTCAAATTTGATTGTAAATAATGGCTCAATATTTAAAGTGCAGTGCAAATTTCCACGCTAAGCAAGATGGTGCTATAAAATTTACAAAAGATAGTAAAGTTGGAATTTTTTAAAGATTCTAGATAAAATCCTCATATTTTCAGTTGGATTAACACACTTGTCCAAGCTATTACGTTAATTTGAATTTAAATTGTTGTGATATTTTTATTTCCAAATTATTTCAGAATATTTTGTAATTGTGGTTACAATACTGAACTGAAAAAATTCAATTTAATGGGAATAGAATTATTAGAACTTTTGTTATGTATAGAAGCAATGGCCGTGATACCCCCAAATGCCCCGAAAGGGTCGCCGAAATGCCAGAAAAAAAGGAGGAAAAAGAGAAAAGAAAAAAACTAGCCTACCGTGAAGAAAAAAAATTTTTTAAATCTATTGTTTTTGGATGATAGAACTCAATTGGAAAAAATGTGGGATTTGGATGGGGATTATCTAGGGAAACAAAAAAGGCGCCTTACCACAAATTCAAAATCCTGCGCACGCCACTGATAGGAAAGATAAACAAATCCAAAAACTAATTTTGATTTTGGAGATACAGGTATTCGTCGAAAACGACCCTAATTTGATAAATACCGAAGGAGCGTTAAAATAAATTCAAAAACAAATAATTTCACCTGTAAAACATCATCAAGTCCGACCTACTCTTGTAGTCGCGCAGTACATAAATCTAACCGCAGCGGTCTCCTTGCAAGTCCCCGCAAATAAAACAAACCGACTTAGACTACGTGTTCGGCCACCGCCCTTTTTGTCAATCGATCTGACAGCCAGAGCATACAAACACAATGTCGGTAATTTATAATCAAAGTATTTAAATTCCTGCTCATACCGTTTATTTATCAACCAATTTATAACTATTAACATAATTGCTATTCGCGATTCTCGGTTGGAAATATTCTGAATTCTTTTAGTAAAGTTGTTCAGCGTTTACTGCAAAAACATATCTACGATGAGCGAAGCGAGGCCGACAGGTGTTGGTCCATATTTGTAACAGTTGTCGCGGAGAAGTGGGCACGAAGTGTGCACTTATGTTTCCCAATTGCATAACATGTATTGTAAACGTTTAAAGTCTAACAAAATTTCATTAAATTTTCCAATAAAAAGATATAAACGCGTGTAGATTTTGTGTGACGAAAATATCGTCTTTATAACTAACTAGATTGCTCAAACGCTCGTGTTAAAAACCTACAGGATTCGTACGAAAATGAACTATGACCTCCGTCAGACTCGTTCTCGTTATTTCAAAGGAGTTTCGAGAATTTAAATTGCTAATTTGTGCAGATTTTTACGGTTATTACGAGGGTGAAGTCTGATTTCCAAAAAAGTGTAGAATTATTATTTGTTTTTAAATGGTTGCCATTTTGAAACTGTTTGCCTGATTTAACTATTATCTAAATCAATTTTTGTGCCACTTTTGAATCACATCGAACTAAAATTGAGAACATGAGAGAAAGGGAGAGCACGCGCTCACACACACACACACACACACACACACACACACACACACACACACACACACACACACACACACACACACACACACACACACACACACACACACACACACACACACACACACACACACACACACACACACACACACACACACACACACACACACACACACACACACACACACACATATCTGTACAAAAATACAGTCCGGGGCTGTAAGAATTACCCTTTATATATAATCTTTAACGACCCCTCAAAAAGCGGTCTACATATCAGAATCGGCGTTCATTTCAACGTCTTACTATGATGGCAGCTCAAATTTTCCATTTTCCAATGGATATTCGCTAGTTATCATCTGATATAGTCACATGCTATAAGTTTCCGTAGCTGTACATCTGCCGATAGTCAAACTTTTCCTTTTTTCTCTTATATTTGACGTGAATACGAGAACAGATGTTCCTTCCTCCTGGAGAAGCCATAAATCAATCAATCAATCATCTTACCCCAACCACCAATCTTGTTCTCTACACACGTACATAAGTAATTAGTAAATGATGTATTCCTTACATGTAAGCAGGTTTGGAAGAAGTTCAGTTCACATTTTAATTTGTCAGTTGCGTTTGGAGAAAAAAACTCGTTTAAAACGCGGATAATTGTTTAATTTGGGAGTGAACTTTTGTGCAGGAAGACTGCGGTTGAGTGTTTTTTTACCGTAGCGTGTTTGCACTGAAGATGAGCAGGTGATTCCGAAACCAGCTTTACGTTACGTGAAAGAAAATGATGAATGGTTGTTGGAAAATGTTTTGTTTGGTTGTGGCGGAACCACCTGTGACTTGTCACCGTGCAATTGACACCTTGATTACGTTCAAAATTAATGTAAAAATTATTTTTGTGCAAGATACTCATATGCAGGTTGTTTGAATTTTTAACCATGCAGGTTGTGTATTTATAATAACATCTTTTAAACTACTTTTAAACATATTTGATATTTTAATGGGGATTTGTAAATATCCTCGTCTTGAGATTGAGTAAATTCTTGCCTTTTTAAACAAATTTTATTGAAAAATGTATCATTGGATCTGAAATTGTAGTAAAACTCAGAACCTATAGATCACTTTTTTAGGAGTCGTTACAAAATTTGAAATTTTGAAAATATCATTTGAAAAAATCTTGCTCACGTTCGCGATTTTGGTTCGATTTTATTCAAACTTGGTACAAAAATCGATTCTGGTAATAGCGTGGATAAGTTCATTACCTAGCAAAATACTTTTAAAAGTTTCAAAACGGCGGCTATTTCGAATTTTTAAGATCTCATACTTTTTTTTAGCTTAGATTGTTTTGAAAATCAGATTCCGGTACCGAAAATTAGCGTACAAAACTGCATAAATTAGCGTCTTGAGTTTTCAACGAAATTGAATCTGACAGCGGTCAGGGTTCATTTTCTCATTTTTAATGAGATTTTAATAATAAAAAAGATTTCTTTAAAAAATGAGTTAATTCAAAAGTTACTTCTTGGAAATTCGCTTCTATCGTGAACTAGGATTGTTCTTTAAATTTTGTGTTTATAATTTTCCTCTCGTAATCATTATTTTATACGAATTTATTATTTGGTAGAAGCTACAATTTAAAAAAATTCCAAATTAAATTCTAATAATTGCCAAAATGTCACAACGAAAATTATATCGAGTTTTAAGCGGATTTTCACCGACTAGTTCTCACGTTAAATTTAAAATGGCAAAGTAGTTTGAGGAACCAAATTTAACAATAATAAAAACAGGTTTGTTTTATTTATTACAGAAGTTATTTAAAATGTTTATAAGTTACCTTGCATATCAATCCATCAGCTGTTTCCGAATTTTATTTAAAATGTTTATAAAAACATAATAAAAACTAGTGGTGTGTACTCAATGTCTATCCAATGAAAGTAGTTATTTAATGTAATAGCAGAAAACATTATTTGTTGGACAGTATACGACATTTTATTTATTCCTCAAATATAAATTAAACCATGGAAATAACAAGAATTATAAACTTGTATATTTGTAAACAAAGTAAGTAATTAATACAATTACAATAAAAAAAATCACCTATTTATAACATTGTAGTACATTACGATGTACTACATTCGGTATGAGTGTATAAAAAAATAGCAGAAGTACAAAAAATTACAATACATACAAAAAAACAACAACAAAAAACAAGCACCTAACCGGTCTTCATAAATTCATCAACACACACACACACACACACACACACACACACACACACACACACACACACACACACACACACACACACACACACACACACACACACACACACACACACACACACACACACACACACACACACACACACACACACACACACACACACATATATATATATATATATATATATATATATATATATATATATAAGTATATATATATATATACGACTTTTTATTTGAAATGTTTATGGTATAATTATGAAATATACGTATCGGCTTTTTAATACATTGTTCAATTACAAAGACGTTGCTATTAGTCCATCTTACACGTCAAATATGTAAAAACCCAAAGCGTACACAAGCTGAGCTGGATGACCCAGATTTCACCATTTCTTGAAATCCCTGGAAACGTTACATTCCTTTCTATGCAAATATGTCCATTGTTCTGCAGAGTGACACCGACGTACCGTCGTATTAATGTAGGCTAATGCTATAATAAATGGTTTCACTTACTTAGGGCGGGCTGTGGGACTCGAATTGAATGACGTTTGGTTTAATTAATACACAGACTTACTGAAGTTACAGTTACTCGACTGCAGTGATATTAAGGACATCATCGTGGTTCTTAGGAACTTGAGACTTGATGCATTCATACGATATAGATTGACTAATAGATTGTGATTACACTGGTTGAAGAAGAGAAATATTTGTGTACAATAATCAGCAAACTCTGCTTAGTTCTTAGGAATTTGAGACTTGAGACATTCATGAGATATAGATTAACCAATAGAATATGATTTCATTGGCTGAAGAAGAGAAATATTTTTTTACAGTAATCAGCAAACAGTATCTTCTTCTTAGTGTTTTTCTTAGGAACTTGAGACTTCATAAGATATAGGTTAAATGTAATATAAGAATATAAGACATAGGTTTAATGTGTTAGATCACATTGTACAGTGTGATTTCATTGGTTGATGAAGAGAAATATTTGTGTGATGAAATCAGCAAACACTATCTTAGTTTTTAGGAACTTGAGACATTCATAAGATATAGGTTAACTAATAGAACATGATTTAATTGGTTGAAGAACAGAAATAATTTTGTGTACAATAATAACTAGACATTATTTTAGTTCTTAGGGATTTTTGAGATTTGAGACGTTCATAAGATATAGGTTAACTAATAAAGTGTGATTTCATTGGTTGACAAAGAGAAATACCTGTACATAATAATGACACATATCAACTGGGTTCTTAGGAACTTGAGACATTCAAACGATACAGTTCAACTAAAACAGTGTCAACTGATACTAGTTATTTCATTTGTTAACAAAGAGAAAATCTGTTCAAAGTAATGACAAATATCAACTTTGTTCTAAGGAACTTGAGACATTCAAACTATACAGTTTAATTTAAAAAGTGTCAAAAGTGTCAATTGATACTGGTGATTTCTTTAGTTGACGAAGAAATATATCTGCACACAATAATAACAAATATCAACTTGGTTCTTAGGAACTTGAGACATTCAAACGATACAGTTCAATTATCAACTGATAGTGGTGATTTTATTGATTGACAAAGAGAAATATTTGTACCCAATAATGACACATATCAACTGGGTTCTTAGGAACTTGAGACATTCAAACGATACAGTTCAATTTAAAAAGTGTCAACTGATACTGGTGATTTCCTTAGTTGACGAAGAAATATATCTGCACACAATAATGACACATATCAACTGGGTTCTTAGGAACTTGAGACATTCAAACGATACAGTTCAATTAAATTAGTGTCACGTGATACTGGTGATTTCATTATTTGACAAAGAGAATTTCTGTATACAATAAGTAGTAAGCACCATCTTGTTTCTTAAGTATTTGAGACATTCATAAATTATAGGTTTACTAATACAGTGCCGATTTTTACTGGTGGTTCGAATAGTTGACCAAAAGATATATCTGTTCACAATAATTAACAAAAATACCATTATAAAAGTTGATAAATTAAAACGATATAGCGTCACATAAACATTAAAATACACAGGACGTCAATAGTAGCGTGAATCATATTAATCAGTTCGGAGAAGCTTTGAATGTTCAGCGCTAGGCTGAGCCACTGAAGCAAAACATATAGAGCAGTGTTGCCAAATCGCCCTATGCTCCGTAGTCTTCATCTTTTGTACACGGGGAATGGTAGCATTCACTAATTAGCAACATTGGTGTACTGCGAGATCTTAAGGCAAAAATCTGAAGCATAAACACAGTTAACAACTCTTTATACCGTTAATCATTCTGTATGCACATCTATTCTGTTTCTTGTGACAATTTGAAGTAATACAGGTGGTATTATTGGTTGGCGAATGTAAGTATCTGTGTCTACATATTTATGCATAAATTGATCTTAAACTTTTTAACAGCTATATTTTCACAAATTACCTTTGTACAGTTCACAGTTTTTCCTTGCTATTTAGGTTGCCCTACGCTGTTCGTTGCCAATAAACCGTAAAACCAGCTGCAGATAAAAGCTCAGAGTTGATTGAGCTTGTAGCTGTAGTCGCCAGTGGGTCATGCCAACCTAGGCTCGCGGTATGCAGTGCTAACGCATTTTGAATATGGCTTGATATACTGGTTCTCGATACTGGAACTGGTCCAGTATGTTGTCGTTAATACAAGCCAATGGCTGAATAAGAATTTATAATTAACCTTCTGTTTGTGTTTGGATTCTGTATGGTTCAAGATCAACGCCCCGGAGTAAGACCAAACATCCTGTAACAAGAGATTATGAATATTTATCCGTCATGAATATTTATAAGTAGCCTACAAGATCCGATAGTGATACGGCCCGTAGCATAGGTTTATTTGTAATATATGTTACTTTCCAGTTTTATCGGTGCTTTATACAGCGACAAATAAATAAACAGCATAACATAATTCTGTAAAGGCGAAATAGACTTGTACAAATATAGGTTTTCTTTGTTATTTTAAGGCGAAAAGCACATTATCGTCTCCCTAAATGTAAGTGTGAGTGTAAAGTGTTGAAGTGTAAATGAGTGTTAGACTCCGGTACAGCGAGGGATGTCTAAATCCTCTCAATAGGTGCAGCTAATCTGCACCCCCCTGCGGGGGGACAAATATAGGCCAAAGGTGGCGATTGCTACTGGAAAATTATCGGTTTTAAAGTACAGATTTGTCTTATGATGTGTTTTAAATTAAAATTAATAAACCGCAACTTAAAAAGCGGCATTATTATTGTTTATTCTGATATGAGCCATATACTTTATATGGAAACAATGCACGGCCTTTAGGATCAACTCTTTGACATAAACTTAGCTACTAGAACATAATAAGCATAGATGCCTACAATTATGCTCAAAAACTAAGAACTAAGAAAAAAACTCAAGGCCTTGAATAGTAAAAACTGAAAAATAAGCATCTGATTAGAAAATGATATTTCTAAGCCACAAAGAAAACTAAAACACTTCACAATAACTGACTGCATTACAATAAAAAATAATAATAAATAAAAGGCCTGTGTTTAAAATACTATTAACTAAGCACAGATGCTCAAGGCCGATCAATAGACTAGCTGCACCTATTGAGAGGATTTAGACGTTCCTCGCGGTACCCGAGTCTAACACACACTTACACTTACAACACTACACTTGTGACTTTAACACTTTACACTCACACATTTAAGGCGGCGATAACAGCCTCAATGTGTTTTCGCCTTAAAATAACAAAAACAAACTCAAGGCCGACTCACAGAGTCATAAGTTATATAAACTAATACTTCGAGAAACGTATTACAGAACCAAATGTATTAGAGAAGTCACAAAGAAAACGGGAAAGCTCCACAATGTCTGACTGCCTAAGTCTGTGTTAAAATAGTAAAAAAATAAGCACATATATTCAAGACTGATGCTCAAGTCATAAATTATAAAAACTAGTACTTAGAGAACTACAAGTTACTTAAAGAATCACAAGTTATTTAGATTAGAAATCCACAAATCACTTAGATCAAAGAACTACAAATCTCTTAGATTAGAGAACCACAAACCATTTATTATAGAACTGCAAGTCACTTAGATTAGAGAACCAGAGCCACTTAGATTAGAGAACCACAAGTCACTTAGATTAAAGAACTACAAGCCACTTGGATTAGAGAGCCACAGGTCACATAGAAAACGAAAAAACTCCACAATAGCTGGAAATTTTGATTAGGTTAATACATATTAGTTGATTTTATTTATTAATTGTTTGTTATTATTATTATTACATAAATTTGTAGCCGCAAGGTTAGAGAGCGGAGAGGATTTCCGTACCAATCAGAAGTGTCCTTTAGTGTTAATTAATTGGTTCCTGAATACAATTCGAATTGAAAATTCAGAAATAAGAATTTGTCAAATAAACATTCGTACTTTATTATTATGTTAAACTTTAGGTTAATATACAGGCAGCTCCGTAAAGCGCGGAAATAATTGACACTATCATACGGGCAAAAATAATGCTAAAACATCCTACAAGCTTATGTCTGGTAACGCTCCATTTATCAAAAATCCGCCAATTTTATTTTATTATTTTTTTAATAATTTATATCTCTAGAACGGCATAACCAATTCAGTTGAAATTTTAGATTGTAAGATACAGTTATTATCCTTTTCAAAATGATGGTCATTTAAATGTCGTGAATGGAATTTTTTTAAAAAACAGTAACTTTTCATAAACAACTTTCGTTAGGTTTTGAAGTTTGTTTAATGTCATGTTGAATGATACAGCTATGAAAACTGCCGAACAAAGGATAACAGCAAAACGGTGTCGAGCGTCCATCAATGGTTAAGGCTTAGACCCGGGACCTTGAAATGAACTCCAATCCTGACCTTTAGATCACGTTGTGTGTGTGTGTGTGTGTGTGTGTTTTGCGATGCCAAAAAAGGTGGAAAAATCTTTTATAGACTACCTGGGATAGGCTACCGTCACTTCCCAGAGTGTGGGACTCAAGTTACGTTCAAGTTATTGCTACCATTTAAAAACCACCATAAGCATTCCTCTTCTGAAAACCACCCTACGAAACCGCCACCAGGTGAACTGGCTATAAGCATATCCGTCTACAGCGTTGGCTCTCCTTTCTTGATCTTCAGTCCTCAGCCTCTTCATGACCAATGCAGTGAGTCCTGCAATGACCCTCCAGTTGGCTTCTAAAGTCATCATTATTGCAACCAAATTTTCCTGTGTAATGCTGCCGATGTGTGTGTGTGTGTGTGTGTGTGTGTGTGCGCGCGCGCACACACACAGTGGCAACACTGCTATAAAAATCCGGAAGTCATTAATTACACAACTGTGCCAAAAAATACGTTTCTTTGTCTTTGAACAAAAATGAACTGTTGTTTATCGTATCGATTCGATTACATCATTCCCATGTTCTTTAATCAGTCGTTTATGTTTATTCTGAATAGTGGTTCATTTTTCTGTAAACAATCTTTGGAAGCAACACTTAAATCGATTTAACTGTAATAAAATGCCAGCGTTATCAGCAGGGTAATTACAACATTTGTCGTTAAAATACTGTTCAAGTCGTTTATCTATTGGGGGTGTTGGCAGCACTGCACATGTGTTTAGTCTACTCTTATCTGTAGATAAAAGCTTAGCTTGGCCCAAGAGAATTTATAATCTTTACTGAATAAACGTTTTTTTTTAATAATGAATTCTTTGTCCTGTTAACACTTTCATAACTGGGTAGACGTTTTCAGTGTTATTAACGGATTTCCAATGGGAAATGAGCTTTTGAAGCGGCCATTATAATAAGATCCAGATACGTGATCTTGAAAATGAGCACCGCTTCTGATCTCTATATCACTTTTCGGAAGACGTTAAAGTTTATATGTATTCTGATTTTATTCGTATGTAAAATTTAATTTCACTGTCGTAATTAGCGTTAAAAACTGTATAAATTAACTTTTTATATTTTCAAAGTCCGTTGAAATTAAGAAATTTAGTTTGACAGCGGTCTGGGATCATTTTTGTATTTTCAAGGCAATCTGAAAATTTAAAGAGCTAATATATGCAGATTTGTATAGCTATTTTAACGGTGAAATCAGAGTTTCAAAAAAAGGTAAAAAATTACTTTTGAGAATTCGCCTTCATCACGTCAGCTGTGAGCCGTGATTATTTTTATTTTGTTTAAACATTATTGTTTATTATTCTAAGCAACTAGACGATAAACCTGAAAATTATAAATTTTGGCACATTTTGTAATTGCTGAACCCAATTCTTAAAAAAACGTACATTATCTGAAAAATACATAAAACTTACTATTATTATCAACGTACATTGGAAAAGAAGCTATTGAAACGGCCATAACGGTAAGAACCAGATCCGAGACATTGAAACATGCGTCAGTTACTTTTTGAGTTAACTGTGGGGGGCGTGTAATAGTTTGGACAAGATAGTTATCGTGCAAAATCCCAAGAAGAAGGGAGAACGATCTAGAAGATGTTAAAGCAATTGTTAAGTGAAGAAGTCTGGTGAAGAGTCTCTTTTGGTAAAGAAATATAGAGAAAGATCAGGACTCGCGAAGTAGCCGTACAGTATCACAGGAAACTGAATTTACACAGAACGCTAACGTTCATAAAATGATGTTAATCAAATCTAAAAAGGTTTGCACTTCTGATACTAGGCTGCGCTACTGTAACAACACGTTTAGCAGTGTTGCCAAGTCGACTATTCTCCGTATTTAGCGTGTACGGCGAACAGGTAGCATGCACCAATTGGCAACACCGCTACAACTAATCGGCATATAGAGAACACTGAGCGATATGTCGTTATAAACCTGAACTATAAAACTCAGGCCGGGCGGCAACCAAATGCGGAACGGATCTGTGCTGAGCTGAGGCAAGCGGAGTGGCATGGAGATGAACGGCAATCACAAGCAGAGCTCAGTCAGTTTAAATAACGCATTTTTGTCTTTTAAGTTTAAATGTTTAGGCTTACTGTAGCGGAACTATTATGTTTAAAAACCGTAACCTAAGTAACGAGAAATAATAATTTGGAGGGGGTCGCCATAGTGGATGGGGAGCGGAGTCAGTTTCAAAACCGTGCCTAGACAAAGTGGTCTAGGCGTTTTGCTTAACGTGCGTATTTTATGCCAATTAGACTAATGAGGACGAGGGATCAGCGTTAACGGTAGGGGGAAAGCAACAGGAGTAACCGCTACTAGAACTAACAACTTTAAGGTTCAGAAACGCAGCAGACAGAGTCGAAGCTACACGGAGCGGAGCCAAGTGACGCTGCTTGACTCCGCTCAGCTCTGTTTCGTTTTCAGTGGTCACAGTTGAATGTGTAGTCCGTTTCGCTCAGTGCAACTCCGATCCGTATTAGGTTGCAACCCTTCACGGATACATACATTAGGATGTATTCATTTTTTTAGGGTAGCTTCTATTCAATAGTATCCACAACTCTGAATTTCGACGAGCGAAAACCAAACCGCTGCCAGTGCTGTTACAATCTAGGCACGCGTTACATCTGTCTAGTGACGTGAAGGTTTTAATTCTAATTAATTCGATTTTTAATAAGAAATTAACAAGAGTCATGCTGTAATGAAGCCAGTTTAAAGACTGATGTGTAACTAATCGATCCTTCTTGTCGTGTGTTCGCGCCGTACTAGACAGGTGAAACTCAAAGACCTTATAGTTTGTAAGTAATTACAGTATATCGCGTATCATGGAACTAGCTGTCAATGTATAATACGCGAGAGACGTTGAAGGTAGTTGCAGTTAATCGTTTAGTTCTTTGGGATTAGCAGATCCTTGAAGGAATTAGATCAGAAGGAGATTGCTGAATGACGTTTTATGATGCACAAGAGATAATGCAGTTTATTGGCTAGAATACATTGTAGTTGGTTTCTGAAAACGTTGGCCAGGATTAAGTGAAATAACCGCGACACGCAGCTGCCTCGCTGACGTGATGGAAGCGAATTTCCAAAAGTAATATTTTACCTTATCTCCTTTTTTCAATTCCTCCTATTAGTTCACATTCTCCCTTTATTTATATATCTTGTTCAAATTTTCAATCATTAATAAATTACTTTCTATTCATCGCCTTAAGTTCAAATAATTGTTTTTTAGCTTGTAGTGGATGACACTTGATGTTAATACAGTTTTTTGTCAAATATTAATATCGCATATTTGTACAGACTATACGATAGTACAAACACTTATGTTCTATCCTATGTTTGTTTTAGGAATCGCAGCACGCAGCTATATCACTGACGTGATGGAAGCGCATGACGTAAGTAGGAATTGACTTTAAAAAATATTTTATATTACTTGTTTAAAATCTGATTTAAAAGTTAAAAACTGCATTTTATTTGTTAAAATGCCTAGGAAAATATGAAAATGAACCCTGATCGCCGTCAAAATTACTTCTTAATTTTGAAAGGATTTTGAAAATTTTAAACGTTTATTTATGCAGATGTTTTTTAACACTGATTACTATAAATAAACTGTATTTTTACAACAAAAAGAAGGAAGGTTAAACATTTTTTTGAAGGTTTGAAATGGTGAGAAATGTTTCAGTGTGAGACATCTTCAGACAGTGAAGTTAAAAATTACAAAGTGTGCTTAAATAGTAATACAGTTGATGTTAAAGCTTGAAGGGAGGAGATAAAGAAAGGAAGGATTGAAGAGAAACCCGAATTAAGAGTAGAGAAGGCAAAAACTTGTTGAAACACTTGTTAACAATATACGTTCAGAAAGTACTTCAACTGCAGAAGTTAACAAGTTATCAGTTTCATTGAATGAAAATAAATTATTAACTTAACAAATATTTTGTCTTAAAAAGCAAATTAAGCATTTACAACAAAAAATTGAGCTTGATACAGTCGAAGTGAGAAAGCTAAAAATAGAAAACCAATATTTAAAAAGAAGAAATATTAAAACGTCTTTGACGTATGAGAAAATGCACAAAGTTTTAACATCAGTGTTTATTGGAAACCAGATTGATATATTACTTGGTTTGAAAAAACACGTAGTTTGTATTTTTAAACGTCTTTAAATCATAGTAAAAATAAAATGTTCATACAAAAAAATATTTAAATTAAATATATTGTAAAACATGATGTTTAGTTAACAATTCTAATTACATTGAATGCGATTTCATATTTTGTATTGTAGCTGGGGTGTTTACTTCTTTCAAATACTTTAGCAATCTTTAATTTGAACTTGACTATAATTACATTTCATATACATTTTCCTATATATATATATATATATATATATATATATATAATAATAATAATAATTTATTGTAAATTAACTTACAAGTTTCAATAACTAAACAAGAAATATGATCTTTAATATGCTATTAGAATGAGAAAATGTTAGTGAATTACTTATAAGATTAAACGAATTTAGTACTAATGAAAGAAGAATTAATAAAGACATGAAGGAAATGAATTCCTACAAATTAAAATGCAAAATATGAACATCACTTCTTTGCCTACCCATTACTTTGCCAGGCCTTAGCGGCAGCTTAGGTCGGCGCGTGACGTCACAGCCACGCCCACTGCTGGTTACATGTGCCTTATGGAACTGAGACAACCTTCTATATAATAACCTTGGGTTAAACCCTTAAGCAATAGGCTTGAGTAAGGTAAAGGGGTTGAAGTTAGTCTGAAGGAAGGATTGACAATGTAAGGGCGGTGAGCGGCAAGTTGGTTAAATACGCATGACGCTCACGCGCAAACCGACCTACGCCACTTGTAATGGTACGCGGCTATAGGTGGTATTCCTGAAACTTGTGCTGTGTTCGTCGTGTTCCAAAGTTTTCTTTTCCGGATTTAGATCAAGTGATTGTATTGTTTGGAGTTAAATCAAGTTGATTAAATGCCTGATCGATATTGCAGTGGCAGTTTGCAATAACAGCCGCGTAAAACACACGTGAGTTGTCTGGTGACAGGCCTAAAAATACTTTATCATAGATTGCCGCAAGGATCTGACATTTCCAAACAGTGGACTGATTTCTGTAAAGCAGGCAGATAAATTATTTTAGCCACTCTTACTTCTGTAATTTTGTTCTGAGCATTTTACTTCAGTGAGGTTGAAAGATGATTTAAAAACTTAAATTGTTAAATATAACCCCAAAGGAGTTCTTAAGGAGAATGCAATTTCAAGCCCATCAACCTAAATTTAAAAACAAAAAAACACTACAGGCATAATCTTAAAAGACAGAAAGCCTAATAGGCTTGAGTAAGGTAAAGGGGTTGAAGTTAGTCTGTTCATTTAAATTAAAATTATGACTTTTTACAAACAGATCTATATATCTTCGTTCGAGGAACGTTTATATATATATATATATATATATATATATATATATATATATATATATATATTTCCAGAATTTCTAAATTACTAATTATTACATCTTTTTTGTTTTTTATGAATTACACTCATATTATTCAAATTAAAGAAATTACCAGATTCTAATAAATGATTCGCAAAATCGGAGTTATTTTTTCGTACTTCCAACATGTGAAATAACACGAGTTTTTATAGCTCTTTCAGAATGTTCTACGTATACACAAGGGCACTTCACAGACAACTTTATAAACACCGGTGTTTAGTGAAACATCTATTTTATCCTTATTGTTGACAATGTGCTTTCCTAAGTTCACTGCGCGCGTGCGCGCACATACACACACACACACACACACACACACACACACACACACACACACACACACACACACACACACACACACACAAGTATTACTTTTGAATCCGGTTCGAAGTAACAGCTCCGTTACACTCGGAAACAAGTAGTGGTTATTGTGCGCTCTGAACAATGAGTGTTATTATTGACAGCCTACGCCGGGCCATTAATTGTATGGAAAGTTTACCTCGGACGGAGAAATCTACGCACGGAATCTGGAACTATGCCGTGAGCTGGGAGCTGGAGCTTGGCGTTACACACAACGCCGATACATGTAATCGAGTAAATAAAACGAGGGCACTTCATTTTGCGTGTGTAATTTTCGCTGCTTTTTTATCTTTGGATGTGTTAATCCGTGAAATCGGTTTTTTATAAAATCCGGTTTTAGACGGTGTCAGACCTTTTCAACTTTCAAAGTGAGTGATCTCAGTTTTCGGTAATGCATTGGTTTTGCCTGACCAACGCAATCATACCGGAAGGCGTTACCATTGAATTAAACGAACTTGAGTACAGTCATAATTATAAAAAGCGTGCTCGATATCAGCGGCTAACGTCCGAGTAATTAGACTATCTGCCACTAAGGACGCTGCAAGCTGCATGGACGGGGAGGAGACGTTTGAGAAAATAGACAGTACTATTATCTGTTTAGCTATACTTGAATAAGATGCCACCAGCAACGAGCGCTCACTTATCTCTCGTAAGTGTTATTATTCTAGTACGTTATGTACAGTGGCATTATTGAAGAATATTGACGTCCCTCTTTTTCGCATTGAATCACCACATCAAATATCCTACTCACGTTTTTTTGTCTTCTTCCCCATTGGTACGCTTTGTGTAACTCTTGAAAAGTCATAACACCGGTCGTTATTGAGTAGATTATAAAAAAATACGGTCCTTAGAGTTTAATTTTGTTGACATTTATCGGGTTAGAATAACGTCCTATACGTACTGGTGTACTTCAAATATGTAGTTCCACATAATTCTAGAAAGTCTGTTATGTTTTTACCATTATTTATGTTATATACCATGCTATTTATATCTAGTGTAATAAATTTTATATTGAATAAGAGAGTTTCCTTTGTTGGGATACTTCAGTTGAGCCTTACTTTTTTTTTTTTTTTTTTTTTTAACGTCCGACTATTGTGCACACTTGGGCTAATGCAGACGATGGGATGATTTATAGTGTATGAAAATGCCAAGCCCTCGCCGGGAATCGAACCCAGTACACACACACACACACACACACACACACACACACACACACACACACACACACACACACACACACACGCGCGCGCGCGCGTGAAAACACTACACAAACGTGTTATGAAGAATTGTATAATAACGTGTCAGTTTATTTCAGACGGGACTGTACCGCGGCCCAGACGGGTGCGGGGTGCAAGTATGCCTTACTCCACAAAAAAATGATCAGTTTACTTCAAAATTCCTCGCCGCATTATGTTACAGCTCCGGGTCGACTCGGAGCGGATTTTTCAAGAATTCCCGAACGAAACGGGCAGTTAAAAAACGCATTTACTATACCCATGTTTTATAGTCTTATTCTTGAAAATATATTGCTAAAGGAGCGGAGGACATTTTGACGGCGGGCAAAAAGTCAGCGCGTTCCGAGAAGCGGCCGCTGTAGTGGCTCTGCCGTCCTCCGCGGAACCGGATTTTTACGGCGAAAATTACCAAATAAAGCTGTGCGCGCGTGGAATTGTTTTTCGCAGACCAAATCTCGGATCGAAAGCCAGCGTTTTTGTGCGGATTTTAAGCAAAAATAAAGCGGGCTTAATTTATGACTTCATTATCATTAGTTTTTGGCCGCTCGGCTTGCGGGCGAACACCGCCGGACGCTTTCCGCCAGAGGTTCTGCCTACGTATACATGGGTCGTGTAATTAATGCACCTTGTTTAAACAAACACTGATTGCGGTATGCCACGTATGTTCTTGTAATTACGTAGCGTTTAAATGCTAAGTGGGTAAGTGTATGGCAGTTATGATTAGTGCTTGATTTTGCAGCATAAACAATCAAGTTTACAAAACGCAAATTCTATCTTTATATTGGAAATTGATGTTTTTATTACGCTATACACTTTTATTATAATAGATAGTTTGAGACGTTACACACATTTTTCTACATTCATTTAATTCATAAAAACACTTAGATCGGAAGTTATAACAAACTTAAAATCAGTATTTAGAATTTGTAAATTTTTTTGGTAGTAAATAAAAGATTATAACTCAAGTAAAAACCCAAAAATATACAACAGCCTCATATATAATTAATTTTTCGACTAGAAACTGTAGAAACGATTTTGATTTTGATAAATTAGACGGATTTTCTGGTGGTTTTGACAAATTTGCGGGTGTATATGTCGATAACACAGAACGATATGACTGAAAAATAGGACCCGAATCTTTATTTATTTAAACTTAATATTTAACAAAAAAAGTGGGACATTTATTAAAAACGCGAAATATTTACTAACATTTTTTTAAATACACAAAACCCCACAAATGATAAAATTTAGAGTAAACCATATTTGTGTTAAAAATAATTTGTTCACACTGCATATAAATGTCGTTTTTAAGTGATCGAAAGTAAAATTTTCTCGATTATCTCGAAACAAAGCTTTATATTACGAAACGCTTCTTTCCATATCACATGACGTAATTGGAAGCGTTTTAATACTTAAGGATCCCAAGGAGCTTGTTTCTGATCCCTACCCTGAATAGCCTAAATTTTCGTTTAATATCGTTTCAAATTTTCAGTTTACCAAAAGTTTATAAAAAAAAATGTTTCATGATTTAAGCTTCAAACAGAATAATAGTATTAGCTCCAAAGTACTTGTGAAAGCAAGGGATCTTTATTTATACAATATTTAACAAAAATTAATATTTCTAAATATTTATTTAAAACGCAAAATATTTACTAACAATTTTCTTAATAAACAAAAAACCACAAATATTACAATTTACAATAAACCAAGTTTATATTAAAAATCATTTGTTCACTTTGCATATAAATGTCGTTTTTTAAGTGATCGAAAGTAAAAATTTTTCTATTATCTCGAAACAAAGCTTTATATTGCGTGAAGTTTCTTTCCATATCACATG
Organism: Callitettix versicolor; assembly: GCA_022606455.1. Lineage (NCBI taxonomy): Eukaryota > Metazoa > Arthropoda > Insecta > Hemiptera > Cercopidae > Callitettix > Callitettix versicolor. The sequence continues at coordinate 35,921,039 of CM040184.1, forward strand.
AAGTAATTGGAAGCGTTTTGATACTTTAATAAGGACACCATGAAGCTTGTTTCTGATCCGTAACATGAATAGCCTGGATTTTTGTTTAGGCTCTTAACACCGCTTCAAATTTCCGGTTTACCTGGACATGATTTAAGTTCCAAACAAAATGATAGTATTACCTCTAAGGTACTTGTGAAAGTAACATTCTTTTTCCCAAGTTTTTAATTATCGTTGCGATTTTTTTAATTGTAATTTACATAGGCAAGGTAATTTTGTATTCTTTTTAATTTTAGTTCTTAAGGAATGACAAATTCTTGTCATTACATACTTTCTTTTTCTTCCGTTATCCGTGAATCTGAAGTGCAGTTATAACATCGGTTCATTAGAAAATTGTATTTCCATTTATTTATATTCTTGCCTTCTTCGTACACTATTTTTTTTTAGAAAGGGAATTTAAAATATTTAATTACATTTAGATATTTATTTATCCTCAAAAATTGCCAGTTGTTTTAAGTATTACAACTTATTTCAATTTAATTATTTTTCGGGTCTGGATTACGTTCAGTTTCGGTAAAGAAGTTTATTCCAAGTATAATTTTAAAGTATCTGTCCTACAGTACTGTTAGGAGTGTGCCTCTTTCTTCAAAAAAATTAATAGCCTTCAGTGCTCAAAAACTTATAGCACCATGTAAACCAGGGTTTTCAACGGGGGTCTAGGTGGACCTCTTAAGGGCCTATTGAACTTTGAAAAGGGGGTCGTTGAATTCGGGGGTGCTATTGGGGGGGGGTCAATGAAATAAATTCAATTTTTAAAGACATCCGTACAAAATACGTCAGATTAACAAGTATCAGCGAACCACTATTGTTAGCATTTCCTATTTCTTACTTGGTTGATGCAGGATTTACCTATGTAAATAATTTATTTCAAAAGACGAGAAATTGATTCAAGATATCAGAACGTGGTGATTTACGATTAATATTAACAAATACTTCTCCTGATATAAGTAAGGACATCAATCGCACTATTTACGGGTCGAAGCAGAAAAAAGGTTAAGAACCTCTGGTGTATAGAGTAAGGCTGGTTGGCCACCAAATATGGAGCGGACTACGCATTCAAAAACCTAACATATTGTTTTTAATGTAAGTTTGGCCACTAAAAGGCCTTTTGGAGGTGAATGGAGTCAAATCGCTGTTCTTTACTACGCGTAGCTTCTACACTGTCTAGGTTCGGTTTTGAAGCTGATTCCGCTTTCCTCACCACGCTAATTACGTCTCCAAACTTATTATTTCTCGTTACTTAGGTTACGGTTTTTAAAAATAGTAGCTTCCTATAATCCGTTACAATAGGCCTAAATATTTATATTTAAAATATACAAAGGTGTTCTTTAAACCGAATGAACCCCTCTTCCGTTTGCTGTTTATCTTCATTCCGCTAAGCTCAGCTCCGCATTTGGTGCCCTCCCGGCGTAAATGTAACTATGGAAAAAAAATAGCGGTCAACATAACCTAAAAGCTGCATATCTTATGTTTGATCTTATGGTGGATCTTATGTCTGAAAACAGCCATTTGTTCATGGAATAATCTTTTTTTAAAAATTAATGAGGAGTTAATTGGAGGTTAGGTAATCTTTTATTTAATATTTTCCAGAAACATAATGCAAAATTTAATGAGTCATTATGTTGATCTAGCATTTACTAGTGAAGCATTAAATAAATGTTCTAGAAACCATCTGTTTACCTTACAATTTGAAAATAAATGTAAGAAAATACAGTAACTTTTGAAAATTCGCTTGAATAATAAAAAAATCGTCAGCGGGACAGCTGATATTTTTTTATTATTAAACAACTGATTTGGTTTTCAGTCTTACATAACCTATAAAAGTGTTGCGGATTCATTCGAGCCATTCTTGCATAAATATAAAACCGATAATGGATCCCAGACAAAGATGAAACGTAGTCGTGTTTTACATTTAAATCGACCGGCAACCAAGCGTCCGTAATAACACTCATTTCGCCATCTTGGACTGCCACCAGAAGCCGCAAACCGGAGGTGATGGAAGCAGCCGGGGACGTTCAATATGCAGCAATCTTTTATAAAGACATTCTTTCGCCGTACAAAAACCGGAGAATTTACCGGTAAACTGCTTTTTACCGTCATTGCGCGCCGCATCAAATAAATAATTACCGGAAACAAAAAAATCTGACAGACTCTCAGAATCACGTACTCTGATTTATACTACGTAATAACAGGTGGTGGGCGAGAGTGACTGCTTTTATACATTTCTGATTGCGTCCGTTACCGAAGAGGCCAAGTTTTGTAGGCAAGTTGAGACGTGTATTTATTGAGACAAGGTACAAATTATTATCACCGATGTTGGCACGACTGTGTCTAGTGCACACGCTCATGTGTGAGGTCGTGTAGAAACGGGGCAATAAATTTTCTAAAACTGTAACGTTCGTTGAGTGATATAAATTGAATAATTTGTCAACATTGTTGGGTTGGTTAAGTGGTCTTGTCGCTTTCTAACGAGTGTAGAGAACTACTTAAAAAGAGTGTAGGCTATATAGGTTTTACGCGAATGTTGGGTTTTTAGATGTACAATCGATCCCAATTTAGTGGCCTAATTTTATTTGTACTGTTTTTTGTGTATACTTTTATACTGTCAGCGTCAGTCAGAAAAGTTCTGATGCTAGGCAATTTTTTTAAAGGTTATAAAATATTTGTAGCGAAAATATGTTGTAGCGAAAATATTTGTAGAGAGAGAGAGAGAGAGAGAGAGAGAGAGAGAGAGAGAGAGAGAGAGAGAGAGAGAAGAGGGGGAGAGAGAGAAAGAAAGAATCTATTTAACGTAGAGTAGAACGCCGATAATCCGGACTAATTGGGACTGGACCCGATCTGGATAATCGAAAAAAGGCTAAAAAACAGTAAAATTTCACAAAAAGCTAAAATTTATCTTTTAAGTCATTTGAAGCAATTCAGTAGTGTGTGTGTGTGTGTGTGTGTGTGTGTGTGTGTGTGTGTGTGTGTGTGTGTGTGTGTGTGTGTGTGTGTGTGTGTGTATGTGTGTGTTATATCAGGCTAAATCAGGTTTAAAAAAACATTTATAGCAAATACGTTATGATTTCGGTAAAATTTCGAATTCCCGCCATTTTGAGACGGTTTATGGATTTTGCTGGTTATAGAACTTGTCCAATCTATAGCGATCATACTGCGCCAGTAGACTATATCATTGAACTAAAGGGATTAGAAGTACAGCCACTATTATAAAAAGCTTACTCTATATCAGACGTTAAAGTCCAAGTAATTGGACTGTCTGCCGCTACGAACGCTTCATGCGACAAGAACAGGGAATAGAGACGTTTGAGAAAATATGCAGTACTATTATCTATTTAACTGTAATTGAACGCTTTGCTGCCCAACCAGCAGCGAGCGCTCACATATCTTTCATAAGGGTTACCATTGTAATAGGTTTATATTCAATGGCTACATGTAGTAAAACTGTTTTTGTTTAATTTTCTACTGCATTTTTGTAGAATTTCTACACATTAAAAGTTCAAGGTGTAAAATTCAAAGTGTTTTGTAATGTTTTACTGGTTTTTTTAACATTTGCTGCCCTTTTCCCGAACATCCGGATCAGATTAGTCCGGATAATCGGAGCTCTATCGTATGTTAAAACATCGTACTTTTAGTCTAATGATAATTGAATTTATTTCTTGTACACGTAAGTAACAAAGACAGTGGAACATTTTAATTGTTTAAACTGAATTTCGATCTGTTTTAATTAAAACAAACTGTTACGGAAAATCACTTCGCTGTTTCTGCAACAAATCAAAATTAATTTTAAAGATCGCCTTCGTTGCATATTTATAATATATATGTGTAATTATGTAACAATAAATTATAAATCACAACCGCATATAACTCCGTCAGTTATGTATCTATCTAACAGTTTATGCGGGAGTTTTGATGTCTTGCAACTAGTAAATTTCACAAACAAGAACTTGGGATCATAACGTTCACCAGTGCGGCCGGTGATTGAGTTACGACCGAAGAGGGCGGGAGCAGCCACGGTCGGGCTGACCTTTCCGAGATATAAACCTTCATTCACACCAGATATCCAAAGGTAATCTACATACCGCAATGAGATCATTACGTGGCTTGGATTCACTTTTCTACAATGATATAAATGCCATTCACACCGAAAATACAAAGCTACTACTGTGGTAAGATCAGGTTGACCAGGGAGAATCTCCTGCGTGTTTCAAACTCCAAACTAAAGGAAGGTTGAGTGTCACGTGAACTTTGATATTTAAAAATGTATCCGAAAGTGTGATTTCAACTTCGTAAATTCAGTATCGTAATAGAGAGAGAGAGAGAGAGAGAGAGAGAGAGAGAGAGAGAGAGAGAGAGAGAGAGAGAGAGAGAGAAAGAGAGAATTTGTAAAAAGGCCTAAAGATTCGTTTGGTTAACAGAAAAGCTTCTCGGAGAAAGTATTTCGAAAAGGATTACACATTAGTTTGGTTGAGAGAAAAGCTTCTCGGAGAAAATATTAAAAAAAAATAAGTTTCGTTTGGTTATGAGAAAAGCTTTTCGGAGAAAGTATTTCGAAAAGAAATAAACATTCGTTTGGTTAAGAGAAAAGCTTCTCGGAGAAAATATTTCGAAAAGGACTACACATTCGTTTAAGAGAAAAGCTTTTTGGAGAAAATAATACATTTCTCCGAAAGAAAAGGATTACACATTTTTGTTTCTGCAAAGGTGACATATTAAGTCTACATTTATAGAACGTTATGTATATAGGCACAAATAAAACCGTTATGTTTGAAGGAAACCGTTGAACTTCATTCCAAAATCACCCTTATGAACAATGAAACCTTAAACGACCGAAAAACCGAAAGAAAACTTATATAAGCTGAACCTAAAAAATGTGGACGAATATTGACGAAGTACTGTAACGGATTAATCAAAATTAAAAGTTACAAAACAACAAATTTGCTTTAGTGTTCATTAAAAATATCACAGTATTTCCTGGTAATTTACTTCGCTGCCGTTGACAATATTAATTGTTCAAGTTCTATGAACCCTGAAAAGTACTTATACGTCTAGTGTTGAGGAACCTTCGCCACTTTCACGTCGACATTTATCCCGGCCAAGATAAATCCGCCGAGGTGTCTGCCTAACCTTTACAGAACAGGATATGTTACCATGTTACCGAAGTGGAAATTGAGGTAAAACACGTCGAATGTAGGCATCAGTACAGTATTGTCTGCAGACCCACACTGCCCATATGTCACCTCGACGGTAACACAATGCCGAGTGTTGCCGTCCGACCGCATTCCGGGTAACGATACATCGAACCTGCTAAAATGATATAGGAATATAAAATCCAGCGACCAGCATCGTTATTTCTGACCGTCGGTCCCTCCCTCTAGGCGGTGAGAACGGAAAATGATTTACTATAACGACGAACAAAAAGTACTGCAACGGGTGATAGGTGCAATACAAGAAGGGGGGAGTCTTTAGGACAATAGTTACCGGAGGATAAATAGGTGCACTCGACATGGCCATTGTTCGCCCACGCTGCTGTTGTCTATTTTGAAATGTACTTAATACATTTTCGTAATTGCTGTTTTTAAAAACAGGTTTGATGCTGTTGTTTGGATCGATGTTGTAACGTTTGTCGATATCGGTTGTACCGGTTCTGTTTGGTGGTTCAAGGTATGCTGAAAACAAAGTTCTTTATCGATACTTTGTGTGGTCAAAATTGATATTAATCTGTAGTTATGCAATAACAGTAATTAGTACATCAATAGATTAAGGAAAATGTAACATGTATAAATAGTGCATGTTAAGTACACTCTGTATAGAATGTTATGGAAACCACAGACCCAAACTGTTATTGTTGGAAAACATTTGTGTTTTGCTCTTGATTGGAAAATGAGCTGTTGGGTCGGCAATCCTGTAACGCTCGCGCACGCGTTTGTGTGTGTGTATGTGTACGCGCGCGCGTGCGTGTGCGTGTGTTACCAATCTCACATTCGCAGTTTTGATTTAACTTATGGTCAAATATGATTCACACTTGGCATAGAATTCGATGTTGTCAAAAACTCGGGCATTTCCGTTAAGCAAAATGTGATCAACAGTTTCCAAATGGCGGGTGTTTCGAAATTTAAAATGGTGCCGATCTCGATTTACTGACTGAGCGTTGTAACGACCCGACCGTTCGGCATTTGGGTTATGTATTCGTGTTTTACGCAGTATTAGCCAAACGCATTGACCGATTGTTTTAAAATTTGTTACGGAGATACATTGTATAAAGCCTTATGTGTAAGACTTATGTGTAAGATTTTTCTCATTCACTTCCGTCTCAAGATGGCGGCCTCTGATTTACAATAACGAGTGTATGTCGTTTTAGCGAAATGCATTAACTGATTATTTTGAAATTTGGTACGAACATAACTTGTATAAAGCTCAGATGATTTGTATAACATTTTCTGCCATTCACTTTCGTTTCAAGATGGCGGCCTCTGATTTACAATAACGAATATACACAGTTTTAGCCGAACGCATTAACCGATTGTTTTGAAATTTGGTACGAATATATATCGTATAAAGCCCAAATCATATGTGGAGAGCATTTTTCGTATTTACTTCCTTTTCAAGATGGCTGCCTCTGATTTAACAATGACGAGTTAAGCAATTGCAGTTGCTGGTTATTTCCTGTAATTTTGACCCTTTTATAGAGAAAAAGCATTATATTTCCAATAAAGTTGGTCCAGTAACATTTCTTGTAAATATTACGGTTACCGGTTAAATTGGCGGAAGAAGTTACGAGCGCTGTCGTGGAGCGCTCTGGATATTAGTTAAGGATATACTACTGTTCTTTGAATTACTGGTATTATACTTTACGTATAAAAAGTCTCTATATACTCTAGAGCAGGGTCTCTCAAATGATGGTACGTAAAGGCAATTTAGACGATCTAGGCCGTGACAAAAATTATGTTTCTAAATTAGGCCTACTTTAAAATTTAGGCCAATTATAAAAGTTGATTTCCCGAATACAGACAGAAAGTTACTTCTTGATATTCTGATAAGTTACTTCTTGATGTTCTGATATCTTACGGTACATTTATAAATTTATGTTGCCTTATTTTACTTCGCCATTGAAGTAGGTTCACTGCACTGCTTGTAGCACAACAAAGTCTGGGAGGGCTCATATTTTAGAACAGTCCAAAGTAATTAAGTTTTCTGAATATTTACTCGTTAACAAACGAAACACTTGTCATTCGCTCAGAAAACCTCAAGACAAATATTTTCGCACCAAATTTTCATACTTTTCCGAACCTCCTCGAGTATTTTTCGAACCCCTCCGGTATTTAGGTGATACGCCAAAATTATTACGAAAATAAAATGCTATGTGGAACCCTTCCTTTAGCGCGATCAATTTGGTTAAAATTTGATAAAAAAATCAATTTTCACTCGTAGCTTGAATAAGTCTGTTATTCAACGAAATTCTTTCGAAACCTTGTTACTTCCAAATCTTGAAAAAATGAAAATGTTTTCACCGTCGTGATTAGCGATAAAATCATTTCTAACCGTCATAGTTTAGTTTATTTCATTGTGACGCGGCGATCTTGATAAACACAGACTAAAGTATCAACTGTACTTTATAGGTTATGCCAAGTACTGATAATTTAAAAAGGACAGATATTTAAGTAGCAGGTGAACGGAAATAGAAGACATGAGCAGGCCCCCAACGTTGGTTGAAGTAACTGTACTCAACAAACGGCAGGATATTGACAAAACGTGGGAAGTGCGTATGAAATACGTGAAGAAACGGTGCCCGCCAGAATACCAGAAGCAACTTCTGCCGGGCAAAAATAACCTCGCTGACTAAATGGATAACATCACGTAATCCAAATTCGCTGAAATAAAATTTGGCTCAAAATTGATTTTGGTAATACCGGAGTTCGGACAAGTATTATTTGTTTTATTATTTAATTCTTGACGTCCACACTATGCCAGTTAGACTAATGAGGACGAGGGATCAGCGTTAAAGGTAAGGGTAAAACACCTCCTCGACGACAGTAACTGCGTCTCGAACCCACGACCTTGAGATTTTATAGGCCCTACAGAGACACAGCAGATTGAGACACATCGATTACCGAGCAATTGATACCCAGATAGTTACAAAATTTACATGATCGTTTCTTTTAAATTATAGGACCTATGGAGAATTAAACAAAACATACCAATGAGGAAGAAGACAAACGAACGAGATTCGAAGGTTTGATGCGGTAATCCAAAGCGAAAAAGAAGGAGGTCAAAATTCTCCAGTAATGATACTGTACATATCATTATCGTGGTGATAATGGTGATACGTACAGAAGGTAGAACGACGTAAAAAAACTTCATAAAGTTGGTGAATATTTCAAAAGATTTTTTTGTTGCTTAACGTTCAGATTTTATATTATTTAAACTAACGAGGACGAGGTGATAATTTATCACCTAAACGGTAAACGAAAAGCAACGGAGTAACTGCGGCCAGGACTTAGAACCTTAAGGTGCGTAGTTCAGAGATATAGCAGACTGACCGGTGCTTTAGCCACATCGACTACCGAGTCTCCATTTTCAAATGATATCCACACCAGCTAAATTTAAAAAAGCGTTATACTTAAGATTTTACCACTACACTAAATCATTCCGGACAATGTTTTTGATCTGTAGGACCCGGATTTTTATTTAAATAAATATTTTGCAATTTTCGAAGTTAAATCTAAATGTAATTCAATATTGCTGATTACCTTCCTAAAAATGTAATAAACGAAGAAGACGAGAATATAAATGGAAATACAGTTTTCCAATGAACCGATGTTGTAACTGAACTTTAGGCCTACAGATAACAGATAAAAAGGAAAGTGGTTGCCCAGAAAAATCCGCTTATCTTATTAGGCCTACGGAATTGCAATAATTCAACATCTGTTTTCGATATTTTTGAAGCCAGACTTAACCGTATTGATTGGCGTTGAAATAAATCTGCTTACATTGGCATTTTAAATATTCAAATTTCCAGTCGTCTACATGAACGAACGTTTAATATTGTACAAATCTGTTTATGCAGTTTATGCAGACTTAAAAAACTGATTACGGTAAAAAAATGGTAAGTTAAACAAATTATCATTTTAATAATTTGAATAGATTTTCCGTTAATAAAGGAAGGGTAAAAAAGTTCCCGGAATTTGTCAATGAAAATTTATTGGAAATAATTTTCATAAACAATTATTATGAAAATCACATTATTATTTTTATTTTATTATTATTATTTACAATTATTGTAAATAGGGCCCCTATGTACAATATTTGAACCCTATTTGCCTTCAAAATACTCTCCTCCTGCATGTACACACTTCTTCGTGCAATTGTTGGAAACCTTCTTAAAAGCCATTTTTGAATATTTCGTTTAGATGCTTCGTCGCATTTTCCGTCAGCTCTTGCCAATAAGAAAAACTATGTCCTTTTAGTGTCATTTTCAGTCGCGGAAACAGGTAAAAATCCGTTGGTGCAAGGTCGAGAGAATATGGAGGGTGTTCCGAGTGGTAACACTGTATCTTGGCAAGGTATTGTTTCAGAATCAGCGATCAATGTGACGGGGCATTGTTGTGCAACAAAACCAATAGTTTCCTGCTCATTTTCAGGTCGTTTTCATTTAGCAGCATCTAGTAGGCGTTTCAGGATCTCCTTGTGCATTTCTTTGTTAACTATTTTCCCTTCAGGAATAAATTTGTAGTAAAAAACATTGCTTTCACCCGGAATCTGTCCAAGCAAAATGTTTCCTTTATTGGTGAAGTTTTTGATTTCCGTTCTGCAGCTGACGTTTCGTCTGAGGTTCATAGAGGAAGCACCATGTTTTTTACCACCGGATTTTTTACTGAAAATGACATTGAAGGGACATCGTTTTGCTGATTCGCAGGAGGTAATGGAAAATGCGACGAAGCGACAAAATGAAATTTTCAAAAATGGCTTTCAGGAGTGTTTCCAAGAAATTTATGAACTGTAAAAGTGTATGCATGCAGAAGGCGAAAATAAGGTTAAAATATTACAAGTAGGGCCTACTTTCAATAAATTTTAATGGACCTATTCCGGAACGTTTTAACCCTACATCGAATATATACATATGCTTAATGTGTATACTTTGTCAGTTCAACTAATGAGGGCGATTGAAAAGCATGCTGCAGTAACTGCTCTCTCGAACCTACGACCTTGAGGTGCACAAGTTTAGCAACACAGCAGACTTAACAGTGCTTTAATCATCTCAGACACGCCGTACTGTTTTTTTACACAAACAAAGTCGTATTTTGATAATAGCTTGTAGGCTACAAATTCGTTGAATATTTAAAACCTTGAAACAGTTTCCTCTTAAAATGTGGTTTCACTATCGTAATCAGAGTTAAAAGCTGCACAAAATACAATTTTTAATTTTTAAAATCGATGCGTCAGCAACTGTACTGTATAGGCCTGCATAAAAAATAAGACCTCAAAGATTGATCACTATCTGCGCTTATTTCAAAGACCAGGGATTGGGTCTTACCATAATGGCCGCTACAATTGCTCATTTTTTTAAGTAGGAACTCGCAAATAAAAAAACATTTTCTGTTGCGTATACCATTGTAGACAGTTTTTATTCGTATAACGAAATTGATGCCAAAACGAAATTTTATGAATCAAAAGTGAATAAAGCAAAACACGACCTACCGACGTTGACATTATTTAGTAAAAGCAATTAATCAATGGAAAATGAATCAGCCGTTTCAGCACTTTTTGTTTAACCGCACAATCAGCTATTTTTAACTGGAACAACCTAACTAGGCTAACAAGCAACATTTTTTTATAAATGAAAAATTTCCTAAATTGCATAATTTCCGACAAGCTTTTGTTAATTTCTCATCTCTTCTTAGACAAGCAAGCTGCCGGATAAATAGTTATGAATCTGATTGGTTGCAAAACAGTCAATATCCGTAGGCATATTTATGCAGACTATACAGTAGGCTCGTCTGGTTTAGCGTTGTTTTAGCACCGTGATATTTTACCAAACGAATTGCAGAAAATCTTTTTTAAGGTTATAATTTCAAATTTACGAATACAAATTAGATTAATTCTTTTAATGTACATTTTTTTACATTTTACACTCAGTAGCATAATTTATTGTTTAAAATACGTACTTCAGTACTGCCAAAACTGTGAGATATTAAAGATTTTAAAGAAGATTTCTAGATGTATATAAATCTAGAGGCTTAATTAATTTATTTGTTCTTTGTTCATTATTTTAAAATCTTTTTCAAAAATGTCTGTTTTTTACAAACAGCGCGCATATTTTCATCAAAAACATCGAACACCCTAACGTAAACGTCCCAGAAATTATATACCAAAAATTTTGAAAAAAATCTTACTTTAAATTAAATACTTTTGCAATACATATCCGAAATTTCAAATAGCTAACTCAAGCTGTTTAAAGTTTGACTTCAGACTTGGAGCGTGAATTTCCTATACAAATATCGTCAGGTGTAAATTTCAGCGAAATAATTAATTAAAAAAAAATCTATTTAGAAATTTTAAAATACTGCTTCGAGGTGTTGTCCAACCTTCTTCTGTCCGCTTGCGTTAAACATTTCTGATCTCTCCGTGTCATAGATTTGGCGGTACGTCGCACACACACACACGCGCGCGCGCGCACGCACAGACACATACTTTCTTTTATTAATGTACTAACAATACCCGTTCAATGTAGCCCAAGATGTTCAAACATTTTCAATCGTAAATGTTCTATGTAAACAGCTAAATAATTTAATTTAAAAAAATTTAATCCTGTTTCGGGGAGTTGTCCGATCTTCTTCTGTTCACTTACGTTAAAAAAATCCATATCTCTGTGAACCATAATTTTGGCTGTACATCGTCCACAAAAACTGATCTCATTTTAAGGTATCGGGTCTAGACCTTACCATGATGGCATTGTAAGTTGGTAATTTTTCAATGCCAGTCTATTTAAGGTTATTTTAACGCTAACCGGTTCAGACATTGCTACTATCACGCCGTCACAGCGGTTGTGAACTAATTACGCGTAGGTATAGGTTCGTACGGTCGCGATTTATTTAGTCTACAGCAGGCTCGGTCGTGGCACTATTTACCGTTCAGTTTCCGCTGGAAATATTTGCGACGTTGCAAATTAACCAGCCCGTCGGACCCGAGACCGCGGCGTAACGCAAGACCTCGGATCGAATGAATGAACTTTAGAAGGTTATCGAAACTTGAATGGACCCGGCCGCGCCGATTTCATGAATGGCCTGCCATTTTCGTCCTTACTGGCGTATTTACCGACTTTGTTTTGGGTTGGAATAGGCGCGCGTTTCCGGTAGTAATCGATTAAAAGTCACATTCGAGTTCGATTAGTTTGGTGACGCAATTGTCACGTGACCTGGGCGAACACCTTTTAATTTGTTTTACTGCTGTTCCGAGAATTGTGTTTTTATGTTTGGAAAACTCGTTTCGTTAAATAATGTCAATTTGTTTGCGTGCTTTTAAGACGATAAACACGGTGTACGGGTAGAGGTAACGTACGTGCTTGAATGCTTGAAGAACAAACAGAAGTGAAAAAGTCAATCATATAAGTCAGTAATGCCCGGTTGCAAGAACGTTCATTAAAGTATTTAAAAAAACATTATATTTAAAGTTATTTTAAACCCTTATTAAACGTAGAATTGGATTGCAAAAACTTCTCTTAAAAAAAAATCACTCCTTAAAATAACAGAGCTTTAAAGCTTTAATCTATAATTAAATATTATATTGCTAGAACGTCTGTTAAAATTTAAATGACCGTTATACGCATTTAATTTTAATTTAAATTAATTAACTTTCGCAACTCTTTTAAACAATATTTAAATATATTTTTATAGAGTTTTACAATCGTTATAAGAGCATATTGCTTTATAGTCTTAAATAACAATTAATTTCTGCGCAAAGCAAATACTTTATTTTTTTATAGTTTATGATTATTTTATTTGAAAATGCAAAAATATCAACAACAGGCCTGCTACTAGAAAAATAAAAAAACACAACCTTCAAGACAATTGTACAAATAACGTGAAAATGATCAGCTGTTCGTCGGACGGCCATCTTGCCAGCCATTAAATTTAACAAAACACACCCTTTACGTAAAGGTTTGTTAAAAATATTCTTGCAGCAGAGAAAACATTCAAAGTAACTTTAAATTTAAAATCACTTCAACTAACGAGAGATTAAATAGATGTTTTCGTAACCGGGCTTTAGACTCATAGGGTAAACAATGAATTAGACATATCAAACTGATAGATTTTTTTCATCAATATAGGCTAAGTTTAAAAAATTGATGAAAGTAATTCAAGAATGGCTGAAATAAGTTGGTTCAACAAAAAATCGTGCAAATTCAGACCTGTAGAGTAAATGTATTGAACCATAGTAGCCTACTAGTTAGCTGTTTTATATTAATTCGTAACGATCAGCTGATGTCACTGATCAGCTGATGGGCTATAGTAAGTTTCAGGTTATGTTGTTAAAAACTAGCGATATTATCAACAATTATTAGACTATAAAAGCTTTTATTAATTTCGAATGAATTACGAGTATAAGCGGTTACAACGTTCACGTGTTTTTCAATTAAGAAAAAATACTTAAACCAAAGTAACACAACGTTTTCATATAATGCGCGTGTACTGTTATCGAAAAGGAGAAAAAAAAATAAATAGATAGACTACATTCATTTGCTCGTTCGTTTCATATTTCCGTTACATACCTCCGTTCGACAGACTTTTTTCTATTCACTCCTCTCGCCAAAGCTAACATTAAAGCTTCGCTCAACAATATTTTTACAGCGTCCAGGTTCCAAGTGTGGGTCTTACAGTGAAGGCAGCTTGAATAGCTCGTTTTCCAATGGGAATTCGTTAAATGGAAATAAAGCACTTAATTGATAGTCTTTGAAGGAACATCACTTAATACCGCAGTCACGGTGTGCTGATTATACCCAATAGAGCGGAACATTGGCACCAAAATTTTAACAACATCAAACAACCGATAACCAAAACACGTCAACCCGTATCCTCATTTCCAAACAATGATAAATCTAGACTCAATATTCGTAAAAGCATCTTTAATACGTTGTAAACTGGAATGCGTGATTCAATATTCCACATGCGTTCTTGTTATTGTTTGTATGTATTACAAAACTATATGACTTTCCTTTAAAGCACGCATGCGCAATTGCATACCATATTTGTCCTGTTGGTAACACTGTCTAACGTCACTTCCGGTCATCCTCATTGCTATGACAACTGCCATCTATACCTATCAGCGCTCGAGCGGTCAACGAATCGTCATTAAGTCTTTTGTCATCATTTCAAAAACATTTAGTATTCAAAGTGGCGTAGATTTAGTTTTATATGGATAATGTAAACAGATCCAAATTGGATAAGTGTTTCCTGTTTATTGGTATGTTACGTAATAATTTCGTTTCAGAAACGGTTGGATGCGACAAAAAGAATCAAACGAGTTATAGATTAGTTTTATTATTTCTAAAAACATAATCCGTTTATAATCGATATCATTACAGAACAATATCGTGAACAAAACTAGCGATTTTGACATAATTTCAAACATTTTTTTTTTTATTTATCAAAAGCTATGATTCATTGAACGATATTTTTTTAAAGTGATGTAATTGTACCAGCTGTTTTCTTATTGGTTGTCAGCTGACGTTACAGTATCAGAACTCAGTTCAATCTATAAATGTCAAAACGAAGGATTTGATCATATCCTTAAGGTAGATGATCAATTTACGGAGGATATTAAAATAACTCTGTGGGGTGATTTCCCTAAAGAAAGTGAGTGATTTGATCAAAATCCTTAACTATTTCAGTGAAAAGATGAAACAATATTATTTTTATATTAAAAATATTTATTTAGTAAACCATGAATTATTAAATGTAGAGTAGGTAATACAACCATAATCATTGAAAAACAAATTGTTTATTCGAAACTAAATAAATAATTTTAGTTTAGTAGACGGTCAGTCTACTGCGTCACACAACTGCGCACCAAAAGGTTCTTAGTTTAGTCCGAGCCGCAGTTGCTCTCGTTGCTTTTCCCTTACCGTTAAAACTGATCTCTCGTACTCAGTAGTCTAATTGGCATAAAGTGTAGATCTTAACACCAAACAAATGTGTTCCATATAAGACTAATTATGATATTTTTAAATTTTATATGCATATTTTGCTTTTATAGATAGAGCAAAACTTTTAAAAGCACAAAAACGTACAAAAGCTAAACACATTTCCGCATATGATAAATTTAAAATGAGATATGAAACAAAAATAACGGAGCAAACTATATCGTTAATTAACGTAGTCTTATAGAGGATAGATTCAATATGGCCGACAGAGGCCGTAGACTCTCTCGCTGCTACAGATCGAAGTCACTAATGGCGTTATTAATCACTAAGCAGAAACTTTTTACCAGCTGATTTAGACAAGAATTTCTTGTACCTAACCTTTGAAAAATTGTACTTTCCAGGAAAATCTTTATAAGTAATCATAAGATTTCCCGGCGGAGTGAGCAGCTGATGGGTTCAGCAATCTCACCGTACCACTACACTCACTCATCTACTGAAGACATTAAAAACGACCCGTGCTTATGGAGTGAATGACAGCCTAATGGCGTATCAAACGGAGCTCTGGGAGACTTCCCAGTGTATCGTAGTACCCCTTGCATTCAGGGTTCTGTATGAACGGACCTCATTTCCTCAGCTACTTGTGGATGTTTCCATAAGTAAGAATATAAAGCTACAATGAGCGGGATTTTACAGTACGATAGAAAGTTTGGCCAAATGGTGCAGAATCTCCTTAATAACGATGAAGAGGAAGAAACATTGAAAAGGGATTAGCAGAGCAAGTATCTGAAAGCACCTCAATAATGAACTGGGAAGTTACCAACTAGAAGTGGAGGAGCTACATACCTTGGATCCTCTCCAAATCCTAGACTTTATAAAAGGACTGGTAACTGTGCACAGTAGACCTACGAAGGTAGCAGTTCAATAGTAACACTACAAATTCATACATTCAATCATACGATTTTCGTGATTTCCGTAATAGTAGAAGTGGTCGAATGCTAAAATCTATTTTAATCTTATCGAACGTTCGATAAAATACTGTTTCAGTAGCAGATACTTTCAGAAACGAGTAGCATAATAATTTAGACTCGATATACAAACAGAATGAATTTGTTGCCTCTCGAGATCCGCATGGCATTGCGATGTAAATCACTAGAACAGGAAATCTCAAATTGGATAATCGGATATTCGTCAAATGTGGAAAGCGAGAAACGTCGTCATAACAGACAAATTATTTATTCCCAACTTATATCATTATTTCATCCAACTAGAGCATCCTCTTCTTACTCCTCTAATATCTAAATCATCTCCTGCACCGACTTAATCTATAAGTTAGACGTGAAGTTCACTGTGTGCTCAATCTGCAATAATTCTTCTTAGTTATTGTTCGTTTTTAATTCTGCATCGCATCATATCTTCCACATTGTTCTTTGCTACATTTAGTTTTTGATTATCTTCTTTCACACCCAACGTTACTACTCCGTAATTAACAGACCTTTAAATATGTTCAGTTTAGTTTTTCTTGACAAGAGTTCAACAGTTTCATATTGACAAAGATTGGATTTTAAGTTTGAGCCTTCAGGTAAAACGTTATGAAACCAACTTGTCCGCATAGACCCTGAACTGTCTAATTATCTGAGGTTCTATTGTTGAATAAGATCAGTAATTAATGACATTCAATATTGGGGTCGCGTAATTAAGGCACTCATTAAACCTCCAAGTTAGGGTATATTGTTGTGCGAAGCCTAATTGTAAGTGCTATAAATTATATTTCTACCAATTAATTTATTTGAAACCTTCAACAAATTGCTCCAGTACTTTCACCGCCTATATTTTCGTTGTTTGACCTAAGTCTGGGTCACACCTGATCGATAAATAATTTAAATTTTCAAACTGGATGAAAATATTTAAGATTTGTCTTTGTATCATATAGTTGGGCTTGTGAAAATTATGAAACTTACTAATTTTGTTCAGTGTATCGTCCAAACTGAGAAATATGGAGCGTTTAAAACAAAATTTGTTTTAAAATTTAAGGTGAATTAGAATTTAAAGTTGAATGTCATGACTGATATTACTAAAAGTAGGGTATATTGATGGTTCTATTTTTAAAATTGTTACTTAATGATCATGTTACAGTTTATTTGGACAATTTCCATCATATTCGTACTGTATATAGAAACTATCACGACGTTAAAACGTCTTTTCCCGGTGCTGGCCTCCCATTATCATTAAATTAATGTATCTTTGATCAGTTTATATCGTTTTTATGGTTTTTGTCAACTCCTTTGTTTTATTTGTAACTTGTCTGGACACAGTTCCTTTGATCAAAGTTCCTGTGAACACAGTTTATTTGATCACAGTTTCTCTAATCACAAATCCTCTAGATCACAGTTCTTCTAATCGCAGTTCCTCTGAGCACAGTTCCTTTGATCACAGTTCTTTTTATCATAGTTCCCTTAATTATAGTTTCCTTGACCACCGTTTCTCTGAGCATAGTTTCTCCGATCTGATCACATAGCTTCTGAACACAGTTCCTTTGATTACAATTCCCCTGACTACAGTTTCCCTGATTACAGTTCTTTTGAACATAGTTTCTCCGATCGCAGTTCCTCTTAACACAGTTCGTCTGATCACAGTTCCTTTGATCACAATTCCCCTGATTACAGTTTCCCTGATCACAGTTCTTCTGAACATAGTTTCTGCAATCACAGTTCCTGTGAACATAGTGTCTCCAATCGCAATTCCTCTTATCACAGTTCCTCTGATCACAATTTCCCTGATCACAGTTCCCCTAATTATAGTTTCCTTGACCACAGTTTCAATGAGCATAGTTTCTCCGATCACAGTTCCTCTGAACACAGTTCGTCTGATCACAGTTGCTTTGATCACAATTCCCCTGATTACAGTTTCTCTGATCACAGTTCCTCTGAACATGGTTTCTCCAATCACAGTTCCTCTGATCACAGTTTCTCTGAGCACAGTGCCTCTGATTACAGTTCCTATGATTATAGTTACTCCGATCACAGTTTCTTTGTTCACAACTCCTCTGGATCACAGTTCTTCTGGTCACAGTTCTTTTGAGCACAGTTCCCCTAATTACAGTTCCTCTGATCACAGTTCTTTTGATCACAGTTCCCCTAATTATAGTTTCCTTGACCACAGTTTCTCTGAGCATAGTTTCTCCGATCACAGTTCCTCTGAACACAGTTCGTCTGATCACAGTTCCTTTGATCACAATTCGCCTAATTACAGTTCCTCTGATCACAGTTCTCCTTATCATAGTTTCTCTGAGCTCATTTCCTCTGATCATACTTCCTCCGTTCACAGTTCTCCCGATCACAGTTGCTGGGATAAAAGTTTCTCTGATCACAACTCCTCTGGATCACAGTTCTTCTGAGCACAGTTCCTCTGACCATAGTTCCTCTGATCAAAAATCCACTGATAACAGTTCTTCTGATCACATTTCTTCTGATCACAGTTCTTCTGAGCACAGTTTTTTTTATCACAGTTCCTCTGAACACAGTTCCTCTAAGTACAGTTACTCTAATCACAGTTCCTCTAACCACAAGTAAGTCTTACATTTTATTCTTGACAGCCTAGAGTATCAGCTTTTGAATGTTTATTCTTAGTTCTGTAGTATTTTAACATAGGCCGTTTGGTAATACTTCGTTGCTGTTGGTATGTGTACCCGTTTTCATTTATCAAAAAACCGTTTTTACTTCGATGTTTGTCAGCTTGCACATCTTTGAATACTAAACAAATTGTCCGATTTCGATGAACGATTATACGCGTATGTTGGTGTTTTTCAAAGTTAAAAAATTGTTTTCAAGCTCTCTTTTGAAAACAATAAAAAAACATATTTTCTCAAAGTTGGCACTAACAAATTTGAACTTACTTTGCTCAAATGTAGTCCTTAAGTATCAAAACAAACCTTATGGTTCGCTGACTCCATCAAAAATATAGTTTAACAGCTACCGATAGAAAACCGTTATTTCGATTTAAATTCTCGTAATCGAATCAATTTTTTGACAGAACTTGTAAGTTTTATTCAGGCGTTACAAATACTTCATAAATTTTGAAGCATTTCGTTTTAAAGAAGTTCAAAAACTTCTTTAAATAGTATGCAAGAATATTTGTGTATTTTGATTCCATTGTTCAAACTTTGGTGTGCTAACTTCAATATTATTTGACCATAGGATAACGATATTAGTTTAGAATTTGTATTTTGATTGTTAAAAGATAGAGATCGGCAATTTATAACCGAAAACACATCTAGATACAACACTATGACAGCCATGAAACACTAAAAAAAGCATTAACATCAAATTACTGCAAAGTTAGTAAGACCGGACCCAACTTGTATATTATTAATACTCATTTGTCACTAATAATAAATAACGTTAATCCTGTAATCCTGCCGAAGCCCGCGGCTTTAACACAACCATCTGTTGTTGAGGTCGCACTCTTCTTCTTCTACTATTTGCATGGTTCTTCGCGAGTTATGTTAGTTTTCTTGTTTCTTTTTTACCGTCTGGCACTTAATATGTCTGCTTCTTCGCCATTATTCACTTAATGTTATTCATAGCGTTTATTTTACAGCTCCAGTAGTACCTGATGACCGTAAGACGGGCAATTCTTTTACATCGTCAATCCCTTCGACTTTATGCTTCTTTGAAATGCTCTCGGTCAGTTGTTGATTTGTTGATTATTATGACGGTGGCCAGACTCCTAGGTGTTACTACGTCATGGATCGCACATTATCGTCTTTTGCGTAGCCGAGTCTGTTTGAAACGTTACTTTTTACTCAGAGAGGGGCTGGATCGGAGGGAATTCCAGAGCAAACCGGTGGCAAATAATTCACGGCCGGAAATTGTCGTTCATTTGTCTTCTGCTTTATAAAACGGGCTCGATGGTGACCCAACCTTATGCAGAAGTACTCAAATCCTCTACAAAATATCCTTTGTAGCGTTCAGATGTCATACTATTTGGCAAGGATATTTTACCGAAGTATATACTTTGTGTCACTGTTTGCTTATGTTATTCTGTAACATTATGAAATCAATAACTCTATGATAAACAAATATACAGGGAGCCTAATTTCGTAATTAAAACTTTCAGTTTTTGAAGAAGCTTTTATTGTTAACTTTGCCAAGAGGAGTGAAGAAAAAAATTTCTGCTGAAAGAAATAATGTAACGGAACATGCAAACAAATTTCGTCGCTCTATTTCTGTTTTTTCTCCCTCCTTTTCGTTAACAGTGCACGCGTATTATATGGAAACTTTGTATTGCTTTGGTTTCGATATTTTTTTCCTTAGTTGATGAACACGTGCACGTTGTAAACGTTTATAATACGTTCGAAATTAATATAAAAGTTTATAAATAATTGTTGTGAATATTGCTAGTTTTTAACAACATAACTTATCAGCTGTTCAATAAATTCAGCTGATCGTTACGAAGTAATATAAAACTTCGATCTTTTACTATAACTACAGTGAAAAATATCTAAGCTAGGTTCACGTATTTATTTATTTAAACAAAACAAGATATTTGTAAACATATCTTCAAACTAATTACATATTCAGCAAAGATATCGTTAACAAAAGCTTGGCTCTTGACGGAACTCCCCAAGTTCCACGTGTACTTTTTCGCCTCAATTTTCGTACTCTTATCAATAGCTCACGAATTTAAGACCGGAGGGTGACAGTGTATATATATAAATTTCAAATAATGGAAAACGCTTCTAGTAATGAGAAAATTAGGCGTAAACAGACAGACATTATTATAATAAAAATTGTATTATTTTTTCGTTGACTCACTGTAAGTCGGTGTTAAAACTAATTACACGAAGAAGTGTTTAATTCATCGTAGCTTTCAACAAATAAAATATAAATGAATGTTAAAAAAACTTTACACAAACTTTTTCATATTCTATAAAAACTGGTTCTGATTAAAAAAGTTTTGTCTTCATTAAAAAATTGTTCCGACATTTGGGCACAACAAAGATATTTTTTGTATCCATTAGAAATTATCGGATGACAAATTGTCAAGATCGATTTTTCCCGTTCACCATACTGTTCTAATAGCGAGAGCGTTATAATGATAAGGGAGACCGATATATCATTACCATTCTTTCCAACCGATGCATACGAGGTGATATGTTCTCCTACAAGTGCTCCAGATGATGCGGACAACGCGGACGATGGTCATTAGTCCTGTCCTTAAACCCGTATTCGTTACACGTTTATTGGCCTTTGTTATGACTCTTCATTACCTCCCCGAAACGGCAAAATTATGTCTTTTAATGACGACGGAACAAATGCCGAACGTAGGTAAGAGTTGCACGTAGCGCGTAAGCGAGCGAAAAACAAGGTCATAAACCCGGCGTACCGCCACGAGTTTGTGTCAAATTTTTCGATTTTTGTTTTTCTTATCGCTCTTATTCCACCTGTTGGTTTGTTCACGTCAGCTGTTTGTTAATGCCAGCAGGAAGTAATGAGTCGTGGTTTGAAAAAAAATGTTTTTAGAGATCTGATTAAATCCATTGTTTATTTTATGCAGCATAAAAAGTTTTTGTTGAGAATTACCCTTTTAATCCTAACATTCGATTAATCGATTGTCTGTTTTATGTAAATGTAATCGTGTAATTCTTAAGCTCAGTTGTTTAACGTAACCAAACATCAATAATACAGTAGCCATCTTATGACTTGTTGAAGTATCAATATATCAGTGGTGAAACGACCGAGCGGTCTAAGACGTATAATGTTAGGCCGAGCGGCCACCAAATGCTTAGCGGAGCTACCATGAACTGACCTAAGCGGAACGCGTTTTATCTTTTAAATCTAAATGTTTAAGCCTACTGTAACGGAATCTAGGAAACTACTATGTTTAAAAACTATGGGTAACCTAGGTAACGAGAAATAATAAGTTTGGAGGCTTGGTCAGCGTGGTGGGGGAAGTGAAGTCAGCTTGAAACCGAACCTAGAGAGAGTAGAAGTTACGCGGAGCAGAACCTAGCTACGCCATTTGACTCCGCTCATTTCTGTTACGCTTTCAGTGGACGCAATTACATTAAAAACAGTCCGCTCCGCATTTGGTGGCCACCCGGCCTTAGACGTCATAAGCTGTGGACGTTTCGGGTGGATGCTAACGAGAACGAGTGCATTCACGATCTGGAATTTTCGTGCATTTTTCTTAATTTTCAGCGTGTTTAGCTGAACATATCGTCATTAAATATGTTCATTAGGCTTAAAATATGTCAAAAAGTAAAAAATATTAGGCCCTACATTTTCGTCTATCCCGAAAACTTACATTGAACTCAAAGGGTTACAAATAATTTTATTTAAAGAACAGTAGATCTCGCAGTATATTCTTAATTAATATACAGATCTCAGTGTTACATAACTATACCCTCATTGTTAAATAAAAGACCGCCATCTTGAAGTGGAAATGAATGGAGAAGAATCTTACAAATAAGTCGTATACCTTATACAAGGTATCTCCGTACCAAAATTAAAAAAAAATGTGTTTGGCCAAATCTGCGTCACTCGTCTTCGTAAATCTAAGCCGCCATCTTGAAACGGAAATAAATTACAAAAAATCTTACACATCATCGTTCGAATTTTATACAAGTTACATTCGTAACAAATTTTAAAACAATCGGTCAATACATTTGGACAAAACTGCGTAACAAACACACAGACTAAATACCGAACGGTCGAGTTGAAACAGAGACATCGCTTCGGTCGGTCAACTAATTAATTTTTTATTAAAATGACTTTAAACAAAAATTAAATATAATTTTAATCACGAATAGGTAAAGACCCTGTTAATTGGGCCAATGGTAGACATTTTATCCCGTTTATTTGTTTAAGGACATAAAACCACAAAATTTAGATATTTTCATTTCCTCTCTACACTATAGAGAGGACGTAGTATGGTTTCAATGTCAATTTAATCAGATTTTCACATTTTATAATTCATAAGGCGTATATGTACGGTTCAATTTGGTTTTACAATGTGATCGAATCAAAGGCATTGAATGGAATTTTGTCTACTTGGTCAATGAAATTCAGATAATTCTGGAAAATTGATTGTACTTCATTATCTCTACATTTCTAAATTCGTATCCTTCCTTTTACTGTTTCACAGGCATTCTTGATTTTTAGTAGCGAATTTCCTTTGTAAAAATGAGCTGGATCTGCCATCATGTTTAGTCAGGCCTGTGACCTTGAAATCAGCGCTGACCTCTAGAACACTTGCTGAAGGATCATGTACGCAATTTAGGTCGGTTTGATTCGAACTTGGTATAAAATCAGTTTTAGTTAATAGTTTGGAAAAGTTCTTTAACTGGCAATATTTGTTCAACAGTTTCAAAATTGCAGTCATTTCCAGTGTTTAAAAAAATCGTAACTTTTTTATACGATTTTTTAAAAAAATCGTATATTACACAATCGTAATCACCGTTAAAAACTTTATATATTAGCATTTTAAATTTCCAATAACCGTTAAAATTTAAAATGTTTTTTGACAGCGGTCAGAGTTCATTTTCATATGTTCAGTGTAATTTGATAATTTAATGCTGATTATCATTGTGAATTCGTAATTTATAAAAGAGTAAGATAGAGAAAAATACTTTTGGAAATTTCCTTCTATCACCTCAGCAAAACTGCTGGGTACTGAAATTATTTTAATCTGCGATCTAAAAAAAAGGAGCTCGGTGGTCGATGTGGCTAAAGCACCGGTCAGTCTGCTGCGTCTCTGAACTGCTCACCTAAAAGTTCTTAGTTTGAAACGAAGTTACTCCTTTGCTTTTCCCTCACCGTTAACTAACCCTCCTTCGTTCTCCTTAATCTAACTAGCATAAAGTATGGACGTTAAGGAAAAACTAAATAAATAAATAAAATAAAAAGGAGGAAATCCTTTATTAATTAAAGTAATATTACGAAAAAAGTCTGAAAGAGCTGAATGATCGACATGGCAAATGCACTGGTCAGTGTCTGCTGCGGTCTGAGCTGCGCACTTTAAGGTCGTAGGTTCGAGATTATAGTTACTGCCGCACGTTTTACCCTGAACACAGATCCCTCGTCTTATTTAGTCTAACTGGTATAAAGTATGTGCGTTAAGGAAAAAATATTAACAATAAATACATTTTTTAAAAACTTGCACCAGTAGACCCGCTTCTTGCACACACTGTATTTCCAAGGTTCCGTGTAAGTTGATATTGTTCCACAAGTTATTAATTAATGACCGAAACATGTGCGTGTAAAACACGGTTCGACTGGTTTGAAAAAAAGGACTATAAAATGTTATAAATTGCGTTTTCATCCCATTAGAAAGACCAAAATGTGCGCACGTTTTCTAATTAGACCACTCCCTCGCGCCATTAAAACCTCTTCTTGCTCATTGTTTCCTTCATTACAGAACATAATTTTCAAAATGTATTTGTAGTAATGGGCCGAACAATGGCGTACAAGCGACCGATGCCATTACGATTTGACTCGCGTTGGTTTTGAAGAAGACGACGGCGATTTGACTCGCCGTGATTGGTGTACGGAGATAAATCAACGCGGCCGCTGCGATTGGCCGAATAACCGTGACGTAATGTCAAATAAATCAACATTATGAGCGATTGTCGGACGAGGAGGTAATACGGATACTTCTAATAGACGAGGAAGAGGGGTTCGTCAGAAGCAATCAAAAATTAGAAGTCGTTTGTCAACCGGCGAGCGACACCGATTATTTCTGACGTGTATTCGAAACGATTCACAATTTTTCTAACTTGTTAAAACGAACATAACCTCACAAATGACGGGCATCAATACGAGGCCTCGTTCAGCGTGGGCGTTGCTAGGCGGTTGAATGATTGCCACCGGAATAATTACGGTTTTGAATTAAAATCAGATTAACCGAAAACGAACCGGTCACGACTCGCTACGCATTTGCGGTAAGTTCTTAATTAGTTTGAACCGATGTTGGCGCAAATTACCGACGTTCACAAATTTCTCGGTCTACCCGTGTTGTAACTCCTTCGGTTTAATTTGATTCGTTGCCAAGCAATATCCATTGATGGGCAACCCTTACTGTAAATAACGTTGACCGAGCAATCCGTTTAGCGGTAGTACAACAATCAGCTGATGGCAGATTTATACGATCATGTAACTAAAATGTTTATAATTCCATTGGAAAATGAGCTATTGCTTCAACAGTTCCTGGTATTGAATGAACAAAACTAGGTCTGTTTCAACTCGACGCATTTCGTTTGTGTGATCGTTGTGCGCAGTTTTGGCCAAACGCATTAACCGATTGTTTTGAACTTTGATACGGAAGTACCTAACATAAACCATAAATGACTTAGTGTAAGATAGTCCCAGTCACTTCCGTTTCAAGATGACAGCCTATGATTTACAATAGTGTAGCAGTTTTTACCAAACACATTGACTGATTGTTTAGAAAGTTAGTGTGAACGTATTTCGTATAAAGCCCAAAAGACCTATGTGTAATATTTTCCCTCTTTTAATTCCGTTTCAATATAAATGACTACATTAACAATAACCTACATTAACAATAACTACTGTACGCAGTTTTAGCCAAACGCACTGACCGATTGTTTTGAAATTTGGTAGGAAGGTACCTCTTATAAAGCCCGTACAATGTATGCTTAGCATATTTTCCCATTCACTTCCGTGTCAAGATTGTGGCCCTGATTTTCAATAACGAATGTACACAATTTTGGCCAAAAGTGTTAACCGATTGTTTTGAAATTTTCTACAAACATATTTTGTATAAAGCCCAAATGACCAGTGTGTAACATTTTTCCCATTTATTTCCGTTTCAAGACGGCGGCCTTTGATTTAACGCTGAGAGTGTAGTTGCTGGTTATTCCCTATAGTAAGACCTAATATAATTTTACCCGCTGCATGGAGAAAGAGCGTAAAATTTCCAGTGAAAGTGGTCCAGTAACATTTTTTTTATATGTTAACTGTTACCGGTTAAATTTGCGGAAATGGTTACGAGCGCTGTCGCGGGGCGTTCTGTGTACTAATGAAGAATATACTGCGAGGTCTACTGTTGTCATTGTAAGACTGAAGAAACGAAACCTGGAAATGAGCTCGGTCCTGTTCTCTTACTTTTTTGAAGATTCCATATAAAATGTGTGTGTGTGTGTGTGTGTGTGTGTGTGTGTGTGTGTGTGTGTGTGTGTGTGTGTGTGTGTGTGTGTGTGTGTGTGTGTGCGCGCGCGCGCGCGTGCGTGCGTGTGTGTGCGTGCGTGCGTGCTCGCGCGTCGTGTACGTGTGTGCCGAGTTTGAGTTGTACAGTGATGGTAGCTCCAATAGCTAATTTTCCAAGAAGAATGTGTTAGTAATAGCAGACGTAACTAAATGGTGTAAGTATGATTCTAAAACAACAAAAATAATGGTCCAGCAATAGCCTTATTATTGTGTAAAACAGCAGATGGCTAACCGCAAAACTGCTTGTAATTGGAAAAGCAATAAAAAAAAGAAAAGATAATTGGTGAAGGATATCTGTTCGGACTGAAATTTCCTAAAAACCGCTTCACTTAAAAACCGAACATAATTTAGTGGTTCCCGGGACGGAACGGCTTTTGCGTAAAATTTATTTTACGTCCAAAAGTGTAAAAAACCCTCGCGGTATATCGTCGTTGAGACCAATAACTTCGGGTGTAAAAACTGTTATTGCCTGGGCAACGCACAGCCGCGTTCGACTTTCTAATTCGTCGTTCCAACATTCCCGTAATTGGGATATAAAGTGCAGAAGAAATAGACGCCGTATCGAGGAGGCAGTGTTGACACCGGGGTGTAATTAAACGTTTGCGATCAAGTTAATATTGATTTTGCGTACGGTACGAGCAGCTGATGCAAGAAAGAAGTAAAGGCCACTCGATTTTATAGCGATGCGAGTGTCTATTGATCCAGATAATAGATAGCGTTGCTGTACGCTGTACCTGACCTGGCCGTGTACCGTGTCTATAAGATGCATGTTTCAGGCACACTTTCCGCTAAAGAAATAAAAACCGGAGTCGTTATGGCGTGTCGTTTGTTTAACATTCCTTGGAAATTGAGTCATACATCGTAGCCTATAGTCCAGACACAAGCAAAGAAAACATTTTATACAAGCAAGTCAGTTTATTCAAACAAACTAGATCAGTTAACCTGAATTAATATGTTCTGTGTAAATATACTTAACATTTTAGTAGATCTAAATATGAAACCTTTGCCCGTATCGCGGACCAATTTAATTCGTTACGCTCAATTTTGGCACAGAAAAAAGGGGTCATATCATTACAGTAAATGATGTTAATCATATGGGAGAAACTTTGCACTTCCACATCTAGGTTGCGCTACTGTAGCAACACTTTGAACAGTATTGCTAAATCGTACGCTCCAATTCTAACACTAGAGTGTGTACGGGATACACCAATTGGCAACACCGTTACAAGTAATAGACATATAAGTACACTGCGATTTTCTGTTTTAAATCTGAACTATAACAACTCCTTAATACCGGTGAGCCTCCTGTACGTTCAAACTTTTAGTTTGCAGATAAGACTCTTAAATACTTACGCAAACATAACCTCATAGTTAACATAACGAAGAAAAAACAAGTGTCAAAATATCAGCTGATTAGTGGACATAATGTGTAAGCAATTTCTCTAAATACGTCGTCTGTTTAGTTATTAACAGCTGGCGTAGCAATGTGTTTATGTTAGTTTGCTCATAAATGTTAGATAGGCGTAGCTAATAAAATATAATTAACAAAACATGTTGTATTAAAACAGTTATTTATATTAATGCTCGTCTGGGTTAATCAGCTATTGTTTTCATGTCCTGTAAGTCAAATGTTGTTTGAAAAAGTGATATTTGAAATTACGTTTTTATATTAAATTATGTAGTAGTTTAATTATCGGTTAGTGTCAAATATATTAATACATATTTTAATGGAATTTATTGCAGTGTGTGTCATGAAGGGCTGGACAAAAAACTGCTGAAGTAGGGAGATGCTTTAGAAGGTAGAAAGAGGACGTGCGAAGATACAAACGTGTTAGAGGTAATGAAGATGGTAATGAACAACTATGAAAAAAGTTGTTAGTATAAAAAATAAAAGTAAGTAATCAAAAACTTTTACAGTCGTTGTTTAGCGATAATAATACAGTAAAATCTCTCTATAGCGGCATTGAAGGAACGTTAGTTTTCGCCGCTACAAAGAGATTTTCGCTATAGAGAGAGCTCAACCAAAATGTGTATAAAATGTACTTTTATTTTTAAAATTTGTTATACACTATTTTTAATTTGAAGTAATGAATGCGACGTTTGTTGAAATAAAGCTATATAACGTACAGTCTTTAAGAAACAATATTTATTAAATAATACTGTATGAATAAAATACTGTAATTGTGAAAAAAAGGCAATATTTTTCCAAAACTGCTGCAGATCCGCTTAATCGATTACTTCGTATTCTGGCTTTCGAATTTTCCTATATTTCCCTTCATTATATTATTTTTTATTTTTCAGTATCGTGGCAACAGAAAAACTAGCTAAACTGAAATTTCGGCTAAAATCTACTTGCTTCACACCTTTCTCTAACTCACGCAAAACTCTAACTTTTACATCTAACGATAAAATTTCCCATTTGGACGCCATTACACTGTATTGTAAAAGTATAACAAAATAACGCCTTACTTGCAAAATGTACTAGTCACAAAACACTGGATTCGGTTGACGCACTACGCACTGCTTTTAACATTAGAATGATGTTTTGGCTGAGAAATAGGGTAAAAATGTGCAAGAGTTTTGCCGCTATAGAGAGATTTCTAGTAGTTGACCTCATTAGAGAAGTTACAATACATATTTTTACTAGGCCTATATGAATAGGAAGGATCAATAAATTTTGCCGTTATAGAGAGATTTACGTTATAATGAGATCCGCAATACAGAGATTTTACTGTGTTAGTCTATGAGGTCGTATTCCCTAGAAAGAAGACAGAACCGTTTCAAGAGTAAAAACACAAATTGATAAATATATCATGATCGATGTTCGTTTAATGTTCGGGTCGTACTATGATAGCCGCTCCTTCCAATGGTTGCTAATAAGCAGACGTTAAGAAATATTATTCGTAAAAATAAATAGAAAACTTCCAACACTAACAACAATGCATACGTTTATCATCAACCGTCCAAACGATGACATCATCCTCAATGGGTACACTAAGTAGTTCCGTACCGCCGATGATGACAAAATTATCGTCGAAACGCGTATTGTGAGAATCGGTGTTCCAATTTACTCTGCGCAAGCGTTCCGTTTATTCCTGCAGTCGTCACGGCACATTGCCTCCTATCTCGACACGCAAAATACACCCTTGAAGACGTTCTGCTCAGAAGGTGCGCCACTGAATTTGATAAACAAATTGCTCCATGCTGGCTTCGTGTTTAACGAACGAAAAACGTTCAGCTCTAACCTAACGTGACTGTGTAATAAATAATAATGATAAAGCGACGGAACCATCAAGTAGTCAGTCAAGTCGAATTCGGCCAATCGCGGCAGGTGAGGATGCACCAGCGCAGGTGTACCGACGCTGAGCAATTTTAGGAACTCATGAGGGTACTTCTTATGTTGTTCAAAAATAAGATATTTACTGTTATCGGCCGTTGTAACTCTCCACCAGGTGAAATGGCAGGACATTTATCAGTCCCTTGAATTGCTTCCATTATCGTTTTCCGTATAAATTACAATTACGGTCGCCATGGGTATAGAATCACAATGTCGGTTACGTCTATAAATATTTACATATCCGAATGATATATTTTGACTGCGTTTACGATATCAAAGACAGTTTGCGCGAACACCTTGCGGGGATGGACAAATTTTTATTTCTTCTTCGATAAACGTTCGACTCGTGTCCGGTGTTTTTGAAGCGGTCGCGATGAAATATTGTAATTCGCGTCAAGTTTGTCTGCGTAAATAACAATATAAGTGTGACCACTTTTCGGACAGCGACTGATCGAATTCGTTTATCCGTTTTTCGAAACGATGGCCGTACAAACAAAAATTAACTTTTTTATCTAATACTTTTAAAATCTGATTTTGTTGTAAAAGTTTGCATGTCTGCTGATTTCTCTCCTTCGCATCAACGAGACAGCTAAGTACGCGATTATTTTTTTATCTGTCGTGAAAAATATAACTGTTAAAAACCAAAAGAATACGTAACGTATATAGAAAATTTTTGACAAAAAACAAACCTCTAAGAAATGTTGTTTCAAAACTTGCCTTTTAAACTGTCGTTCGTCACAATTTGCAGTAAGTATTTACTTACTGCATATTTATGCAGTTCATAAAAAATTAAAATTAATTTATTTTCACAAAACAGCTGTTTTTTTAGAACATTAGTTTCTATATTATATCATTTTTTTGTACATTATACTCGTACAGAAGATAAGTATACATCTTAAAACATTATTAAAAATATTTTTATTATTTTCTTGTTTTTGAATTTTTTTTATTTAATCTTTAGTTTTTCCTTTTGCTTGCTTAATTTGGATAATGCAATAAAAAATAGTAATAATAAGTTATAAATCAGAGTTTTCGAAAAGAAGGTCATATAAACAAAATACTTTTAGAAATTTGCTTCTATCACGTCAGCGAGATAGCCGCGATTATTCATTTTCCTTTCAAAAGACACTCTTAATCAGATGTGTTTTTTAGGTTACTATTTCTTAAATAATTTTTATTACTTTTTCCCATTAACGTATTAATGCCAATTAACGTACTTTATGCCAATTACAGTATTAAAAACGAGGTCTGCACCAACGGAAAAGGAAAAGCTTACGGTAGTAATTTCAATTGAACCTACGACCTTATAGTGTGCAAATTCGGAGGCGCAGCGGACTGACCAGTGCTTTAACCACTGCGGACACACAGGTCCTCTTTTTAACGTCACTTTTTATGGGTTTTCTTTGTTCAATTTATTAATGACTCTAAATTTTCTACAAAATAAATTGTACTGCTTGTAAAATATTTTTGTAGTAAAATGTGTTTGATACTAGAATAGTAGTGTTGGCCTCGAAAAATAAAAAAATCATTTTGTTTGAAAAATTTCCGATCAAATTTGATAATACTTGTACTAGGATATCACTGAAAGAATGTCAAATAAAAATATCAGTAGCCCTACGTCCTAAAAAAAAAAAAACACTTTAAAAGTACCGCACATGTAAATTTTGCCCCTCCGTGTCGATCCTGATGTGAATACCTTTATAATATGTTAATGTAACCTAACCTGAAGCAAGAATCTCGCACCTCCAAAACCTCCGTGGATAAAGCCATCAGACCATTAGGCTTTCCTGTTCTACACAAAAACACTTTTAGAAAGAATACTGCCTCCGTTTCGCTTGTAAAACGCCGCTGTTTCGTCCAGCCCCTCCTCCCTCCGCTAGTAAACCACCCAAATCTATAGGACCCCTCCAAAAATGCGGCCATGGTTTTATTTCTTCTATGAATTTGAATAACTAGGAGTCCTAAAGATAATGATTTTCCTAACAGTGTTATTGTAGTACAGAACCTGCCGAAACGCAAACAATATCCTAAATGTTGACAACTTTCACTTAGTCCTATAACAACCTTTTCCCCTAGTGTTGTCTCACGTCTTTCCCCTGTTTTTCCTTCATATACTCCGAATGCTAATAAAAATCCTGTTGTAACACAAGCTATTGACCAAATCTTAAAACCTCTCTTTGTAGGTTTCATTGGTAATGTTATTTTAAAAACTTCTTTTAAAACCTAAAATACTTTCATCAAAAGAACAATATCTGCTTGGTTTGAAAATTTTCTTAAATTTTTCATTTAAGTGATTTAAATTAAAATTACAGTTTCCGTAACAGCATATTACAGAATGCATGTTGTTGCAGTTTCACAAGTTACCCTCGCCATATCCACACTTACGTAGTGTATTTGACGTAATAATTACTTTTTAGAGGATTTCTGAATATTTAACATGGAAGACATAACAAAACGGTTAACACGATGGTAATTGTAACTTTAAACACTCATAAATTTACTTATTGATGATGACTGCGTGATCACGTGATCACCGGCCACGTGCATCTCGTCGCGCTAATTGGTCAGCTTGTTATACAGCTGGTTTTAACCTAAAAGATCGTTTATCCGAAGTAACAACTGAACAGGACGATCAATGGTCAAATTTGTATAATATCTTTTGAAAAATGTTTTAGAAGAGTAATTTTCAAAATTAATAGTTTTATTTTGTAAATACTCCTAACCGATATTCACTGAATTTCCTTCCTTATGGGAAATTTATTTAACGCTTGATACTTTTTGGAACAGAACTTCTTAATGGATACGTAACGATCTGAAAGGAAACTGATGACAAATTTGATTAAAGAGTGTAGTTTCTTTGATGAAAGATATAAAATTGAATATGTACATTTTTTATAACTTTCAATTCACGACTTAAAATTCAGTTCTGTTTGACTTCTTTCAAACATTATATATTTAGTCTTGTTTTGTTGTAGACCTAATTTGCTTGTACTTCAGTTTGTTTCGCCCGAAGGGGGTGCAGACTATCTGCACCTATTGAGAGGATTTAGACGTCCCTCGCGGTACCCGAGTCTAACATACATTTACACTTACAACACTACACTTACGACTTTAACACTTTACACTCACGCTTAAATTTAGGGAGTCGATAATAGCCTTAATGTGCTTTTCAATGTGTAAACAAACTTCAGTTTTGTTTACAGTGACAAATATTATGTATATATATATATATATATATAGGTTTTGAGAAATGTGATCTCTTATACGGTCGAGATCACCGTAAGAGATTCTTTAGGTTTTTCCCGATAAAGTGAAGTTTTTGAAGCGAAGCTTTTAGTGTTAGCTTTGGCGAGAAAAAAGTCTGCCAAACGGAATAATGTAACGTAAATATGTAACGAACTAGCAAACGAATTTCGTCTCTATATTTCTGTTTTTCCTTCCTCCTTTTCGATAACAGTACACGCGTATTATGTGAAAACGTTGTGTTGCTTTGATTTCGATATTTTTCCTTAGTTGAAGAACAAGTGCACGTTGTAACCGTTTATATTACATTTGAAATTAATATAAACGCTTATAATAATTATTGTCAATATTGTTAATTTTTAACAACAGAACCTGAAACTTATTATAGCCTATCAGCTGTTCAATGAAATCAGCTGATCGTTACGAATTAATATAAAACAACTGGTATTTTACTATAACTACAGTAAATAATGTCTAAGCTGGGTTCACGTATTTATTTATTTGAACAAAACAAGATATTAGTAGACATATCTTCAAACTAATTATATAAGATGTCACTGACAAAAGTTTCACTTCTGTCGGTAACTCCCCGAGTTCCACAAGTTTTTAACATGTTTTAGGGCTGGTTTTATGTTGGATTTTGCGTGATGCGAGTGCACAAATTTATATTAATATATAACAGTATATATTGCGCGTCTCATGTTTCATATTAAATTAATTATAAATTAATTTCCTATGTTTCCGCCCGGGATCGAACCGGAGACCTTGCGCACATGATAACTACTAGATTACGGAAACTACGAATAAGTTTTTCCGATGTAAATATATGAAATTAGCGGTTCAACACCTCCTTATAACCTCGTAATTATAATTGATATTACCTTGTCTTATAATTATTGTAATTATACTATTATTATTATCACCTCATAATTATTATTACCTAGTCTTGTAGAAATATTTTTTTAAAAATGACTATAAAATCAGTGTAACCTTTATTTCGTATCTTGAAGGTTAAATTTAAAAAAATAATAACACAAAATAAATTAATTAATAATAAATAAATTAATTAATTAATTAAATTAAATAACAAAATGTAAAAAATGACCTGAAGATGAAACGCGAGGTTTTGAAACGCGACAGACTTTACGAGGTGTGTAAAAAAGACCACTAGAAGGAACAATATAGGTGATAATCCGTATTATTTCAAAAATTATAATATTGTTTTAGCAAGGGGGAGATTGTCAGGTGATTGGCAGTAGTCGAATGTTCGATCCAGACTTTTAATGGCATGCAAAACGGTTGGCAGACAATGGATATCATAAAAAAACCATTTATTTCCGCTATTGGTCTCTTGAACTCTGTATTGTAAAACTTTCTTGCGTCGATTCTCAGGTAACCCAGTGGGATCACTATATAATATATTCGTATTATACTTTCCACACCTTCAAAGCGGCAACAATAAATTGACTATAAACCTGCATTACACATTACCCACCTCTTTGGTGCAGTTATTTTTCAATTTGATTTCCGTGGGAAGCTGAATGCGAGAGGTACACTAGCAAACTACTTTCCTTTATTTTCTAATATAAAATACAAAAATATTTAATTGTGTGAAAGTATTTAATTTCAAACGTGAAAAGTTCCAAAATATATTGCAGGATACTGATTTTGTAATCAGTTAATATTAAAATGTACTAAAATGAAGCCAACTATGACCCCAAAAAAACGTATATGACCCGAAATCCATAAAAAAGTTTGTGTGTTTGTTTGTTTGTTTGTTTGTTTGTTTGTTTGTTTGTTTGTTTGTATAATCTAGAGCTACCTGAGATGAAAACGATAAAATCTAAAATAAAAGTGACCAACATAACCTCAAAATTGGTACCAGGCGAAAATCAGTAACGTGTTGTAAATCGGTAAAACAATAAAAATACGACTAACACGGGTTTTGGGTGATAAAAACGAATTTTTAAAAGAATTCTGCATAACCAAACTGACACGGTTGTTAGGCCTAACAAGGTGATTCATGAAAAAACCTTTATATTTTTTTTTAAAATAGCCTACTATATATCCTGACACGGTTGTTAGGCCTAAAACGGTGATGCGTGAAAAACCTTTATATTTTTTTTAAGAATACTACATATCCTAACTGACATGGTTGTTAGGCCTAACACGGTGATGCGTGAAAAAACCTTTATATTTTTTTAAAGACTACTACATATCCCGACTGACACGGTTGTTGGGCCTATCATGGTGATGGTGAAAAAACCTTTATTTTTTTTAGAATACTACATAACCTAATTCATAACCTATATTTTTCGATATTTTTGTTACTAAAATGCTTTATTATGTGCCCAAGAGCAAGAATCCAAAATATGAAAGCACGAGAAGTACGATAAAATCTAAAATAAAAGTGACCAACATAACCTCAAAATTGGTACCAGGCGAAAATCAGTAACGTGTTGTAAATCGGTAAAACAATAAAAATACGACTAACACGGGTTTTGGGTGATAAAAAACGAATTTTTTAAAAGAATTCTGCATAACCAAACTGACACGGTTGTTAGGCCTAACAAGGTGATTCATGAAAAAACCTATATTTTTTTTTAAATAGCCTACTATATATCCTGACACGGTTGTTAGGCCTAAAACGGTGATGCGTGAAAAACCTTTATATTTTTTTAAGAATACTACATATTCTAACTGACATGGTTGTTAGGCCTAACACGGTGATGCGTGAAAAACCTTTATATTTTTTAAAGACTACTACATATCCTGACTGACACGGTTGTTGGGCCTATCATGGTGATGGTGAAAAAAACTTTTTTTTTTTAGAATACTACATAACCTAATTGACACGGTTGTTAGGCCTAACACTGTGATGTGTGAAAAACCTTTATATTTTTTTAAAGAATACTACATATCCTAACTGACACGGTTGTTGGGCCTATCACGGTAATGTGTGAAAAAAACCTTTATTTTTTTTAAATAATACTGAAAACCTTAACTGACACGGTTGTTAGGTCTACCATGGTAATGCGTGAAAAATACTTTATATAGTTTTTTAAAAGAATACTCCATAAGCTAACTAACATGGTTGTTATGCCTAACACGGTGATCCATTAAAAAAACCTTTATTAATTTTTTTTTAAATAGTACTTATAACCTAACTGACACGGTTGTTGGGCCTAATAAGGTGATGCATGAAAAAAACCGTTATATATTTTTTAAAGAGTAAGTTAACTAACACGGTTGTTAGGTCTAACACAGTGATGCGTGAAAAAACCTTTATATTTTTTTAAAGAATACGACATATCCTGACACGGTTGTTGGGCCTACACGATGATGTGTGAAAAAACCTTTATATTTTTTTTAAGAATTCTACATATCCTAACTTAAACGGTTGTTAGGCCTAACACG
Source organism: Callitettix versicolor (assembly GCA_022606455.1). Classification (NCBI taxonomy): domain Eukaryota; kingdom Metazoa; phylum Arthropoda; class Insecta; order Hemiptera; family Cercopidae; genus Callitettix; species Callitettix versicolor. The sequence continues at coordinate 35,957,436 of CM040184.1, forward strand.
GTGATGCGTGAAAAAACCTTTATATTTTTTTAAAGAATACTAGGCTACTTATCCTAACTGACACGGTGGTGCGTAAAAAAACCTTTATATTTTTTTAAAGAATACCACATATTCTAACTGACATGGTTGTTGGGCCTATTATGGCGATGTGTGAAAAAACCGTTATTTTTTTTAAAGAGTACTTCAAACCTTAACTGACACGGTTGTTAAGTGTAACATGGTGATGCGTGAAAAAAACCGTTATTTTTTTAAAGAGTACTCCAAACCTTAACTGACCCGTTTGTTAGGCCATGGTATTGCGTGAAAAATCTTTATATTTTTTTTTAAAGAATACTGCATAAGTTAACTAACATGGTTGTTAAGCCTAACGCGGTGATGCATTAAAAAACACCTTTATTTATTTTTAAAAAAATAGTACTCCAGAACCTAACTGACACGGTTGTTGGGCCTAATACGGTGATGCAGGAAAAAAGCCTTAATTTTTTTTAAAGAGTACTCCATAACTTAACTAACACGGTGGTGCGTTAAAAAAACATTTATTTTAAAAAAGAAATACACCATAACCTAACTGACACGGTTGTTGGTCCTAACACGGTGATGCGAGATCTTTAATGTATATTACGATTGCGGGAAAAGTCGTGACGGTTAACAGGTAATCATATTATATTTCTGAAAGTTTGTTTTTGTTTATTTGTTTGTAATTCAATCACACTTTAACTACTGGACCAATTGAGATTAAATTTGGTATGAACACGGTTTAGGTACCTGAGATAAACACAATACTTTTCCAGTTTAATTGAATAATAGTGATTTTTTAATAATACTGTATGTTATTAAAATATGACAGGACCCTGTTTTAGAGTATCGAGTAGCAAAAATGTATATTTCTTGGCCGAAAACCATAAATCGTATAATATTGTAAATAGAAATATATTAAAATGAGCTAGTAACTAGATATTTACTCAAGAAAGTGTTCCAAATTAAAAAAAAAAAAGAAAATAATAAACCAGACGCCTTTAATCGGTTTTTATTTTTGTTCCTCAACTTCATTTTTTTCAAATTTATTACTTTCACGAAATAGATTAGATTACTTAAGGTCAAGGGGTTTTATATCCCTTGGGACTAAGATCAAAAGACCTATTGTGCAACTAATCCTCGTAGATTCTAATTCAGTTTACTGATATCCTCAAAGAGTTAGGCAGTCCACTGACTAGCTCATTCTGCTGAAGGCCTTGAAGGTCCTGGAAGCCAAACACCCTTAGTCTCCTGCTGGCAAGGGCAACATAATCGTAGACCTTCCTGCATAATCTACACATGGTTTATCCGAACATTCCTATCCTGTTCGCGTGTGCCCTATAATGGCCCTCTGTCCAAGATACATGTTCCTTCAAGTTCTCGTAGAGTGATTGGCTTATCTTACATTGATACAAATTTTATTAACTGATTTTTAAAAAATTTATAAAATTTTCTACTTTTGTTGATTTCTACCTGATTGAAATATTCGTGAGCTCGACCCAACTATTTAGTTTAGTTCCTAAGTGCTACATTGAAGCTGAATTTTATCAAAATCGGTTTTGAGAGGATGTGATTTTGTTAAATTTGTAATGATTTATTTTTAGACGGTCCATTCGTTTAATTTCGGACGTAGACAGACTGGAAGAAAAAGGTGAAATCATCAAAATCTCAAAAATCGATTAGGCTCATCAATAATTTCTGTAATGACAAATGCTTTTTTCTAGTAATACTGTATTTAAAATATTTTTCGTGCCCCCTATAGGCTACTGCAGAAAAAAATGGGTCACAAAATCTAAGTAGTAAAAAGACGTGTCCATCTGGTTATCAATGCAATATTTGATATATATTCTGATAAGAAGTTGTCATATACACAATTTTTCTTGTTACTAAACACCGCGCTTCGTTAAAATAACAAGTCGTGACTTGTCTTTGTTAGCTTTAAGCACAGAAAAATTAATGTAAACATAAGGCTCACCTGTACTGGGACATTGTTAACTGTATTTTTAGTTCATATTTAGAACAGAAGATAGCGCAGTGCCGACTTGTTGTTACAGTGTTGCCAATTAGTGCATGCTACCCCTTACCTAGTCCACTGTAGTGATGTGTGGATTCGGAATAAAATACTCGTTAATTCCGAATAGGAAAGTAATTATTGAGTTCATCCACTCATATTGTATACGGAATAGGAAGCAAATAATTTCGAAAGTTGAAGGCCATTCGTTTCGTTATTTCGACATCGTTATCGAATCGATATTCCTGCATTAGAAGTGACAACAGTGTTCAGATTCGGTAACTGGTTCGATATTGTAGCTTAATAACATTTTAAAAATCCCCGTGATTAATAGATTATATTTTGTTAGTTGAAAAGTTGAAAGTATTCTATAATTAGTTAGAACAAGTGCTTCATTAGTTTTGGACTTGAGTGTTTGTCATGATTACGCGCATACGCAGATTGTTCGTATTCGTAATCAGACCTCACGACTGGAGTGATATCGGAATGCGCAAACGGTTCTGCGCGTCGTTCGAGTATGTTTATTATCCAAATATCAACATCACCAATAAACTTTTAGATACAAAACAGAAGATCGCGCTGTTCCTTAATATGCCGATTCGTTGCATTGAAGTTGCATCGTACAGTTCAAACGAGTTAGTGTACGGTTTGGCAACACCGCTCCATATATTGCTACAGTGGCGCAGCCTAGAACTGGAAATGTTCTATCTGGTTCACCGATTTGATTAACAGTATTTGTTATGACCGCGAACGTTTTGTACATTATTTTATCTGCGCTTTGAGGTTAGGTTTCTGATAAGTTTAAATGTCGGAATAGTGTATGACCTACAATATTACCGTAAGAAAGAGCGAGAAGCAGGCGGTAAATAAACACACAGAGCTGGTTAAGTCGTTGACACCTTTTTTTAAAGCCAATACATAAAAAGCATTAGATTTCGAAAACCTCTACAGTCGTGAGAAACAGTTATAGCACTGTCATCAGCTGTACGATGTGTCACGTGGTTTTCTTTACACGTTGGCGAATCCCTTTTCTTCCGACCGAAGTAAATACGAACAGAGTAAATAATTGCCAACAGTTAAACGTTCATGAAATCATTTCATATTCAAATCACCATTGAGCCGCGAGTTCGTTGACTCCCCACCGGCCATAACAGGCGGTGAAGTGGTCAAGAATTACCGCGGGATCTAATAGGCACTCGCCTCTTATGGAAAATTCTATTGCATACTGTATAGCGCTTGTATTGTTGCAAAATATCTGTTAATTGGTATTTACTTGGATGTTTTAACGATAAGAATAAAGTGAATTCGATTAAATAAACAATAACTGCTGGTGTTTTACAGTGTGTGGAGAAAGTATTGTGATTGTGAAAAAATGGAATAATCGATTCTGAAATTGAAAAAATGTGTGTCCGATTGTTTGCCTCCACAAATAACTGAAGACTAAACAGGTTGCCCGCATTTTCATTATTTCAAACTTTTTTTGCTTTACAAAACCTTAAAAAAATATAGCAAGTGTTTCCTCAAAATCGGCCTTAACGACGGAAATTGTCTGCGAATTTATTAACTGCTAACAATGTCTATCGTTTTAATTTTAATTTAAATAAATCGTTTAAACAGAAGAAGTTATGGACCGAACATTTCAAATGAGAGGCTTAAACGTAGAGACTTAAAAACTACGTGTTTTTGAAATTGACTCCTTTTGTTAAAAAAATTCCACTCTGCAGACTTGTTCGATTTTGTTAAAATTTAAAAGCTGTCTTAAAGAAGTACAAAATAAAGAAAATATTTTACGATTTTAAAGCGAAAAGTTTTTTGACGATTACAACTTTTTGTACGATTAACAAAATAGAAACTCGTGTTTGTAAGAATTGCCGTACACACATTATTAGTATTCTCGAAGTGAAATAAGTCTACCAGTGAGCTGATTGTTTCTAAGTGCATACTTAGCTCAGTGTTTTCTGCTTATAAAACTAAAGGACGTGAGTTCAGTGCCAAACATTTTTTTCCGTTAATATTTATTTGTCTATAATTAAGTATATAAATAATTTCAGTAATAAATATTTAAAATAATTAACGCCATTATACTACGCACCAACCCAGGCAACACAAAAGTGATAAGAGCGATTAAAATATTAAAACTATTAACATATGTCCAGCCCCACCATCACAATTATTAGAGCATCGACATATTGGACATATAGTTGGTTTTTGTTTTAGTTGTAGTTTTTGTAGTCGACAAAAACCAAAGTACCGGTGTGTAGGTCAATTTCTTAAAATCGGTTCATTCGTTTGGTCACATAAAAACATGCATAACTCATTGGGACGAAATTAAACTAAAAGAAATTTTCAAAACTCGGAAAAATCTGTACGCGATAAAATTTATTTATTTTGTGTTTCCCATTTTTAATAAAGAACCGTAATTTTAAATTTTTTAATGTGATATAAGTTACGTTCATCTTGATATTTAATCTTTAAAAATTAACCTTCGTTTAGCTTTAGAAGTGAAATATTTTAGAGTTTTTATATTTAAGTGTGCATATTAATGGCCTTAATTTAAACCAAATTTTATTTTAAAAAAGTGGCATTCAGGCGGACTGCCTAATAGAAGTAAAAACTTAAAAAAAGGAAGTATCAGTTTTCATTGCTGGTTTGTATTGGTCAATTATATTACTGATCATATTGTTAAATTGAAGTTATTTTATACGTCGTATACAAATACAAAACATCAGTCGTGTAGGCCTACAACATATCCAACTGCCCTAATAATTGTGATGACTAGGCTTGACATTTTGTCCAACGACATATGTTAATAATTATAATATTTTAAATGCTATAGTATAATGGCATTAATATATTAAATATTTATTACTGAACTTTTTTATATACGTAATTTTAAACAAATAAATATTAAATGAAAAAAATGTTTGTCAGTAACGAGTTTTGAACTCACGTCCTTCAGTTTCATTAGCAGAAAACATAGCAATGAGCCAAGAATGCACATAGAAACAATCAGCTCGCTGATAGACTTTATTAATTTCAAGAATACTAATAATGTGTACTCGGCAATTCGTATTAACCGCGAATTTCTATTTGTTCGTCGTAAAAAGAGTGCTAAATCCACTTAAAAAAGTGTTCACTTTAAAGATTGTAAAATGTTTTACAATATTGTACTTCTTTAAAAACAGGCAAGTCTTTTATTCTGCAGAGTGGATTTTTTTTAGATAAAAGAAGTCAATTTAAAAAAACCTGTACTTTTTACTTCAAGTGATTACAGCTCTTGAATTTGAAATATTTGGTCCATAACTTTCTCTGTTTAAACGCTTTTTTAAAACTAAAATGAAAACTGCAGATTGTATTAGCATCCAATAAATTTGCAGACAATTTCCGTCGAACAATCCAATATGGAAATTATCTAAAAAGCCAAAACGGAAGTAATTCCGACGGGAATGTTCCTCCACAACTCCACTCGTATTTCGTTATCAGGCTCGTTCACTTTCGGCTAATTGCGGTTAACATAACCACAGAACGCCGCGGGGAATCCGCCCCAAACAGAACTAAGTAGTGAAACTTGAAAAACTGCTATACAAATCAAAATCATGTTGAGCAGACAGCGGAAGAAATGCCGAAACTGGTTTTGCCCGGACCCAAGATTACACTGATAGCTGTTAACATTGTAGAAGCCGCACCCGCATAAAGCCCCCCATTTGTAGAAACTTCATTAGGGAATCTTAATGGACTCTTTCTTGACAACTGTTCTGTGTTTAACATTTGGCGTTAAGCCATGTCGCTGTGTTATACAAGTAACATTTATACAAGCTATAAGTTAACGGGATAGTTGGGTAGATGTACGAGTTTTAGATCATTGTCTACTCTATGTACTGTATCTGGGCTTCATGTTTTATTTATATATATACGTACTTGTTTTTAAAAACCATCCGCCAAGAATGTGCTACAGTCGCAGGTCGAATGTGCCCGTAGCGCATTTCCATTGCGAAATGAGCTATTGTAGCGGCCATCATAGTAAGTCCCAGACACGGGACCTTTTATTAATGAACTCCGATCCTAACTTACCTATCAGTGGCATATTGTAATTTGAAGAATTAGAACAATCATTTAGTTCTTAGTGTGATATTTAAATTGTACACATAGGCCTAATTATTGAAATTTACAAATCAAAAAAACTTTATTTCATAAATTACTTGTTTACCTTGAATTGCTCACAGAAAATGGTAGAAAATAATAACGACTGATAGATTTTAACAATCCACGGAAGAAACTAAAAGTATGGTCTAATAACTAATACTGATATAATTTGTGTAATGTAATCTGTTTATTAATTAAAAGAACAATATAATATTGTACAGAAGGCTGGTCACGTATTACGGTTAGATCCTAAGAAAAATAGCGTTTGTTTAAAATAAAATATATAAACTACAATAATTAAATAGCCAATTGTAAAAATAAAATAAACAAATTTAAACAATATACCAGCGTAACACATATGCACTAACTTCATTAGCGCGAAACACCAAGAAACCTAGACACACATACTAAGTAGTTTACGTGCCCTTTCATGCTGGCTAGACTCGCTTTGTTAAACGCCATAACAATACTTTTAATAATGTTTGAAGTCTTCGATTATGTTTGCGAAGACATGTGAAACAGATTGCGTTAAAACAGGAGCTGTAATACTGCAATGGATAACTTATGAAATATTGTTAATTTTTATGTTCGCAATAACGATGAATATGTGTAACTGTATACGGTCGGGCTTTAGAAATGTACGTTCATTTGTTTTATCGTCAATACTTGGGCTTCTCAGATAGCCTGGCAAGAATAGGAAATACGCCACGCGTTATCCCGGCAAAGAGGTACGCGATCGCTTTTTTATTTCTTCACTGCTGTTCTTCAGCCGTTTCTTTTGAAACTTTACGTAGTTTTTAAAAAAATTACAAAAAACAAACAGTTGTTTATTGTTTACAGACACAAAATGTAAGCAACAACAAAGAGTTTGTGTGTGTGTGTGTGTGTGTGTGTGTGTGTGTGTGTGTGTGTGTGTGTGTGTGTCTTGCGCGCGTTTTAGCACTCTCGCATTATCAATTTTGTTTCGATTTGACAAATAGTCAAACCAAAATCGCCATCATTCATTAAACAATAGTTTTTTTCATATTTGTTTATTCGTTTACTCCTAACAACAATCGTTTACACGCAAACCAAATAATTTTTGTTAAATTTTTACGAAGTACTGAACATTGTATAAAAGCGCCTTGTTGGACAACAAAACTATAAATTTAAATAAACAGCTATAAATTTCCACAAACAGAGGTCGGTTACCCTTTGTCCCCGTGGCTTAGTAGTTTCCTGTCCACCGAATACGATCCACGGTCATGTTCATAACTTCCTCTACGCTATACGCTGCGCACTTAACCCCAAGTCTTCCGGTTTTATAAGTCACGTGTGATTTACATACTCATACTGTCTTACACAATGCATGCGCGCGCATATATTACACGTATATTATATACCTTTCTTCACCTTCTTCTTCGGAAGCGCTACAGGCCGATGTGTTGCAATTGGCTTCGTCCATTCTCGCATTAAAGCTGAAAGAGTTTTTCAAGTACGCATGCGCTTTTTGAGACTGGAAATGTCCATTTACCGAAAATTTCGAGTATTCCAGTATTATTCTAAATTTTAAAAAAATTATATAAGCATCAAATACACAGTAAAGCCGCTTTTTTGAGAAATTACGTATATACATTCAGGTAAGGGAGGGTAAAGCATTAAATAAACCAAGACGCATATTTCCAGTTTTATATAAGAAATAATTGTAATGTGAATAGGCTACTGAATGGAAGTTAAAGTGACACGGAAACCAGCTGGTCCAGTCTTTGATAAGTTTGACTTTTGGTATGTAAGTAATTGTAAGCATGGACATAATCGCGGCACACAGGTGTCTCGCTGATGTGATAGAAGCGAATTTCCAAAAGTATTTTTTCTTTATCTTATCCTTTTTGAAAGTCCGATTTCGTCATCATAATCAGCACTAAAACATGCATATATTAGCATTTTAAACTTTCAAATTACATTGAAAATACGAAAATGAACCCTGACCGCCGTTAAAAGATTTCTCAGTTTCAACGGACTTTTAAAATTAAAAACGCTGATTTATGCAGTTTTTAAAGCTGATTACGATGATAGAATCGGACTTTAAAAAATAATCAAGAATATATATATATATATATATATGTGTGTGTGTGTGTGTGTGTGTGTGTGTGTGTGTGTGTGTGTGTGTGTGTGTGTGTGTGTGTGTGTGTGTGTGTGTGTGTGTGTGTGATTTTATAATATAATTTTAATAACCTCTCAAAAAGTGATCTAGAGGTCAGGATGGGTACTCATTTTAAGGTCCCGCGTCGGATATTGCAATAATGGCCGGTCCAATAGCTTGTTTTTTCAATGGAATTTGTGTAATAAAAGTACATATTAATACTAAACTTTAGGTGTAACCTTAATACAATAGACTACTAACTTACAAGGGAATGAAACAAGGCGCATGCGCACAAGGAGACCCTCACTGCGTGCGTTAAAAGCATCTGCTTGACCACTTTACTTCTTACAGCGGTGTTTTCTCTTCAACTCGGATATTTTATGTGTATAAAAGAGCTGCAGACTTAACATACCCATTAATCTGCATTCTAAAACCGTCAAAAAGGTAAAAAACATGGACTGTTAATGATAGCGAAAACTTCGTTTTGATTTTGATTATAATTTAGGAAATTGCTGCATACAAGTTATGCAAAATATATCTGTGGTGTTTTTTTGCTCCCAAAGTTACTTATACGAAAAAAAAATTGTAACACCGTTCTGTCATTATAGATTAATCACTTTTTAAAAACATAAATACAAATCGAAATCATCCAATTTTCAGTGATGAGCATAATTCAGTAAAATATAGAAATAAATCAATCAGATTCCTTTAAAATACAGGTTAAGTAAGTTCGCACTCTGTTATTACGCTGCGGCAAGTTGGTAGGCCTGGAATTATGTGCGCCGTAATCGTACCACCGTAATTTGAACAAATAATGACGAAACGAGATTCAAAATATCCGCACTCGCAGGATAGGAAAGCCTTTCCTAACCTCAAAAAATCATTAACAAAGTCGAATGTTAGTTTGGGTTAATCGCCGCGTGGATCGCTCGTTTCGTTTAATTAGAAACAAACGTGGACGAGAACAAACAAGTGGCGAAATTTTAATTCGGATCCGTATCTTAATTAATAGTGAGGAATGCGTTAAGTTAATCAGATGACATCGAATCCGATGGGCAAACAGCCGAAGCGCTTTCGACTGAAAACATTAGCAGTTTGATTTATAATAGTAAAGTTATGTATTTTTTTATCATATGTTCTAGATATCCCGGAAAATTTACTATTTTCACCTTGGTAAAATTACTGACAATTTAATAAATCGAAGTTACAATGATTTTTGATTATGCTTCTTTTTTTTATTTGGCTAGGACCGCCGCACCACTTAACATACGAGTCTTTTTGAAGACATTTTGTTTCGGGACAAAAAACGTTTTTAAAAATATTTTGCTTCAGTCTGTCTCAACCTGACCCGACACAATGCCACGTTTTGTTTGCTAGTAATTTCTACCTAAAACAAGTAATATTAAAAAAAAAATTAAGTCAATTCCTACTTAGGTCATGCGCTTCAATCACGTCAGCGAGACAGCTGCGTGCTTTGATTCCTAAAACAAACATTGGATAGAGCATAAAGTGTTATTTAAATCAAATCCTATCGTATAGTCTGTACAAATATGCGATATTAATATTTGATAAAAACTTGTATTAACATCAAGTGTCATCCACTACACGTTTAAAGAAATTTATTTGAACTTAAGGGATGAACAGACAGTATTTTATTAACGATTTGAATAATATGAGTGTAATTCATAAAAAACAAAAAAGGTATAATAATAGGTAATTTAGAAATTCTGGAAAATATATATATATATATATATATATATATATATATATATATATATAAACGTTCCTCGAACGAAGATATATAGATCTGTTTGTAAAAAGTCATAATTTTAATTTAAATGAACAGACTAACTTCAGCCCCTTTCCCTTACTCAAGCCTATTGCTTAAGGGTTTTCCCAACCTGCCGCTCACCACCGCCCTTACATTGTCAATCCTTCCTTTCTTTATCTCCTCCCTTCAAGCTTTAACATCAACTGTATTACTATATAAGCACATTTTGTAATTTTTAACTTCACTGTCTGAAGATGTCTCACGCTGAAACATTTCTCACCATTTCAAACCTCCAAGAAAATGTTTAACCTTCCTTCTTTTTTTTTGAAAAATACGATTTATTTATAGTATTTTTTTTTGTTTTTGGTATTTTAAGGAGAAGAGCACATAGAGGCTATTATCGCCTCCCTAAATATTAGTGTAAAGTGTTAAAGTTGTAAGTGTAGTGTTGTAAGTGTGTGTGTGTGTGTGTGTGTGTGTGTGTGTGTGTGTGTGTGTGTGTGTGTGTGTGTGTGTGTGTGTGTGTGTGTGTGTGTGTGTGTGTGTGTGTGTGTGTGTGTGTGTGTGTGTGTGTGTGTGTGTGTGTGTGTGTGTGTGTGTGTGTGTGTGTGTGTGTGTGTTAAGACTTGGGTACTGCGAGGGACGTCTAAATCCTCTCAATAGGTGCAGCTTGTCTATTTATTTATAGTAATCAGTGTTAAAAAAATCTGTATAAATAAACATTTTAAATTTTCAAAATTAAGAAGTAATTTTGACGGTGATCAGGGTTCATTTTCATATTTACCTAGGCATTTTAACGAATAAAATGCTAATATATGCAGTTTTAGTGCTGTTTTTAACTTTTAATTCAGAGTTTAAACAAGTTATATATATATTTATATATATATATATATATATATATATATATATATATATATATATATATATATATATATATATATATGAAAGAGCTTCAATCACGTCAGCGAGACAGCTGCATGCTGCGATTCCTAAAACAAACGTAGGATAAAACATAAATGCTATTTAAATCAAATCCTATCCTATAGATTGTACAAATATGCGATAATAATTTTTGACAAAAACTGTATTAACATCAAGTGTCAACCACTACAATTTTAAAACATTTATTTTAACTTTAGGGGATGAATAGAAAGTATTTTATTAACGATTGAAAATTTGAACACGATATATGTTATTTTTTATTTTTTTTTTATAAATAATAAAATAATATAATAGGCCAAATAGAAAAGCTTGAAATAACGGAAAGGAAAATCTTAAGAAAAATTATAGGAACAAAATTTCAGGATAATAAGGTAGTATATATAAGAAATGAAGCTCTCTACAAGAAAATTGAGAAACTGTCAGATATTATGAGAAAAAGGAGAATAAATTTTTACGGCCATCTTCTTAGAATGAATTCTAATAGATTAACGAAACAAGTGTTTGATTTTTTCCATAATCGTAAAACAAAACCGAACTGGTTTAAAGAAATTGAAAAAGACGTAATAGAATTAAAAATTACAGAAAATTCACTGCTTGACCAAACTGCTAAGATAATTACCAAAGACGAAAGAATAAGATTCCAAGATAAAACCTAAACCTATCATTTCAGAAGAGGAGAGGAAAAGAAGATCAGAAAGAATGAAGAGCTACTGGGAACAAAGAAAAGTACAGCGCGCAAGAAATGATTAATTCAGCGTACCCCAAAGAGGGCGAAACGAAAAGAAGAAGAAGAAAATAACATAAAAAAATAAATAACTAAAATATAGATAAATAAATATATATATATATATGGAGAGCGTTAACTAATAGTAGGAATTGAAATACCAGTGACAATGAAGTGCCTGCTTATATTACTATGTTTTTGCATGGCAGATTTTGAAATTAAAAGGTAAATTCGAACAGCTTGGACACATGAAATTAATAAATTACAATGTTTTTTTCATTGTATACCGGCTTTAGATTCGAATTACTTTGGTTTCTGTTACTGTTGATGTTTTTCTTATTTATTTCATATAAGGGTCATTACAATTAAAAATATCAATGACTCAAACTGTCACTTTATTTAAAGCGATGTCTCGCTCAAATGTTTCATTCAATCACGGATTAATGCGGCTTTACTGCATACTAAAAGTTAAACGAAATAAACATACGCCATAAACACATGCTCCATATACTACAATTTAAGGCTTAAAATTCCTTAGAAATAAAAGTGTTTATTTGAAAAGAAACATTTCCATTGTTTTTACAGCAACAAACGTTTTTATTCTTGAACAACAATGCAGCGAGAAATATGTAGGGCAAGAACAAACAGCGGTCGCGGCTGTACGTACTGTGCACAGAACCACTCCTATGCTTAACGTGTTAAGATCTTAGAGCGAGATCTGATCGTGAAATAGGTCGAGTGGACAGGATTTCGTTGCAGCAATACTTGCACCAATGTTTGCTTTATGCAACCGACACATTGTAAAAAAAGTACTTCGAGCGGAGTTTTTATAGATCTGAAACGGCGGAAATATAGAAATAAATCTTATTTCATATGCTGATTTGAAATTGGAAATTTTGTAATAATACTCAGACATGGGACCTTGAATAAATGTTGATCCTGACCTACAGATCATTCTTGAGGAGATCGTTATATATTTGTGTGTGCGTGTGCTAGTGTGTGTGTGTGTGTGTGTGTGTGTGTGTGTGTGTGTGTGTGTGTGTGTGTGTGTGTGTGTGTGTGTGTGTGTGTGTGTGTGTGTGTGTGTGTGTGTGTGTGCGTGCGCGTGTGTGCACGCTAACGTTCGCAATTTTGGTCCGATTTCATTCAATTGATACAAAAATCGATAGTAATAGCTTAAAAAAGTATGTTACCCAACAATATTCCCTCAACAGTTTCAAAATGGCGGTCATTTCAAATCTTTAAAAATTCGTAACTTTTTTATCTTAAAATTTTCTTTGAAAATTCTAATTCACCGTTGTAATCAACCTTAAAGACTGCATAAACCAGCGTTTTCAATTTTTAAAATTAAAGAAATTTTTTGACGGCAGCCAGGTTTGTTTTCGTATTTTTAGTTTAATGTGAAAGTTTTAAATGCTAATATATGCAGATTTTAGTGCTGATTTATGATGGTGGAATTAGAATTTCAAAAAGGTTATGATAAAGAAAGGTTAGGAATTCGCGAGACAGCTGCGTGCCGCTATTATTAATACTTTTACTATTTACACGCAAGTTAATTTAAAAAATCTCTTTAATAAGTTTAATTACCATATAACTTAGCAAATTTGTACAAAATCGCTCTTTGCCTAACTTCGTTATATTCTATAACCCTCTGTTCTTCTGTTAATATAAATTTGTTAAGTTCCCGAAGCTTTGTCTAGTAATGTAATTTTTTATCGTATCCTATTCTGATCTTGAACGTCTTTTACTTTTATATGACTCAGAACAAAAATTACTTTTCTGGTAGAAAAAGAAAGTGGAGTGGATCTTTCAATCCTTCTTTGCTTAATAATATCTAAAAAAATAGCCTACCTTTATTAATTTCTTATGTCTGCTGGAAAAGGTGTAGCAGTAAAAATTCAACCCAAATTCTGCTTATGATAAAAGAAAATTTCAAGTAACAAAAAATTTGGACACTGTCTACTCCAGATTGACAAATTACATAGAATTTTAAATCGAGAATTGGTGAAATATCTGATGTTTGAAATACTGCTAGACGTTTGTACAAAAGCCTATCTTCAACGAGCTATAACTCGGTTCGTATTGGGACTACAGCAACCATTTAAAAAAACATTCTTGTTTTTTTATAAGCCAAATGTTTGCTCAGTACGATTATTTTGATAAAACGTAAACGTTTTGAGCAAATCGTGAGAAATCGTTTTAAAAACGTGCGATGAAAAATGTACAGTTTCAACCATGAATAGCACGAAAAGCTGTGAACTTTACAAAAAAGCTTAATAGAATAAAAGATGCTTAGAATTAGTCAATTTATCTATTTTCGGACAATTTGAATGAAACATTTTTTACCCCCGGGGTAAAAGCAACCCCCCCCCCGGCACAGGATCAGTTTTGAAGTAAATGGTAAATAGAACGCAAATTTAAATTCGTGTTGATAGAGAAAATTATACGTAGAAACCGTCCACTACTGGACTATTGGTAGTAATCGGAAATGTTTGAGAACAGTGGTGAGTGGTGAGTATTTGTGGACACGAATGTTTGCTCACCCTTACCCACCGCATCGGAGACATGCCACAGAAATTAACACTTTCCTCGGACTTCGAGGCTTGCTTGCTTAGGATACAAACCGGTAAGACAAGCTGGAACACAGTCCAAACGGTGTGTTACAGATTAGGAAAGTTTTTCATTTTTTAGAATGGAGTACCGCACACGATGCGGTAGGGAATCTTTTTCAGATAAGGTACAAATTTGTTAAAATTGTGTTGCCACCACAAATATATTGTTCGAAGCTATATTTATAGATATCGTGCAGCGTGTTTAGTTTAGCGTTGCTCGATTGTCTTGATATCCTCGTTGCTGATCATTAGTCCAAGTTGGCAGTGTAAAAATGTTTGTAGAATTTCGCCGACCAATATATTTCGTTTTTATACTTACGAACTATATTTGAGAAAAATCTATTAAAACCGTTATAAAGTTAAGCAACAAACCAGTCAATTAGTTAAGTCTTCGGCTATGTTAACAGATATAAAGACCGACAGATATTCGAATAAAACTACTTTTTTATCTTAGTAAGCCTGAGAGTCTGCAGGTTGGTTCCTCAAATTCTCAATGTCCTGTTTCAGCTGAGACAAAAACAAAACTTCCATGAAAATATTTCGAAAATAATTTTGATTATATACACACTTTAAAACGATGCCAGTTACAGCGTATCGAACCTACGACCTAGAGGTGTGCAGTTCAGAGACACAGCAGACTGACCATTTTTCTGTTTTTTCTTCCAGTGGCCATACTTTCCTTCCATATTATATTATCCCTTTTATAATTGAATTATATATTTCATATTTATTTATTTTCGATATCTGATGATCCCCTATGGTGTTGTTCATTGTCCTTATTCTTCTTCTTCCCAAGGTGTTTTTCGTTTTTTATCGCTTTGTCTAAGAGTCTATCGCCAAGTAATTGCCATTCCCAAATACTTGTAAGTTTTACACCTTTTGATTTGTGTGTTTTGTTCCAGTAAAAGATTCCTGCTCTACCGTTCAATGCACATATATTCCGTTTTGTTTAGGTTTACCTCAAGTCAACAAATATCACATTCCTCTATTAAGTTTCTACTAGATCCTCGTAATCCTGCTCTATAACTATTTGGTCACCTGCAAAGCAGGGATGTACAAGGTGTTGTCGTTTAATGGTACGTTCATTCTCTCACACTTGCGTTTCCAGTTGTACAGTGCTCGTTCCAAGTAGCCTAGATTTTAAACAATAATGTGGACAGGAAACATGCTTGTTTAAGTTTACTGACTTTGAAACCTTTAGAAATTTTATTTCCTACATTTTAATCCTTCCTAAATCTCTTAAAACCACGAAACCGGTTTTCGTGAAATTTTCCTCATAGTGATATCGATACTAACATTGATTCCAGTTTTCCATCGGGAAATCTGATACAATGCAGAACGTACGCGCTCAATAAGCCAGCCAACCCTGTGGGAACTGTATAACTGAACTCACCCTTGTTTAGCCCTTACACTTAATAGCGGCCCTTTTATTGTCCGCTTTCCTTAGCTAACCCTTGAAATCTAATTTTTTACAATGACATAATATCCAAGGTGTTGAGGGTAATAGACATTTGTAGTACCTGAGAACGGGTTTAATCCCAAGAAGGATTGTTAAACAGGAACTTGTAAAATAATTACGGGAATGAATATGAGCAAAATACGCGGTCCTTTTGCTTAGAAAAATTCAAATTGTATTTTTGAATTACAAAACAACAAAATTTATTACCTTACAAATTCTATTTCAAATTTAAATTTGTTCAAAATCATTGACTTTCAAGAAAGTAAGTGCTTTAATAATTTTAAATAATCGCGGCACGCAGCTGTCTCGCTAACATGATTCAAGCGAATGCCCGACAATATTTTTGTTATCTCAGACTTTTTTCGAAAATCTGATCACCATTAGGGGAGAGCGGGGTAATGACACGCACTTTAACATTTTAGTTTAGTAATCGTTCTAAAATTCAATTTTGAGATTTATTTTCATTTTAACGTATAAAACATACATTTGTCTTTACATTGGAACTAGAAAATTACTATATCCAGTATTCATTTTCACCAAATTATTCAATTAAAAAAAATTGCGCTGAGTGTCATTACCCTTAGGTTTCGGGTAATGGCACGCATGAACATGCCGTAATGAAACAACGACACCAGTGATGTATGAATTGGTTTTAAGTATACCTATTTTTAAACAAATTACATTTTTAGTTATTCTTTACAGTTTTTTTATAATTATCATTAATTCAATGTCACACTTATAATCTACTGCACAGTCTAAACCACTACATTCTGAGTGGAACCACCCACCACATAAAACACATCTGAACCACAGTTCATTTTTTTCCAAATTCTTGGCACAGGATGCATGCATTGTCCGATTTATTTTTTACCGGTAACATTTTAGCTAAATCATCCACTGTGGTTAGTTCGTCATCGGTTTCACATGTTTCCATAAATTTATCGCCTGATTCACTGCTTGTTTCATTGAAAAAGAGACTTTTTCTAGCAACCTTTTTCTTCCTATGAGTGCTATCTATTTTTTTTTCATTCGAGCTTTTCCCCTTCTTCTCTAGTTTAGACCTAAGCCTTTTCTGTTTTATCTTACATCTTTCTTCAAGAGCTTCTTTTCGGGGTGTTGCACTCAAGATCTGATATTGGTTTTTCCTTTTCTTTGACTTTCAGGGCCGTTATTTTGTTAATATAAATTGGGGATATTGCAGTGATGGGAACGTTTTCTATTTCTTGCTGTTTTACATGGCTTGCTTGTAATGATTCTGCTTGTGTTTCTTCTAGAGTCACTAATTCAATTCCAATAGTTATAGCTTTGGATTCTACTAAGAGAAGTAAGTAGCTTCCGGCTGGCGAACACTCAACTGTGGATTCCTCTTCAAAAATCCATCAGCCCAATCCACCTGCCATTTTTGTACCTGCATTAAAAGTATTCTTAAGTTTTTTTTTTTTTAGCATATTCATATGCAATTCGAAGTTGAATTGGAGTAATGCCGTAAAACAAATTCGATAGCAGAATAAGATGATGAGCTATTTCTTTCTCTTGTTCTACAGAAAATACAGCTTTTCGCCCCATTTTAGGACCACCGGTTATAAGACCACATTTCATTCTCGTGTGAAGCGTTGCTTCGTGAATACCAAAATGTCTTGCTGTTTCTCTTATTTTAGCTCCGTCTTTGATTGCTTTAATGGCCATCTGAAGTTGCTCATCAGTCCATGCTGCTTTAGAGGTTACTCTGGTTTGTTTCATCAAATTGTACGGAAACATAATGTACTGTGCCAGTTAGCTGCTGCCGTAAAGAACAGTCTTAACTAAGCCTATGTTAAACAATGTTTTTATTATAATTTATATCTCAATAGTGGTTTGACTTCTCATTACAGGTTTTAATTTACTGTAGTGCCAACAATGTGTTTCACAACACACATAAAAATGAAATTTAAAATTTATTAAATAAAATGGTGTAAGCTATGTCTGTAACAATAGAAGTTGAATTTAATTTTAAAAGAGGGCATTAACATTTTTTTAATAAAATTATTTTTAATAAAAAGATGTGTAGCATTACGCACAAAATCCATGGAGAAGTTAGGTTTTTTCAAAAAAACAAACTCAAAATGAAGGTACTCGACATTATGATTTAGTAAGAGTTGGAAATGAAACAAAGTACCTCAGTAGAAATATGTAAAATCGAAAGATAGTACTTTCGGGTATTAGCACGCACGGTGAGGAAATGACACGCAGTTGGGGGTAATGCCACGCGGACGCGTGCCATTACCCCGCATGTCGCCATTGTGGAAAAATCATCATACTCGTCACACAAGCATCAAACAAACATTGTTTAATATAAGTGCTATTTAAAAACTATTATACTTTAGAGATATGTATAAAGAAAAGGCTAAATCTAAACTGATTCAATAAATATCTTGAAGCAAACTTTCCAGATCAATTCAACCAAAATTGAAGGTTTTCGAAAAAATTCTTTATAACAACACACTTGTTCCTATTGGCAGTTTCTCATACACTGGCCACTAATAGACCTAAGGGCCTACAGATCGCAGCACTTTACACACTTCTAATCCTTATAGGCATCGCTGAAGACATGTGCGTGTCATTACCCACTGCGTGGTATTACCCCGCTCTCCCCTATAATCGGCATTAAAATCTGTGTACAATTAGTATTTTAATTTTGAAATTAAGTTGAAAGTACTAAATTACACAATGTGCATCTATACACTGAGTTTCGTATTTAAAAAAAAATTAAGATGAGAAAGTTGTGATATTTATAAAGGTTTAAAGTAGCCACTTTCAAGTTGTACCAAAATTTGAAACTTTAGACTTCCAAAACACGCGCACGCTCTGCATATATGTATTTTTTAATAAACTTTTTTAAAATTTGGTAACAGTTTTATCACGTCAACCAAAACATAAATTAGAATATGATCATTAATTTTTAATCAATTTAAATTAGGAAAATTAATTTTACGGCGGTCAGGGTTTGTTTTCGTATTACTCAAGGTTTAAAATGCTAATTTATGCTGATTTCAAAGATGATACTTGTGAAATTAGATTGTAAATTAAAAACAAGGTTAGAAATTGTCTTCCACCATTCAAGCGAGACAGCTGCGTGCCGATTATTATTTTAACTGACGTGTAATGAGCCTCTATAAGTTGTCTCGAACCCGCATAAAAGTGGAAAGCTCAATCAAATCCACTTGAACGTTGTATAACAAGCAACAATTTTAATGATGTCTGTAAAATTTGATGACAACTAATTTTTTTCCGCGATTTTTGTAAAACAAAGGAACCACGTGGTTACGCGGCAGCTGGGCACGGTATTTGCATCGGAGGCGTCGTTACTTCTGTAATGAGTTTCCGAAGAAATAAAACCTATTGTATGACGGTCGTAAAAGTTTCATGAATTATTCTGACAAACATCAGACTGCTGAAACATCTAATGGCGTTTTTGTTGGACAAAATGAATAGTAAATTAATTAAATGGGGGTGGTCCGATTAATGAATTCATGTTTTTCTGGTTTAGAGCTTGTAATCTGAAAAATGTGTTTCCCTCTAGGGTATGTTAGGTAGGCCGAGAGGTTCTCACGAAATTATAGTTCTAATACAATGTAAAATCTAAATAAAAAACCACCAATTGGTGAAATATTTTCCACCAAGTCTGCAATTAAAAAAAACGTTATTAAAACACCTTTGGATTCCGGTAAGAACCAATCACCTGCTTACGCAGTTTTGCTGAACAATATCAATCTTCGCACTTTCTCTGTCAAAGCAGCTATCTGATTTCAGTCGCAGATACATTGAAATGTGTTTGCATCAAGAAATATCTGAGGTTAAAGTTTTTGCATAACAAGAATTTATCTTAGATGGGTTGGAATTACAGTGTAAGTAGTCTCCAAATGATATGATTTTGAGTTTAGGAGTGAAATATATTGATTGAATTTAAATTCATAGTTCAGGGTCAATAATTTCATAATTTTACATCTGCATTAATACCTTTGTCAAGACGCTGAGCGTAGCGAACAATTAGAAGAATACAGTTGTCATTACAGTGAGTAATGAGGGTCAACATGGAAAGCACGCCGCCGCCAAGTGTAAAGATTGATACTGTTCGTTAAATTGCGTGACCATACTTTATGCCAGTTAGACTAATGAGGCGGTGATAAAGGTAA